>OY856409.1:916240113-916705113 GCA_963693085.1 Alisma plantago-aquatica
TAGAATAAACTCACATGTCTCTAAGTACATCATCGAGATCATCCCTAACAATATCATGTATGTATTTGAGACATGGGATCTTCCTACAATGAATTGCATGATCTTAAAAGATGTCTAAACTCACCTCGTGACAAACTAGCCATACCACATCAAATGGAAATAGAGAAATCAGAAGGCGATATTTTAAAATAGTAGAATACTCTATTAGTGAAATATGCAATCTAAACCCATCAATATGAATAGAAAGAAGTAAATCTTGATCATTAGTATATAATAACCCAAAAATTGCTTTCTATCTGTTCGTCAATGCAATCTTGACATCTATATCCTTAACATTTTTCCTAAAGAGGGAACTCTCTAAAGAATGTTGGCTTTATGGGGGTGGTGTCCTCATTAAAACATATAATATCAAAAGATGAGACCTTGACATGTAGACAATCCAAGAACAGTTAAAATAGTGTCCATATTGAATATTTTTTATCTTGGAAAATATGATTTTGAAGCACTCAATATTGGGACCTAGAGGTCACAAAGCTTATGAATAAGCATCTATTTCTAAAGGTATACCCAAACTATTAATTCTAATGGGTAAGGAATCCAAGTGCCATTGAAGGTCACTAAAGAAACGACCTCCACATACCACAATTTCCTCAAGACTCACATAGTCATCTGTCAAACAACACTACAATGTCCTCCATGTATAAAAAATGACCAGTCCATAATCCAAACATGTGATTGATGATACCCATACAAGAATGTAGAAAAATAAGCTCACTTTTTGGATCATGCAACTATGTGAGAAAATGCATCAAGTAAACAACCCTAGTAGGCCTTCTCATGGCCAACTCCTTGATAAAACATTTGTCTCCACTAACAAATATTCCTTTAAACTTGACTCTTTACAAAGACATCCAACATTGATGCAAAATAGCCCCTTCTAAAGCTTCCATCTGATGTTGTTGGCAAGAAAAGCTCAATTTCATGGATATCCAAAATTAGAACCAATCCATGGACCATGTGTTGAATGATATCAAGAACCTTTGACACCTCCATTGTGTCCCCAATGATAGTCCAACTGTTAAAATACCAAGAAAGAAGAAGAATGTTGTAATTGTGTTTCATCTCATGAATGAGTGAATGCAATACAAAGGAAAAAAGTAGTGTCCCCAAAGGATTTCCTTGTTGCAATCTAGTGGCTGACCAAATATATTTGTCGCTAATGTAAAACCCAGCTTCTTGGTTATAAGGAAACTCCACCCACAAACAAATGGATGGGCATCTCCGCAACACTTTGTGGAGAAAAAAAGCCTAACCACCAGGTCAAAAGCATTAGAGAAATCCATAGTAAGCATGGAGAGAAACCCACCTTCATGTCTCTTTCTCAATAACTTATTGCTACTGTGAAAAATTACTTTTGCTTCAGCGAATGCACTGACTGGAAATTGTAAGTCATTTAAATACTTACTCATATATTTGTTGGCTAAACGGACATCTGTAAATCCCTTTGTTTTGATAATGAAAAACATTTCATTCTTGTTAATCTAATGTGCTACTTGAGTTTTGTAGGAATAAGGTGGATGACAAAGCACTAGGGAATCTATATGCTTGAATGATTGTAAATGTCATGAAATGTAATAAATTGTAAACTTGTACAAATATATAATGTACAAGTACTTAGACTTCATGTAAATCAAGCGTTAGATCTTCCCTAGCTAAACACCACATTTAGATAGGTCATCCCCTTCAACAGTGTCACATATGCACACTCATACACACACTTAATGTCTTCATTTGAAACATTGAAACAGGGTCTATCTCGGTCGACAAAATCCTCGACCGAGACACTCTCGATCGACAAACTTCTCGACCGAGAAAGACCCAAGTAGTCATTAAACACAGCTGACAAGGTAGTTGGCAGTTGGAGATAAACGTTGCAAACACTTGATCCAGAGAGCCTGTCGGTCGACAAAACGTCGACCGAGTAGGTGTCTCGGTCGACAATTTCTCGACCGAGATGGTCTCTGACAGCAACTGCAGAATTAATTAACTAGCCGTTGTTAAAGCAACTAACTTATATCTAACGGCTAGTTAAGCACATAGAAACCGCTAGAAAGTGTCTAGAACGTCCTTAAGCACTTGTAGGACATTCCTATAAATAGGACATGCCTTAGGACACCTAAACTCACTTGATTCCACACTTGAGCAATCTTTGAGCATACATTTACATTGAGCAATCTGTTTGTGAGAAATTAAGCATATTGGCAACTAGCTACTTCCTCTCCTAGCTCAAATTTCGTGTCCTATAGGCTATCATCTCCTAATCCACAACAATCACAATTCCATACACATTGGTTAGGAGATCTACACGCTTGATCTAGGCAAATCAAGCCTTGTGCTTCAAAGGATAAGTTGTAATTTCCATTTTCCTTTCTTGTTCACTATTATTGTTTGTACTCTCCTTGCTACTCCTAGGTTGGAGGTTGCGGATTGGAGAGGTTGGAAGATCTTCTTGGTGAAGAAGGGGACCTTGAACTACTTCAAGAAGGTTGGTGCAACGGGAGGTTACTTCTAAAGAGGAAGGCTACTTCAAGGGGGAGCTTGGAGTTACTTCAAGAAGGCTACCTCAGGTTGGTGCATCTACTTCAAGTGAAGGCTGTTCAATGGGTGTAAGAAAGTATTGTATTTTGTGCAAATCCTTGTGAAGGTAATAAAATTGATACTTTCAAAATCCCGGTTGGGTAAGCAACCGGGTAGTGGACTGACAATCTTAGTATTTGCTAAGATTGGAACCACTCTAAACACTTGTCTCCTTCTTCCATTTTCAATTGTGGTTGTTTGAGTTAAATAATTGTTAAAATAATTTAAAAACTCTATTCACCC
Source organism: Alisma plantago-aquatica (assembly GCA_963693085.1). Taxonomy (NCBI): domain Eukaryota; kingdom Viridiplantae; phylum Streptophyta; class Magnoliopsida; order Alismatales; family Alismataceae; genus Alisma; species Alisma plantago-aquatica. The sequence continues at coordinate 916,242,994 of OY856409.1, forward strand.
CCCCTCTAGTGTTTTTCAATTGGTATCAGAGCAGGCTTCAAGGAACCCTAACAAGGTCTTGAAGAATGGGTGACAGGATGCTTAACAACCTTAACCTTGAAGGGACACTTGTTGCTAGACCTCCAGCGATTGATGGAACAAACTACACACATTGGAAGAGAAGGATGCAGTTCTACTTCCAAGGCATCAATTGGGACTTATGGAGGATGGTGTCAACCCCATACGAGCTTCCTCAAACACAATATGCAGAATGGGATGCAAATACGGTAAAATTGGCTCAAATGAATGCCAAAGCTGGAAGAATTTTATATTGTTCAATTTCAGTAGGAGAATTTAATAGGATATCAAACTGTGACACAGCCTATGACATTTGGCATAGACTGTACATAACTTATGAAGGTACAGTTCAAGTCAAGAATTCTAAGATTAGCATGCTTAAACAAAAGTTTGAACACTTCCGTATGGATCCAAATGAATCTATTAGTGAAATGTTTGCAAACTTCTCTTCTATTGTTAATGGTTTAAATGCCCTAGGAAAAATTGTTCTTGAAGAAGATCAGGTATCAAAAATCCTTTGATCACTTCCTCCTAGATACAAGCCAAAGGTGACAACCATGGAAGAAGCTAATGACCTCACTCGACTGAAAATGGAGCAACTCATAGGCAATCTAGAAGCTCATGAAGCAACCCTAGAAGAGGAAGAAAGAAGAGAACGTGAACTTCAGCAAGGAAAGAAGAAGGATGTGGCTCTAAAAGCTTCAAAGATAATCACTCCAGAAAGTGAGGAGTCAAGTGAAGAAGAAGGAGAAGAAGCCTTGATAGTCAATGGTAAGAAATATAAAAGATTTAAATCTAACAAAATTTCTAGTTCTTCTTCTTCTCCTCCTAGGTGCTTTGAGTGTGGAAAGAAAGGACATTTCAAAAATGAATGTCCTAAAGCAAAGAAAGGAAAGAAAAGCTCACACAAGAAGAAGGGAGAAAAAGCCTATAAAGCAGCATGGGACGAGTCAAGTGAAAGTGAAAGCGGAGAAGAAAAGGTAGAATGTCTAATGGCAAGAGAAGATGATGAAGACTCTCAAGAGGTAAGCCTACTTGATCTTCCTAAAGAAGAGTTAATTACTAGTCTACAAGAAATTCATGATAAGTATGTTGATGTCAAGAAGAAACTAAAGAAGGTTATCAAAACAAATGATGAGCTATATGCTAAATTAAATGATCTCTCTTCTGAAAAGAACAACGTTGATCTTGAGAATTTGTCTTTAAAAACATCTTTAAATGACTGCACTAAAAAGGTACTCACTCTAGAAACGAACGTTGATCTTCTCTCTCAAGAAAAGACTGAATTGTTAGCTAAACTAAAAGATTTTCAGACTCAACCAATTCTGTGTAACCATCTAGACTATGACAATGTTGTAAAAGAAAGAGACTCCCTATTATCTGATTTAGATCAATCAAGAAAAGATTTACACAAGAAGATGGATGACATTGCTAAGCTACAAAGAAACCTACATGAGTTAAGAAGAAAAGATATCCTTGACAACATCCTAAAAGCCTCCTCTAGTTTCAATGGAAGAAAAGGTTTAGGATATGCTGAAAAGAAAATTCAACCCAAAAGAACTCGGACTATGTTTGTACCTAAGAACACAATTCCTAGAAAGAGAAATGAAGTTGACTCTATTACATGTCATTTTTGTCTACGTCTTGGACATTATTCATTTTCATGCCCTTATAAGACCAAGGATTCCTACTTAGTTTGGGTCCCAAAACCTCAAACTTAGTAGAGTCGAATGCAATTTAGTTGAGATATGATCAAACACTCAATTTTGCAATTTATATTGTCTTATCTCAACTTAATAAAAGGTTTCATGCATTATGGTAATTTTCTGAACTGCTGTACTGAAACAGAAACTTAGTCGGTCGAAGTATTGTCGACCGAAAATATAATCGGTCGAACTTTTGTCGACCGACCAGATGCCTGTAACAAATCAAAATCAACAACAACTATTTCGGTCGAAAGTTGGTCAACCGAGCAGAATCTCTATTTTTTTTCTTAATTTGCAATACAGCAACCTTCTCGATCGACGATTAGTTGACCGAGAAAGATGTCGGTCGAACAATTATCGACCGACTGAAGTTCTGAATCAGAATTTTTATACAGTCTGTACTTAAATGCTTCTAACCATATCGGACCATCACATGGGTACCAAAACCTACATTTTAATGCAAGATTGGGTGGTCGAAAGTGGATGTTCCAAACACATGACCGGAAACAAGGATGCATTTCAAACTTTTGAAGAAAAGAAGAGTGGAACAGTCACTTTTGGAGATAACGGTAAAGGTAAAATCATTGGAATAGGTAACATTGGTACAAACCTCGAAATAAAGAATGTTCTACTCGTTGATGGTTTGCACCATAACTTAATAAGTGTGAGTCAATTATGTGATAGTGGCTATGATGTTTTATTTAACAAAACCTGCTGCAAATTATTAATAGAAAACACTACAAATGTTGTCTATGAAGGAAAAAGAGTTGGAAATCTTTATATTCTTAGACCTAACTCTATGAAATCTGTAGTAGGAAAATGCTTGCTTGCAAATGAAAATACTTTACAACTATGGCATAAAAAGCTAGGACATGCTAGCTCACATGTTATCAAAAAGTTAGTGAAATATGATCTTGTTCGTGGTTTGCCTACTTTATCCTTTGATCAAGTTGAAAATTGTGAACCATGTACATTGGGAAAGCAAACAAAAACCTCTTTTAAACCTAAACATGTACTTAGTACCAGTAGATCTTTAGAATTAATTCATATGGATTTATTTGGACCCATGAGGACACAATCTCTTGGTGGCAAAAGATATTGTTTTGTTATTGTTGATGATTATAGTAGATATACATGGGTACATTTTATTGCAACCAAAGATGATACTATTCATGTTTTTATAAATTTTTTTCCATGATTGAAAATATATTACAAAGCAAAATATGTACCATTAGAAGTGATCATGGTGGAGAATTTGAAAATCATGTATTTGAAGAATTCTGCACATCTCAAGGGTACACTCATAATTTTTCTGCTCCACGCACTCCACAACAAAATGGTATAGTTGAAAGGAAAAATCGATCACTACAAGAAATGGCTAGAACTATGATGCTCGAACATAACACACCCAAAACCTTTTGGGCTAAAGCTATAAACACCGCATGCTATGTGTTAAATAGAGTAACTGTTCACTCTCATTTGAAGAAAACTCCATATGAAATAATACATTCTAAGAAACCTAGAGTTGACTATTTTCATACCTTTGGATCTACATGTATATCTTAAATACCAAAGATGATAGAGATAAGTTTGATTATAAATCCCACAAAGCATTCTTTTTGGGATATTCTACCTCTAGCAAAGCATTTAGAGTCTACAACACTATCTCTAGAAAAGTTGAGGAATCTATTCATGTCTCTTTTCATGAAGAGTCCAAATTAGAAAATCTAGAAATAATTGATCTTACTAATCAATTCAAAAACTTAAACATACCAAATGATAGTGAGAAAGATACTACAAACAATAACCAAGCTGAAACACAACCTATACCTAGACTTATTAAGGATCATCCTCAAGAATTAATTATTGGAAATCCAAATGATAAAGTAAAAACTCGGTCTTCCTTTAAGGATGTCGCAAACATGGCTTTTGTTTCTATCATTGAACCTAAGAAGATATCTGAAGCTCTTAAAGATGATTATTGGATAATAGAAATGCAAGAAGAATTAAACCAATTCACAAAAAATGATGTATGGGATTTAGTTCCTAAACCACAAGATAAAACCATCATTGGAACTAAATGGGTTTTTAGGAATAAGCTAAATGAGGCAGGAGAAGTAATAAGGAATAAAGCTCGGTTAGTAGCACAAGGATATAATCAACAAGAAGGAATATACTTTGATGAAACATATGCACCAGTAGCTAGACTTGAAGCTATTAGAATGTTACTAGCTATAGCTGCACATAAAAACATCAAACTCTACCAAATGGATGTAAAAAGTGCATTTCTAAACGGAATCATTCAAGAAGAAGTATATGTTGCCCAACCACCCGGTTTTGAAATACCGAAAAAAGGTGACTATGTTTATAAACTTAAGAAAGCACTTTATGGTTTAAAACAAGCACCTAGGAACTGGTATGAAAGGCTCAAGACATATCTTTTTGATAATGGTTTTTCTATTGGAAATTCAGATTCTACCTTATTTTTCAAAACATATACATCTGATTTTCTAGTTGTTCAAATATATGTAGATGACATTATTTTTGGAGCTTCAAAAGAATCGTTGTGCACACAATTTAGTGACATTATGCAAAAAGAATTTGAAATGAGCCTCATGGGTGAACTAACTTTCTTTCTTGGTTTCCAAATTAAACAAACGCCTGCCGAGATTTTTATAAGCCAAGAAAAGTATACTAAAGAACTCTTAAAACGTTTTGGGATGGATCAGTGCAAACATGCTACTACTCCTATGGCCACTTCTACTAAAATTGGTAAGGATGAAAATGGGGAACATATTGATGATTCCTTATATAGAGCCATGATTGGTAGTTTGCTTTACTTAACTTCTTCTAGACCGGACATCATGTTTTCCGTTGGTCTTTTTGCTCGATTTCAATCACAACCTATGCACTCTCATTTTCAAGCAGTTAAACAAATTCTTCGATACTTAGCCGGCACTACATGTTTTGGTTTATGGTATCCAAAAGGACAATCCTTGGATTTTAAAGCTTATATTGATGTTGATTATGTTGGTTGTCGACTTGATCGCAAGAGCACTAGTGGTGGCTGTTTCTTGTTAGGGAGAACTTTAGTATCTTGGTTTAGCAAGAAACAAAACACGGTTGCCCTTTCTACAACTGAAGCTGAATATATGGCAGCCGGATCTTGTCGTGCTCAAGTGCTTTATATGCAACAAGTATTAAACGATTATGGTTTTATTATTTCATCTACACCTATCTTTTGTGACAACACAAGTGCTATAAACTTAGCACACAATCCTATTTTACACAGTAGAGCTAAACATATTGAAATCCGTCATCACTTTTTAAGGGATCATATTTCTAAAAATCATGTTTCCCTTCATCATGTTGATACGGAAGATCAATTGGCTGATATTTTTACAAAACTGCTTCCACTAGACCAATTCAACAAAATAAGGAAGCAATTGCTTATCACTTCTTTGGAAGATGTTTTCTTTGATATTTGTGATTCTTAACAATGTTGTTTATTTGCATCATTTTGGCTTTTAATGGACATCGCTGTCATTGAATTTGTTGGGACATCTAATTAAGGGGGAGTTTTATTTTTAATGGATATTATTTTGAAATGACAAAGGGGGGGAAATAAATATAAAACTTAGTAATTGTGCAAAACTGAATCAATGAGTTTCATAAACTCTTGGCTTTACATTGAAAGTTGCTATATTCCCTAAAGAATTGGATTTCATGTTCCATAATTCATGGGGAATAATAAGCACACATTTTATAAACAAGAGAAGAAATTCACAAAGGTAATCTTCAGGTATGAAACTCACATGTTTTATATTTTCTTATTTTATATTTAGGAAATGTTTGTCATCTTCAAAAAGGGGGAGATTGTTGGCTAAATGGACATCTGTAAATCCCTTTGTTTTGATAATGACAAACATTTCATTCTTGTTAATCTAACGTGCTACTTGAGTGTTGTAGGAATAAGGTGGATGACAAAGCACTAGGGAATCTATATGCTTGAATGATTGTAAATGTCATGAAATGTAATCAATTGTAAACTTGTACAAATATATAATGTACAAGTACTTAGACTTCATGTAAATCAAGCGTTAGATCTTCCCTAGCTAAACAACACATTTAGATAGGTCATCCCCTTCACAGTGTCACATATGCACACTCATACACACACTTAATGTCTTCATTTGAAACATTGAAACATGGTCTATCTCGGTCGAAAAAATCCTCGACCGAGAAAGACCCAAGTAGCCGTTAGACACAGCTGACAAGGTAGTTGGCAGTTGGAGATAAATGTTGCAAACACTTGATCCAGAGAGCCTGTCGGTCGACAAAACGTCGACCGAGTAGGTGTCTCGGTCGACCATTTCTCGACCGAGATGGTCTCTGACAGCAACTGCAGAATTAATTAACTAGCCGTTGTTAAAGCAACTAACTTATATCTAACGGCTAGTTAAGCACTTAGAAACCCCTAGAAAGTGTCTAGAACGTCCTTAAGCACTTGTAGGACATTCCAATAAATAGGACATGCCTTAGGACACCTAAACTCACTTGATTCCACACTTGAGCAATCTTTGAGCATACATTTACATTGAGCAATCTGTTTGTGAGCAATTAAGCATATTGGAAACTAGCTACTTCCTCTCCTAGCTCAAATTTCGTGTCCTATAGGCTATCATCTCCTAATCCACAGCAATCACAATTCCATACACATTGGTTAGGAGATCTACACGCTTGATCTAGGCAAATCAACCCTTGTGATTCAAAGGATAAGTTGTAATTTCCATTTTCCTTTCTTATTCACTATTATTGTTTGTACTCTCCTTGCTACTCCTAGGTTGGAGGCTGCGGATTGGAGAGGTTGGAAGATCTTCTTGGTGAAGAAGGGGACCTTGAACTACTTCAAGAAGGTTGGTGCAACGAGAGGTTACTTCTAAAGAGGAAGGCTACTTCAAGGGGGAGCTTGGAGTTACTTCAAGAAGGCTACCTCGAGTTGGTGTATCTACTTCAAGTGAAGGTTGTTCAAGGGGTGTAAGAAAGTATTGTATTTTGTGTAAATCCTTGTGAAGGTAATAAAATTGATACTTTCAAAATTCTGGTTGGGTAAGCAACCGGGTAGTGAACTGACAATCATAGTATTTGCTAAGATTAGAACCACTCTAAACACTTATCTCCTTCTTCCATTTTCAATTGAGGTTGTTTGAGTTAAATAATTGTTAAAATAATTTAAAAACTCTATTCACCCCCCCCTCTAGTGTTTTTCAATATTTACCCACTCATGTCCTTCCAACTTTGGACAATATACTCCTCCAAAGGGTATATAGTGTGATGGCTCATTTCCCATTGTTAGGATTAATAAGTTTGGTAAGTGGTGTTGAAGCTATGAATTCTAAAAAACTCAAGGGAGACCTCCTCCATCCATAAATTAACCACCAGAATGATGGTGTGTAATATTTTGTCAACAAACAACCCCTCTCCATGGAGAGAATCTAAGATGTGTTCCACCCTCACCGTCTTTGCCACATGAAGTTCCTTTACGAAATGATTTGACACATCAAAGGATAGTGTCAGCATCTAGTATAAGGGAAGCTTTTGAGAACATTTTTGGCATGGAGGGAGGTGGGTTGTATGGGTGTTGAATCTCTAATACCTTCAAGGTGTTTTGATTATCTGGAGAAACTACTGAGTTAGATGGGAGGTTGGTGGTGTCTTTTTGTGGATTCTTTTGGCCATCCATATACATTAGGATCTAGGCATGGTGTCTATGTCATATGTATTTATGACTCTTGTTTGTGGAGTCTTGTGGCCATCCATATACACTAGGATCTAGGAATGGTGTCTATGTCATATGTATTTATGACTCATGTTTGTGGATTTCATGCCTTCTATATAGATTCTCATGCTATTAACTTGAAAGATAAATCTTTTGTATACATTTTGTGATATAGGCTATTGAACAATATTACATCTAATACATGTTATTGAATAAAAATGGTTGTCCCTTTTACATTTATATTTGTGAATATGAATCAAACCTTTATATTATGCATTTGTAAACTTAGATGGTTGATGAGTATTAAGATAAGTTATAAATTTCATAATGAGAAGTTTGATCCCGTGTGACGCTCACATTGCATCTCTACATTGAGCCCCTATAACCTTGTTTCCATGACTTGAAACTAGAGGTCCATTGGTGAGAAAATTAATTTCATTTTAGTCTAAAAGTAATTATTTATTTATGTGAAAAACATCATACCTTGAGCATTTATTTCATACATGAAATTTTAGTTCATAACAAAACCACAATTTTCAATAGTTGATAGAAGCACTCGGTTAGGTTTCTAAAAAACTCTGGATATGATGCAAATGGTATAATAGTTGATGTTGAGATTTAAATTTATTTAAATCTCAATCATAGTGTCAGATCAGTGAGCTATCATATATAAGTGAAATTCATACCATAATTTCATTGGATTATTGATGCACTTAGCATGTTATTTTCATCATAAGTACATTTGTATCATCTTGTATTTCAAAATCTACTCATCTAAAACTTAATTGTAATTATTTTCACGTAGAGGTAAAGTTACAACACTATACATAAATAAATGACCAATCTCATAATATGGAGTCAAAATGAATAAGAAAACAAGGAATTTTCCCAAATAATGCATGATATGACATGTCATAGGTGTAATAGTGTGGGATACAATAGAAACAACATTATTCAACACCACTAAGAGAAACTACATGTCAATTGTTTGGAAAGATGTGTATGAAGTCAACAAGTAGTAGTTTGATCTTCTATAATACAAGTGCCAATCTTGACGTTGTGATTGACACTTGACATGGAATGTTGGGCCTTTATTGAAGGTTTATCTTTGTGGAGATGGTTGGAACATAATATATTTACATTATACATGCCATATCATATGATTACTGAAATAAATAGGTTCACACATTCACAAAAGTAAATGAATCAGTGCAATGCTCACCAATACATTTCACTTCAACTTTTGGCACTAGAGATCAGATTCTCATGCCCTGAAATGATAATGAAAGGGAGGAGGAGAAGAAGGAGGCAATACATAATGAAGAGGATGAAGAAAGAAGTGCACTAGGCATACTTTCTCTACAGAGTGTGAGCCTACGATAGAATCCACATCTTATTTTTTTTCACTTCTTCTAAACTCGTTACTATTTCATGATTATTCCATAATATATAAGTTAGGCATATACATAGTCATTCCACCAATGATTTGCACTTTTTCTATATGTTTTGAGCTTAAATCTATTGGATCTAAGGGCTATAGAGGGGGGTAAATAAAGCTTCAAAACTTACACATACTTGATAGACCTTCAAGTTACTTTAAATAAGCTTAATTGCAAACAATGGTTTTGATGGCAATTGAAATATACAAAGCAATTATGAGAGAGTTTGAAGCAACCAAGATTACAAGTTTTCTTAGTGTGGTTCCACTCTTTAAACTAGGAGAGAGCCATTCCGCTACCTAGAGAGCTCAAGATCTAGGATTTCTATGATGTGTACTCTGTATATTCTTTATAAAAATTACAACATATGACCTTCCTTTCCGGGACAGGGATACCCATCTTCCCTTTTAGTCCAAGGGAGCCAACAACCTTACAATCAAGAGCCTTCCTATCTAAGAGCTAGTCTTATACCTCAAAAAGGTCTTACCCACTCTTACCATCAGCTAGATTCCTTCACCAAGGTCCTCCCCTTCATTAAACAAGTATTTGGACTTGTGGATTTACCCATGAAGCTCCTTGTATCTTACACCTAGATCTTCTCCTTCACTCAGAGTAGCCTTGAGCACCTTCTCCAGCTGAAAAAGCATGCTCCTTCTCCTTCTCTTGGAGATGCTTTCACCAATGGTGTCTTCAAGAAAGGGGATTGGAAAAAGAGAGATATTTAGAGCCTCACAAGTGCACAATAATATGGCTCTCTCACATGAATTTTATCCCATTCATACTAAAAAAAAATAAGTTGTAATCAAGAGAGACAAAAGGGCTCTAGTGGACTAAAATCACTCAAGTATAACAAGGACCTTGGATACCATGAATGAGCAACCTTGGAATGAACTCCAAGAGGTCCTATTTATAGATGGGGGTGTCCATTTGAGTGTGGGATCACTTAATATTGAAAATTATCCATTTGGAGGGTTGCAACAAATCTTTTTTTGATGTTAACAACTCCAACAGTTGGAATCATTTTTTTTCTACATTTTCCGTATAGTACATTCAATCAGTTTTCAATAAAGATAACTCAGTTGATCCACTATGTGACAAAGACAATTTTAAACCATTGGTCAAGTTTGTCCTGGTGAAAACTCGACTAATCAACCAAAATCAACTTTGGATAGAAAGTTGGTCAGTCGAGTTCTGTGGGTGTAGAACTTGACCAATACAAACCATTCTCAAAATCCATCAAAGATTGGTCGAGTTCCAAACTTGATCAATAAAGTGCATGTGATGAATTTTCCAAAATTATTTTTGAATGATCAAATATTTGAATTAAGGGTCCCTAATTTTTTCTCATCTTAATTACAAGTCATATCATCAATTCAAATTATTGCAAAAATATTTTAAGGTGGTTTGGAATGTTTTCCATAAAAGTTCATTTGCATTGCTTTTGACTTGAACTAAACCAAGCCAGGGCTTGAGCGATTTGATCATTTTCATGTACATAACGCATGCAATCAATCCTGAACAAACATATTAGATACATATGAATGGAATGGTGAAGTCATTATCAAAATATGGACAATGTGCAACATTTAGGTCAACATTCTCCCCCTTTTTGACAATGACAAACCATTCCTCAACATATTGAAAAGGATATGAAAGATTAACCTTTACCTTTGAAAAATGACAAGAAAGTAAATCCTTTACCTTGTGAATTGCAAGGGGATATCGGATTGAATAATTTGAATTTCTCCCCCTCAATTCAAGCTTACCAATTCATACATGGTTAGCCTTTGCACAAAAATAACCAAGATACATATACATATTATATGGTCCTTTAGCAAGTCACATGATATGAGATAATTGACAACAAAAGGATCATATAAGCGATAAAACAATATGTCTGAGGTAATTTCTCCCCCTTTTCATATCAAAAAGATAGGGAGGTAGAAAGAGCTAAAACACGTCTTCTCCACAAGCACAAGATAAAGAATTCAATCACATAGCAAACATCAAATAGAGATGTGGTAAAAAGAAATAAACAATCCAATGTCATAATCAAAATATGGGTAACATACCAAAAACTCATGAGATACAATCAACTAGAGAGTAAGGGCCACATATGATTAAGATTACAACATTGAAAACATGTTCTCAAAGCAACTACAAACCAACAATGAAAGCAGCATGATGATAAAAATAATACATCTCAGATAATGTGCCTAGACTTTTTAGTACAAAAGTGTTTGAAAGATATATGAGTTAGAATCTAAGGACTAAAAACAACATCTACATATCTAAGCTATCTATGTCCAAAGGGTCGTCATCAGTAGAATCAGCCTTGGGCTCGTAGTCTTCATCACTATTTGGTGGTGCAGCGACGACAACAACATCATCATCATCACTAGAGGCACCAACAAAGCCATCATCATGAAAACCATCAATTGAGCCATCATCCTCAGTAACCTCATCACCATCAAACTTGACATCATTAGCAGCTTTCTCATCATCCTAGTTGGGCATCTCCTCATGGGTAGAAAGATCAAAATTGAGATCGGGCCACATGACATTCTTCTCATCCCAAGACATGACAATATCATGTAGCTCCTTGGCCTGAGGGAAAGAGGGATAACAAGTAGGGTAGCAAGAGGGCCACAAGGCATTCTGCTCATCCCAAGAAGTGCCATTGCTGGTAAGAAGGGTAGCAAGAGGGACAACATGTAGAGGAAGCACACCATGGGTAGGTACAAGTCCACCAGTAGTAGAAGATATGGCTGCAGAAGTAACAAGTGGAAGGGTCAATTAGAAGGGACTATATGTGTAGGAAGCTTAGTCATGGCCTGCGTAGGGTTGGTAGGCTGGGTAAGGATGGGTAGAGGATAGGTTCATGGTTGACATGATCTGGAAGAGGTCTTGATGTAGGTTCTCTTGAACATATAGGTTCTATTCCTGGTGATGCATCATATATCCCGTAAGGGTTACATTTGATACATTAAATGAGGCACATGTAGGTCAGGATGGTGATAGAGGTGGGGTTGCCTAGGTGGAGATGGAGGTAGAGGTACAGGCTCCAAGTGTGGTGGAAGAGGTAGGAAGGAATGTCTTCTTGATTATGGTTTCATTAATGCAAACACACCTTTTCAAGAATCTTTGTAATTAAGATCATGAAAAAGCATTTCTAGGTAGCAAAAGTGAAGGGACAACGTATCAAGGTTGGGTTGGGTGGGTGGGTACCATGGGTATTCTTCCCGGAGTCAAAGCAGATCATGTGGTGGAGAATGTATTTGGCTCACTTGACTCCTATGTTTTTCAAAATATAGAACATAATTATTGTGGTATTCTCTACAATTTCAGTTTGATTCTTCTTGGGATGAACATTACAGTTGACTACCAGAGCGATTATGTGGTTTTTGAGATCCAAAGAAGAGGATGGTATGGTGCATTTCTACCTATAGGGTAACTATGGCTTCTTCAAGAACTTATGAATATCAAGGATAGCAAGCTCATATTTCTTGTAAAAGGACTTAGGGTCAAGCAAGTCAAAATACTTAGGATAGTCCTTCATCCATGTCTTGGTAGCTTCATTTCCATTGAAAAACTTATTCAAGGAATGTTCAGATATAGAAAACTTAATACCAAAAATCATAGAAGATAGGATAACTTGAGTATTAGCAGGGGTTACAAGAGAGTTGTAGTTCCATGAAGTATTGGAAAAAAAATGCATGGACCACTTTGATTCTTTTAATAGAGTTATGAAAGCACCTGCGTTCTATGCTCGAGGCAGCTAGATGATGATTGTATAATAGCTCAACTACCTCCTCTATCACCTTTTGTCTAATCAAGAAAGGATCAAACAAAAGAAATAATGGAAAGGGGTTCATTGGGAGGAGATCCTAGTAGCGATTGAGAGCCTCATTGGATAGAAAAAAGGGATCATAATAGGAAATGAGGTGAGAGGAGGAAGATGAGGGTGTTTTAGTAGAAACAACCTTCTTTCTTTGGTTGGAAGCCATGAGTCGAGATTTAAAGAAGAGAGGAAGCCAAAACTAGAAGAAACCACCACCAAAGGTCATCCAACCACCTAGGGCAAAGAGGAAAAGGGGCTAGGTAGGTCAAACGGAGGCTGGTAGGGCTAGGAGATGGAAGTTCAAGGCAAGGGTTGAGGGTTTATGGGTGCTGGAGTGGGAATTGGTTGACTTTTATCTAGTTGAGAGGAAAAAGAGTCAGTTGAAACCTATTTAAGATGTGGTCCAGCTCGACCATCAGTCGAGTTCTGAGAGAGAGAAACTCGATCTAATGACTTTCTACATAAGCCCTCGGCCATGGACCGGTCGAATTGGCAACTCGACTGATTGTCAACATGTTCCAACATTAGAAATTTTAGATTCTATCCATTTAGGTGCTAATTAAATTTATTTTTCTAGTCCATTTTGCATTTTAGACATACTAGGGAAAATTTCACTCAGCATAGGGTACTCTTTTGCGATAAAACAAGCATTTGCAAAAAGTACCAAAAAAAGCAAAATAAGGCAAGAAATAAGATAACCATAGCACATTCAAGCAATAGATGATCAAATTGATTAATAGACATATAGGCAAGACAACAACTAGATAGAAGGTATGAAAATGTCATCTAAAGAAGTTAAAAGCAGTTTTGATCTAATGAAAGTAAATTTCTCTCTAGCTAGAGGTTTAGTAAAAATGTCTGCTAACTGATTTTCTACATCCATATGCGTGATACAAATATCCTTCTTGGCAATGTAGTCACAAAGAACATGATGATGGACTTGTATATGTTTAGCTTTACTATGCAATATATGATTATAAGACAAGTTATTGCACTAGTATTATAACAAAAGATAGGATAAGCATCAAAATAAATGTTAAAGTCCATCCATAGGACTTGGGCACAACACCTTCTAGTTGCATTGTATTCAGCCTCAATAGTTGATAGAGCCACAACGCTTTGCTTCTTGAAGAACCAAGAAACTAAGAAAGGTCCTAGGAAGAAGAAACTTCCACTTGTGCACTTTCTATTTGTCAAGCATCTTGTGTAATCCACATCACTATAAGAAATAAGAGTAAAGTCCTTGACTTAGGATACCATAGGCTAAAATTTGGGGTTTTGTCTAGATATCTCAAAATCTTCTTAACGACTATAAGATGTGATTTCCTAGTACTTGATTGAAAGAGAGCACACATGCCAACACTAAATATTAAGTTAGGTCTAGAGGAAGTTAAATAAAGTAAACTTCCACTCATACCTCTATAGAGCTTCTTATCTACCTTTTCAACTTCTTCATATATATCAAGCTTGGTGGTGTTTGACATGGAGGTGTAAATTGGCTTGGTATTCTCCATCCCAAAGGTCTTAATCAGCTCACTTGTGTACTTGCCTTGGATGATGAAGTTCCCATTCTTTTTTCTTAATTTTAAATCCAAGGAAGAATCTAAACTCCCCCCAGCATGCTCATCTCGAACTCACTCTACATAAGATCACTAAACTCCTTGCAAAGATCAAGATTACTTCCACCAAAAATGATATCATCAAAATAAATTTGAATGATAGGAAAATGGTTAGAAGTGTCCTTTAGGAATACGGTGGTATCTACTTTGCCCATGATATAGACATGATCTAAAAAAAGGTTCTTTAGTTTCTCATACCAAGCCCGAAGTGCTTGTTTGAGACCATAGACAAATTTTTGCAACAGATAAACATGGTTAGGTAGGTTATCATGTTCAAAGCCCGGGGGTTGTGCAACATACACTTCCTCCTCAATTTTTCCACTCAAAAATGCACTTTTAAAATGCAAGCAACATTCTAATTGACTCAAGTCTAGCTACGGGTGCATATGTTTCATCAAAATGTAGACCTTCTTGCTGATTGTATCGTTGAGCAACTAACCTTGCTTTGTTCCTTACCACTTTTCCACTTTCATCCAACTTGTTGAGGTAGACCCATTTGGTGCCAATGATCTTTCTATCACTTGATCTTGGCACAAGAGTCCAAGCTTTGTTTATTTTGAACCACTCCATCTCTTCTTGCATGGCTTGGATCCATTCATCATCCTTTAGAGCTTCTTTGAGAATCTTTTGGCTCCATTTAAGGGATGAAGGCACTTTCTCTTAGTCCTTTGTTAAGTGCAGCCCGTGTCTTCACCCTTTCAAAAGGATTGCCTAAGATGAGCTCCTTTGGATGATTATTTGAAAAGTGGGGATTTGGATCCTTCTTTTCTTCATTCTTCTCTTCTTCATGAATTAACACCTCCTTTCCTTTATGACCGATGTTGAGGTCTTGTAAGAGAGGAATCACCTCACCTATAACATCAACGTGTTATATAATATCTTTGGAAATAGAGGGGTTAGTCTCAACAAATCTAACATTAATAGATTCTACTACTTTACACAATTCTATATTATATACTCTATATGCCTTGCTGGTAGTGCTATAGTCAAGAAAGAAAGCCTTGTACAATTTTGGATTAAACTTGTCAAGATAATCCTTGGTGTTCAAAACAAAATAAGGACAACCAAAAACATGAAAGAAGTCAATGGAAGGCTTTCTACCACACCATAGCTCATAGGGGATTTTCTTAAGCAAATGATGAGTAAAAACTTGATTTTGCAAAAAACATGTAGTATTGATAGCTTCGATCCATAACAACTTTAGAGTGGTGTACTCTAGAAGCATAGTCCTAGCCATCTCCTGTAGTGACCTATTCTTCCTCTCTACAACCCCATTTTGTTGAGGCTTACGTGGTGAAGAAAATGTGTGTGCATACCCAGATTCCTTACAAAATCGTTCAAACAAATCATTTTCAAACTCCCCCCCATGATCACTATGGATAGAAACAATCCTGTAAGAAACTTCATATTCAATCCGTTTGTAAAAATTGAGAGTATCACATTTTGACATGAGAAATAAGGTCCAAGTAAAGCGTGAGAAATCATCGAAAATCACCAAAAAATACTAGTTACCTCGAAGCACTCGCTTAAGCATTGGTCCAAATAGATCAATGTGAAGAAGATAAAGAGCTCTCTTAGTACTAAGCACTTCTTTGTATTTGAAGGAGGACTTGGTTTTCTTGCCTTGGGACAAGGTTGGAATTCCTCATCCTTTTCAAAATCCAATTTGGGAAGTCCCTTCACCAAGTCCTTTTTGCTTAACTTCATTTGATTCATATTTACATGACCAAGCCTACGGTGCCATAAAGAAATATCATTAGAATTGGAATAATACATCTACCAATAATAGGATTTATAGAGTCAATAACAATAATATAAAGATTACCATTTCTAGTTCCCTTATATATGACATTGTAGGAGAGGGAATATAGAAAGAAGCATTCTACAGAAGTATAAAGAACAAGATAATGATTATCAAAAAGTTGACTAACACTAATTAAATTGTTATGTAGGCCATCCACAAGAAGCACATTCTTGATACAAAGTGAATTTCCCACATTACCCACACCAATTACCATACCCTTGTTGTTATCCCTGAATGTCATTGATCCACCTTTCTTCTTTGTGAATTGCTTGAAGAGGCTAATTTCACCAAACATGTGTTTAGAATAGCCACTATCAACAATCCATTAGCCTTCAACATATATGAAAGGAAAATAATAAATGCCCATTTCAAACATTGGGATTTAGGGTTAGCTTCGAGACCCACTTCATCTTGGGGTTTGTTCCCTTCTCCCTGTAAGGACAATAAGTAAAATAATGATCATCACTCTTACAATGAGAACAAACCATAAGGTTCTTTGAGCTGGTTGACTCTCCATGGAAGATTGGAGGTTCCTTGCACTTATTCTTCTTACCATTACTTTTGCTTTTTGAAGCACCCTCATATATGCAACCACTCTTACCACTATGTTTGGTAGAGTGATCCAAGATTTCATTAAGGGACTTATTCCTTTTAAAAAGGTTTGTGAGGTAGATCTCAACTTATGATTATCATCAGTAAGAGTGATAACAATAGAAGTTAAACTAGAAATATCATCATTAGCATGCAGAAGGTCAGCCTCAAGACAAATGGCTTTAGTCAAATAAGAATCTTTTTCAAGAGTAATAGAATCAACATCCTTGATAGGCAAAATAGGCCTAGAAGATAAATCATTCACATGATATACAAGCTAAGTATTCTCAATTTTAAGAAATTTAATTTCCTTAACATTAACATCTCTTTCATCTCTACGATCATCAATAAAAAGCTTAAGTTCAACATTTTTAGTTTAAAGCAACTCAAGCTCATCAAGAAATTTTTTGTTTTCTTCCTTAAGACTATTGATATTCTGAAGGTAGATCACATTCTCACCTTCAACCCCATTGTATTGGATCTCAAGATCAAGAAATTGGCCTCACAAAAAATCAATTCTATCAAGATGAACTTTCTCATTTAGAGCAAGGACATCAATTTTAGCATAAAAATAATAAATAATCTTACCCAACCACTTCTTCTTATATTTCTATTAGAATAAGAAGAATGAGTAGTATTAAGCATTTCTATAAGAGTTTATTTGGAAAACTCATGCAAACCTACCACATTAACCTTAGTTACCTCATCTATGTCTTCACTTGTGGAGTCAATGAGTGTAAGATGGCATTCACCTTCATCAGAGATTGATCTTATTGAAGATGAGTCTTCCCAAGCTGCATGAGTTGCCTCCTTTCTTATTTTTTCCTTCTTATACTTCCTCTTGTACTTGCCTTATTTCTTTTAATTGTCCTTCTTATTGCGGCTGCTCTTGTGTTGGCTCTTCTTTGCCTTTAGGCATTCATTCTTGTAATGCCCCTTTTTTCCACACTCATAGCACCTTCGAGTTGAGGATGAAGAAGAATTTCCTTTGAAGTGTTTGCCCTTGGAATAGTTAGCTTCGTGGTCACTAGAGCCATCATATTCACTTACGGAGTTAGGAGAGGATCGGAAAGAAAATTTTTGTTGAAGGGTCATTCCTCCACTTGAGATTTGAAGCCATTATCTTTTACTTTCTTTGACTCCTTCTCTTCTTCCTTTTCATCTTCTCTTTATTGTTTAGCCTTGGCTCATGGGCTTGAAGGTTTCCAATGAGATCTTTCGTGGATAAGTATCCAAGACTTCTCACTTCTTTAATTAAATTCACCTTGGGTTCAAATCTCTTTGGAAGAGACATAAGTATCTTGGAGTTGATTGCACCTCTATCCATGCGTTGTCCCAAACATGCATGTTCATTGATAATGGTGTTGAGCCTTAATTACATGTCCACCACCTCTCCTTCTTGCCCATCTTGAATTTCACAAGAAACCCACCGAGCATGTAGATCTTTGACTCCTTCACTTGTTGCATGACTTCATATGTGATGAACAACTTGTTCCAAATCTCATGGGTTGTATCCCAAGATGAGATCTAGTTGAACTTAGAAGGAGTGAGGGCAGCATAGATGATGCTAACTACCTTGGCATTGATTTGTGCCTTCTTGACTATAGCTTCCTCACAAGTGGCAACATCCCCAGTTGGCTCTTTATAGGAGAGGATCACTACCTTCCACATGTCGTAGTTGGTTCATTGGAGGAAAATTTGCATCCTTCTTTTTTAATAAAGTAAATTGGTTTCATCGAAGACCGATGGTCACATGCAGAAGCTTCCTTCTAGTTTGAGTGACCCACGTAAGTTGCCCCTCTTCTCGTCTCATTGGAGATGTGTCGGAGAAGACATGTATTTGATACCACTTGTTTGATCTAAAGGCTCTAGAGGGGGGGTGAATAGATCTTCAAAACTTACACAAAACTTGTTAGACCTTCAAGTTACTTGAAATAATCTTAGTGGAATATAGTTATTTTGATGGCAATTGAAACATAAAAAGCAATGATGAGAGTGTGATAAAGTGGTTTTTATATACTCTTTTGTACTTGTTCCTTTATATTACCCTAACTCTAAACCCTAGTTCAAAGAAAAATTAATTGATTAATTAAAGGTTGGAAATTTGTCATGGGTTAACAGCCTAACCCCCTTCTACACCTTAGGAACTAGAAATAAGGTGTACAAATGGGTTAAAGTTTCCCGTCCCTAAGTGGATCAAACACACAAGTATATACATGCACCAAATAACAAGCTGCCTAAAATAAAGTAAAAGTTAATTACATTGGTGCCTGAAGTCACATGAGTTCTACAGAAGAAAACTTAGTACATGAGAGAACTACTTATAGAAGAAAAAGAACATAAACTAAGAGTCTGATTTAACTTTAGCATCCCCATGTAAGATATGATTTTGTTGATCCACGTCAGCACAATATATAAATATATTGTACAAAGTACGCCTACGTGTCTTCAAATATACCTCTCATCATATCTTTGCAAAAGAAAACACAAGAGACTTTGCAGGAGTATAAAACTAGAACTTTAGCAAAAGTATAATGTAATGACAAACATATACTTGAACAAAGATGTTTGAAAAGAAACAGAACACATGTTTTAAGTTTATTTTTCCATTATATACTCATGCATCTTCCTACCAATGGGATAGATGTTTCAAGGACACATTATCTGCTTACCAAAGAGAGATCATTACATATGGTGATCTTCTTACCAAAGAGATAGATCACCCTCAAGCACTATGCTTACCAAAGAGATATAGTGCTATAATATAATAGAACAAGCATTTTATGTTCAGGTGTGATAACATACTTATACAAAACATCATTCAAAATTGATCATACATTGATATCTATATCAAACAATATCATATGCCAAGTATTTTACAAGTATAATACAACCATTCACTGATATGAGCCAAATGAGGGTAATGGCGTACCTTCTACTCAGAAGTGGGGAGTCCATAGATGCTCCTCACTGGTACCTTTGCCTTCCTAAAACTATAAGGGATTTGGTACTAATTAGATATATTGGCCAAATCACTATTTATTAATTCTAAAAAGAGTATAAAAGGCCCTTTTTCTTATTTAGAGTCATGAGAGTAGAACATGAGTCATTGAGTACAATTTTGAGTCCATGATTGATAGTGTCAGGTCAGAGTAGGGTTTTAAGATCAAATTGATGGTCTTTAGATCATGTTGGATAATTATAATAATTTGGTAAGTCAAAATAGGGAAAAAGAGTGATAATTCGACTTTACTAATATTTGAGTCATATAAATTGGAATTGAAAATCCCATAATTATCTAGGCATAAAAAGAGGATGATGACATTATTTTGGTGATTTAAATAGGCTCAAGTATTTTCCAAATAATTAAACAAGATAGAATCATAATTGAGCATGAGTACTGATATGAGTCAGATTTAGGGTCAACAAATATCATAATCATGATACTCATATTTTTTAATCAAAATCGAGTACTTGTTTGCATTTTTCTGACACTACTACGATTTATTATGATTTTCCTAAGATCAATGCACTTTTTGACAAATATTGAAAATCGAAGATTAATAAACAAGAATGGAATAAAAGTGGGCCGTTGGATGATTAGATCCAATGGTCAGGCTTTAATCGTGCGATAGAAGAAGGAAGAAAGGGCGGCTGAGGTGGATTTACATCACTGGTCTAACTGGACTCGATGGGTCCCACTCTCATCTTGGGCTTATGCAAGGCGAACTTGCTCTGTCGTCAACTCCGGTGAGCTTCTAGAGGCAGCTGGGAGCTCTTTTTGTGTGGCTTAGGGTGGAAACACCTTCGTGAGGAGGCTGGTCTGAGCTAGGGAGGCTCAATTCCATATCGTATCTCCCTTTGAAGAAGTGTGTAGCCGAGGAGATTGGAGCAATAGGTAGCTCTGCGGCAGAGGAAGGAGTGTGGGAGAGAAACATGTGTTGTCGAGGTTCTTCAAGGTGTTGTCTAGGTAGTTGGAAGCACCACGATGCTGGAGGGATGGTAAATTAGAAGTAGAGAGGGAGAGGATGCCCTGGTCAATAGCTAGGTGGCAGCAGAGTGAACTAAAGGAGGTGAGGTTGAGGGCGGAGCTATCTGAGCTTGCTTCAGGCGAATTGAAGTCTAAGGAGAACTAAAGGGGCCTATGTGAAGCTGGAGGGTGGTAGTTTGTAGATGCCCAATCTGAGTCAGTTAGGTTTGGAGAGGGTGCTCATCAGTGGGGGTCGTGGACTCATGGCTATAGCCACATCTCCCCGGGTTGACTGGAGGTTGAGGATGACCTCGTGGCCGCCCGATCCGCTTTGAATCCGTGGGTGCTCCATTAGATGGTCAGGGTGGCTCAGAGGGGGGTGATCCATGGATTGCTGACCTTAGCCCCATGTGACAAGGGTAAAAGAAACATACTTGATAAAAATCTATAGGTTTAATGATCAGAATCATATTAATTTTGATTAAAACTATGTGCAAACTTGTAAAAATCATGGAGGCATCTAGGAATATCTGATTGGCATGAAATTTGAACCATAGGTTTGCAATAGTACTCCCTACATGTTAGAAAAGTTTGAGCTCGAGATTACAACCTTTGATTGATCAATTAATTTTCTTTGAACTAGGGTTTAGAGTTAGGGTAATATAAAGGAACAAGTACAAAAGAGTATAGAAAAACCACTTTATCACAACCTACTCGCCTGAAAAGAAATTTTTTCCTCAAAATTAAACTTGCTAGAAGAGGTGGGGAAAACATTGCTCCATATCCATTCGTAGTTCCCAGGTTGCGTCTTCTACACCATGACGGTTTCACTACACCTTCACCATCTAGATCTATTTGTTCCTAAGCTCCTTGACTTTGGAATCAATGATCTTTGTAGGCAGCTCTTGATAAGAGAGAATCTCTCGCAGCTCAAGAGGCTCATGATTCAGCACATGACTATCATCCTTCACATAATGATTTAGATTGGATACATGAAAAACACTATGCATCATACTGTATTGTGGAGGAAGGGTGAGCCGATAAGCACATTCACTAATGCACTCCAAAACCTCAAAGGGGCCCACATATCTTGGACTAAGCCTCCCTTTGTTCTTGGCTATAGAACATATGGGTCTAATATTTTAGAAAGCATAATCTCCTACCTTGAACTGTCTATCTGACCTGTGTGCATCTACATATGATTTTTGACGATCTTAGGCCCGTTTCAACCTTTGCTTGATGAAAGACACCTTATCAGCATATAGTTGCAACTCCTTAGATTTTAGCATCTTCCTTTCTCCGACTTCATCCCAATGGAGAGGGGATCTACATGGCCTACCATACAGAGCTTCATAGGGTGGCATATTAATACTAGACCGATAGTTGTTATTGTAAGCGAACTCTGCTAATGGAAGGTATTAATCCCAAGATCCTCCCCAATCCAAAACACATGCTCTAAGAAGATCGTCCTAGATCTGAATAGTGCATTTTGACTGACCATTCATTTGGGGATGATATGCCATGCTGAAATTCATTAGTGTACCCAACTCATTCAATATATGCTTCCATAGATGTGATGTGAACTTCGGATCCCGATCTAAGACAATAGATACTGGCACTCCATGCAACTGTACAATCTCCCTTATATACAACCCAACAAGCTCAGGAACCTTGGTCGTAGTCTGCATAGGTAGGAATTGTGCAGAGTTGGTTAACCAGTCCACTATGACCCGTATCACATCATATCTCTTCTTGGTCCTGGGTAATCCCACCACAAAATCTAAGGTGATATTTTCCCATTTCCATTCAGGGATTGGTAAAGGTTGCAATAGACCGTCTGGCCGTTGATGTTCAGTCTTAATCTTCTGACAAGTGTGACACTTAGATACAAATTCTACAATATCATTCTTCATACCTCTCCACTAAAATTGTCTCTGTAGATCTGTGTACATCTTAGTAGATCTAGGATGTATAGAATACTTAGACCAATGTGCCTCTTGTAGAATACACTTCTTAATCTATGACTCCTCAGGTACCCACTTCCCGTGATTGTATCTTAGTCCAACATCCATACCAATAGATAGGTGTGTTTGGGGTTTAGCCAAAAGAGATGTCATCTCCTACAAGCTAGGGTTGTTCTTTTGAGATGTCAGGAGTTTAGAAAAAAGACCAGGAATGATGTTGATATTTTCCAGGATAATAGTGCCATCTTCTACTTGAAGTGACTTAGATGTTAGAGGTTCCAGACTCATTGATTCAGAAGCATGGATAGATGCACAAATTGACCTCTAACGACTAAGAGCATCAGCTACAACATTGGCCTTACATGGATGATAAGAAATAGTGAAATCATAGTCTTTAATATATTCCAACCATATTCTTTGTCTAAGGTTGAGGTCCTTTTGAGTCAAGAGATATTTGAGACTTTTGTGATCAATGAATATATCAAAAGTAGCACCATATATATAATGTCTCTAGATTTGGAGGGCATAGACAAAGGCAACTAATTCCAAATCGTGAGTTGGGTAATTGACCTCATTCGGTTTCAATTATCTAGAGGCATAGGAAACAACTTTACCATCTTGCATTAGGACACAACCTAAACCCATTTTAGAAGCTTCAGAAAATATTACAAAGCCATCATTATGAGAAGGTAGGGTCAAGACAGGAGCAGAAGTCAAACGTGATTTCAATTCTTGGAAGCTAGATTCACATTCAGAAGTCCAAATGAATTTGGCAACTTTTCTGGTAAGTTTGGTCATGGGTAGGGCTATTTTACTAAAATTATGTATGCAACGACGGTAGTAGCCTACTAGACCAAGGAAGCTACCAATTTTAGAGGCATTGGTAGGGGATTTCCAATCAAGGATGACTAAGACTTTAGTGGGGTCAATAGAAATTTTCCCACCCGAAATAACATGGCCTAGAAACATGACTTGGTCTATCCAGAACTCACATTTGGATAATTTAGCATGCAATTTCTGGGTTCTCAATACATCAAGTACTTTCTGGAGATGTTCGCGATGTTGATCAACAAAGTTTGAATATATAAGAATGTCACCAATGGATACCACAACAAAGCTATCAAGAAAAGGGTGGAAGATAGTATTCATCAGATTCATAAATAATCCAGGAGCATTGGTCAACCCAAAGGGCATCACCACAAATTCATAATGTCCATGTCTAGTTCTGAAAGTTGTCTTTCGAATGTCATAATCCTTCACTCGTAATTGATGATAGCCAAAACTAAGGTCAATCTTGGAGAACACACTGGCAATATGAAGCTGGTCAAATAGGTCATCAATTCTTGGGAGAGGATATTTATTTTTTATGGTGGCCTGGTTGATCATGTGATAATCAATACACATTCACATTGACCCATCTATCTTTTTAACAAAAAGGACAGATGCACCGCAGGGAGATGTACTAGGATGGATGAAGCCTCTGTCAAGAAGTTATTCTAATTGTTTCTTAAGTTGTACAAGCTCGAAAGATGCCATTCTATAAGGTGCCTTTGAGATTGGTGCGGTGTCAGATGTTAACTCAATTGAGAACTCAATCACACATACTAGAGGCAGCCTTGGAAGCTCCACAGGAAATACATCTGGGTAACCTCTTACCACATCCAAGCTCTCTAAAGGTCTCACCTTAGAATCAGACAAAGACACAACTACAAGATAGGCACTACATCCTTTGGCTATCAAGGTTTCGACTTTAAGAGAAGAGATAATCATATTACAATTTCTTTCCTTTCTCCCTAGTATTATCAATTGTTTAGAATTAGGTGCAGAAATGATTACTTTCTTGGCTCAGTAATCAAGCATGGCATAGTTGGCAAAAAGCCAATTCATCCCCAAAATTATGTCAAAATCCGCCATATCAAGAAGAATGAAATTGATGACCACCATAAGAAGAAGGCAAGGTTTTTTATTTTCTAAATAGAAGTATAGATTTTTCCATTGGGAGTTGTTACATCCAAGATATAACCTAGATATTTTATCTCTAACTTGATCATTGAAGCAAGATTTTTGGAAATGAAGGTATGTGTTGATCCTGAATCGAATAGGGCCACAATAGGATTGTAACGACCCCGCCTCCCAGTAACCCCCAATTAAGGGAGACCAAGAGGTGAGAGTCGTTATCCCAATTTCCCGGATCAAAGGTTCGACAAATAATTAGTAATATTTATTAAATTCTACCACGACTATACTAAAAGTTGGAAAAAAAATAAAACTCAAGCCACATGCAACTTCATCTTAGGCATCCAAGTTACTACTGCCACTTACTATCTCAGTAGTACCATGGTGTATCATGATCTCTTGTATGTCATGATTTCTCAAGGTTGATTCCTCAGAAACCCTAAAACACTCTAGTCATGGGTTTCATCACTTTCTCTTCCAAATAAGTGCATCTAAGGTTCTAGAACCATCCTTCTATGACAACAATCCCTTGGCTGGCTAACCAATCAACCACTAACTCGATCAACGGATCTCGTTACATCTGAGTGTTAGCCAAACATATCTCACAACTTAGGGTTCACCTAGCCACCTCTTCCAGCCTTTCCACTAGCTAAACTAGGAAACTGCGTCTCAACCAGAGCATCCATTACCACCTTTCATCTTTATATGCTAGGTAACAGTGAAGACCTAGACCTCCATGAATTACACTTATCATCTCATCTCAGACTTTAGGTCTATTTTCATCAGGAAAACTCAGAGCTTATCCTCTTGGTTATCAAACTCAAACTTATTTAACTCATAAATTCCATACAACTCATGATAAGAACATCCTTATAAGATGACTACCTTAGTTCTCTTGATGTTGGTAAACCATCCTCACATTATACACTCCAAAAGGGTACGCTATTATCATATCAACATTTCCACTCTCATCATCTTTATCCTTGGTGTATGGCATGCATATTGCCCCATCTTCACCTTCATAATGTGAGGAAATAAGCATTTAGTTGCAGTCTAAATACATAGTTCTTCCCATTCTATGAGTAGAGATGGTGCACCCTACATCACCAGTACACCTTCCAATCTAAGTTGAAATGTGCATCACATGTCTCCACATCATGAACATTTTGATATCAGGTTTTCTTTCATGGAGAACTGGTCTTAAACACACTTGGGTCACCATACGATCCCTAGTCATATCCTCTAGGTTTGTAGGGTGCCAACAGTTTTGGGGTCATCCCTCTTCCCTTATGCATCCAAAGAGTTCCCTCTTTGTCTACCCTTTAGGTCCCATGAGTTCATGAAGGTGATCAATATCCTAACCCATGGCCCTCAGACAATGATAGTTGTTACATCTCAACCCTATGGTCATGTGCAACTAGAGAATTAGGAAACTCCTACTCCCATCGATCTTATCCCTACCTGACCCTAGGATATACTTCGGATCCTAACATAGTACATATCCACCTTGAAACCTTGCCCAAGTCTCCATCATCTCTCTCAGCATTCGTGGTCTGACTTACATCCTTTCATAGGGATCAGGGCGACCTACCTACCTCAGTCAGGCCCCATACTGGTTACCTCCATGGTAACACATCCGCATGCACTTAGTGATGGTTATCTATGGGTCTACAGGTTCCTTCTCATACTATGTACTCTCCACTTAGCTTCTCAAGATCCTATGAGACCTCTTAAGGTTACCTCAAACCCAACAAAAGTTTTACATACCCTATAGGAGGGTCCCTCTCCTAGGATCAGAGGAAACTACATCATGGTAGCAACAAAGGTCACAAATGTCTCTACGTCTAAGGTTTATATTCACATGAGCATTCTTAGCCCTAGCAAGTTACTAAGGAACATAGCTAGCAAGAAGACCTACTAAACCATGCTAAGTCTCCATGGTAGGTCATACTTGTTCTTAATCCTAAATATTGGACCAAGATCATACATGCCCATGTCACCAACTTATATGTGATGGGTTCATCATACACCTTAATCTAAGGGGTTTCCCTTTCCTCTAAACATAAGGGGTGCCATGCTCCCATGCATAGGAACTCAAACATCTGTGTGAGCATCAGGTGCACCAGGAAGTACTACTCCCCCTCTTATAGGTCTAGGAACCCTAGGTTCACCTCTTATTCAATAGTTGTCCAACTGCATGCTCCACATTCTAAGAACGAACCAAGCATGTACGAGGTGCATCATGCACGTCCTATTATCCTTCCACTTGAAAAAAACCTCATAATCGAGTCCTCCTCAAGGACAACCAACTAGGTATAAGACCTTACAACTAGTTACTAAACCTCCTCAGGGTCTAAGAAACTCTTCTTTCTATCCCTAGTAGGTAAGCACCTATATCATCTGCACATAGGTACCATCAACCTCCTCTTTCTTCTAGGGTTTGGTTCCTCTAAAGGCAACCAATATACCGAAAGGATCATGCACGAGGCAACCACAACCATCCACTTAGGTCGCAGCATACCCAACTTCTCAGGGTTCCTCGTATCCCAGAGTCTAAGCTTCCAACCTTCTTATTCGGGTCTTGCTCTCTCTCTAGATCTAAACCTACAAACAATCTTGTCATTGGAGGTTCTCTCTCTAAAAGGGTGGATCAAGATCACATGAATACACCTACAGTGGTGAAACATATGTTTGCTCAAGATTATCTATGGCTCTTTATGCTTAGCTCATAATCTATGCAACATGCCCTTCTGGCCTGGGTTTCAACCTACTGACAGCACTTATTGACGTACTCTAGGTGCATACTATGCCATGATCATATCAACCCATAGGGTTTCTATAGGGTCATCACTAACCTCATCAATGAAGGAGTTATCCTTCATCGTATCATGCATGACCCTTCCTAGGGTTGGGTTGCCAAAGGTACTAGCTCAGCCAAACTCACATGGCTCACACTATCACAGGGATTCAAAACCAACATCATGTCAACCCACACACAAGGTAGACCTTGACTTCCATCTCGTCATGCCATCTCTCTCTCTAACCACCACTTAGGGTTAGGGTTAGCATCATCCTCAGAGGATGTGTCGGGTCTCTACCTTAAATGGAGATCTCTGCCTCTAAGACCAACTCTCTACTCATTCTCCAGACAAGGAAGTCTAACCTCAGGTCTCTCATATGACCTAAGCATGCAACTATTCTTTAGTTTATGCTTAAACTATTAAGCTTATGTTCATGACATCTTATTTACATGCTTTTTCATTAATTTGGTGGAGGATTCCTTAACCTTATCATACAGACCCTGACCTCAAGAGGGTGAGGAAGAGAGAGAAAAACCCTAAACCTCAGAATATTAAAAAAATTAGGGTTAAGAAGGGACAAAAATAGATGAGAGAGTCCTAAATGTATCGTATTTCGAGTCAGATCCTAAGACATTGGCCAGGAAATCAGATAGATCTGGGAGTCCTCGTATTCTGACTAGCGGTGCACAGGAAAATATTTCTAGCCCCCAGACGTGATCCTTTTCTAGACACCTCTGTCTTTCGTAAAATCCTCTAATAACTCTCTCGGTTCTATGGAATTTGTAAAATTTAATAATTACTAATGATTAAATGAGGAACCAATGCTCTGATACCAATTGTAACGACCCCGCCTCCCAATAACCCCCAATTAAGGGAGACCAAGAGGTCAGAGCCATTATCCCAATTTCCCAGATCAAAGGTTTGACAAATAATTAGTAATAATTATTAAATTATACCATGACTATACTGAAAACTGAAAAAAATAAAACTTTGCATACCTTTTTTTTTCAAAAACTTGGATATCTAACTTCTATCCACCTCTGGACTCTATTCTAACTAATCCTCCTTGCACTTTATTTCTTAATTTCACAATATGCCACTTTACTATTTGTCATTTTCAATTTGTACCTAAAATGCAGACAAACAAAATGTCAGTCAACATAAATGAATATGTTAGTATGTGGGGGAAATAATAAGCAGGCAATTATCTTTAACAACATATCGCAAGTAATTATGGTTTAGAAAGCAAACTTTACATCTTAAACATAACTACTCAATCCATACATACCCTAACCTCTAAGCTTGTCCCTGCAGTGGACATGGATACTACGTCTCATATGGTAGATCCCAACTAACCCCCATGATCCTACCTAACAGGTAGATCAATACCTAGGGTTGAAGAGTCGCATGGCACTACCCATAGGTAGCCCAATCCCTAACTCCTGATATGTTGAAGAGTTCCATGGCACTACCCATAGGCATCCCAATCACTGACTCATGATAACCTAATGGTCCTACCTAACAGGTAGACCATGTACTAGGTCATCCTTTTCTTCATTAGCAAAGACACAGAGGAGGACTAGGATCTGAGCTAGTTAGGTATACATATTTCATGTGATAATCATAGTCACTTTATTATTGCATGAAATAAAAGTCATCCAAGCAGTTATTTTCATGAAACTGATAAAACATCCAGGAATCACCGTGAAACTAAAGCAATTAACCATGAGCGTAACCACATACCTAATCTAGAGCAACTTGATGTCCAAGCAATAATATTCAACAACAATCTAACAAGCAATCAACAATATCCTAAAATTAATGCATAACATCCAAGTGTCATTATTTTATCAAAAACATTCTCAAGATCGACTTGGATTCCATCTTAGGATTTCTAGGACAACTTTAGAGTTTTATTAGGGTTTTAGCTTCCATAAATATTTTATCACTTTTAATACCCTTTTAGTTCACAAACCCTAATTTCAACACCATAGGCACAATAGAATGTCAATTAAATCTAATATGTCTCTTTGACACTTAAACTACCATTTTTATCCTTTTAAGTCATATCAAGATCATTAGACCCAATTATCATCTTTGGTTTCTTTCGAATTGACAACTCATATTTTATTATAGTCCAAATCATATATGATCTCTATTTATCACTAATTTCACATTTATCTACTAGCAAACCCTAATTACCAAATTAAGGATATTTATCCACAATTAGAATCTTTTATACTCAAAATAGCTTAGAATCATCATATCTCGGCTTTATTCATGAATTTGAAACATTAAAGCCATTAACAGTCATAATCACCAAAGTTAGGGTTTCAAGGCCCATTAAAGCATATTCATGTACATGGAACCCTACATATATCAAACTATGCATAAAGATTATCCTTTAGGATCTAATGTGTCCTTTTTATAATCGACATGTGAATATCAACTTTAAACATCCAAATAACCCTTCCCCATTCATTAATCATCATAGATTAGGGTTTCTTAATCATTAATGCATTAAAGTTGATAACTTCAACTACTTTTCTAATTTCAAGAGGAATTATGCTCTAAAACTATTTTTAATGTATTCCTCGCATTTTTTTGAGCAAATTTCATATATTACATGCATCAATCCGAGCTACCAATAATTAGATACGAATTTTGCAAAATTCACTTACTTGGACCAATGGGATGCTGACACGTCAGCAATCCCATGCATCGCGTAAGTCGGCCAATTTGGAAACATAATGCAATGACCATTATACCCCAGACACAGCTGCTTGTCTCTTCAACACCTAGAGGGAAAAACCATCCAATGACACCCTAGTCATCTTCCTCCTCGCGATCCCTATGTTGTCGTCGACTGTAGCTGATCGTGGGGTCATCTACCACATCCCCAAGGCTTGGAGCTCACTGGAACTGATCGCCCTACCTCCACCACTCTCTTTCACACCCAACAAGGCCTCACAGCATGGCCAAGATGACCGGATTCAAGAGTGCCAAGCCCGTGATTGTAGTGAGATTGTAGACCTCCTGCATGTGCTGCATGAAGATTAGAGCAAGGAGATGATTACCAAGCTCCCTGAGGTTGTCGGGGAAGCATCATGCCTCCATTGTAACCCCTTCACTACTCCTCGTTGTTCCAAGGATTGCATGACTCCCTTTGGCTAGGGTTTGAGTGGATACAAGGTGAAGAAGGATTGAGAGGTATGCTTGGGATCTTTGTCAACTCGACCAAGGGTTCTACCCCTTATGTAGGGGAGGGTAGCAAAGCCATAGGATGCTCATCCATGAGGAAACAAACCCCTTTCCCAATAGGAAACCCATATTCCTTAATTAAGAAGTAATCTTCTCTCTTAAAAATCTTCTTTAATAAACCATATGCCTTAGATATTAGGAATTCAAAAATTATCTCTTTCATCATCTTTGTGCTTGGCTTTTAATCCATTGGCCATGAAATCTTATTTTTCTAAAGCAAATAACATTTCTTTTGATGATATCAAAAGGCTATTAACTATGGAGAACATTATCCTCTTATTTTGTATTATTTGCATTTTCTCTTTATTCTTTTTCATTGGGACTCCTTGCACCCCAAGAAATCCTAAGATTTCGAAATTCCTTTTTAAGGATACTTATTATCCTTGTAGATGCATCTACATTCTTCATTTCTCATTATCTTACTTATTTCTTTATTAAGATATCTCTTTTCAAGGATTTTCTCTTTATCTTTTATTTCCTTTCCTCTTTTTCTATTTCCTTCATTAGAAATCACATATAAACAAAATTTAATCAATTGTGGCCATTAATGTCACCTTCTAGATATTTCTATATAATTCTCATAAATATTTTTCTTAATATTCATTAATTGGTATCTTTTTCTAATATTTGGACTTTTCTTCTTTTCTTGTCTTTTATATCCATTATTGGATTAATCTAATAGTAGGAACCACGAAATTCCTATCAAAAGGGAGATTTGCAAAGAAATCCCTTCTTTGAAGCAAAACATACAACCTTTTCAATTAAGTCCATATTCATAAAAACATTACATTTCAATTATGAAAACATATGCAAAATTTAGGTTGTAACAAGGATGATGTTGGAGACATATCATACCTACATTATGATTTTTATATGAGATCATGGTTTAGACGGGTTATATATATATATATATATATATATATATATATATATATATATATATATATATAAGAAATTATTAACATCATTACCATTAATCAGATGGTTGTCATTAGCCTTTGCTTCCTCTGCATAAATTGCAAAAACTCGGCCCTGATGATGTTCTAGTTGAGCCCAAGCTATAGGAGCAGTTGGTTGGATAGGTGGAGCTCCAGGATGAGGTAATGGGGTAGGACAGTGTTGTGGTGCCCCTTGAAACAGACTTGGGCAGTTGAATCGCATATGTCCTTCAGTCTTGGAGTAGTAACACACTGGTTTCTCAAACTTGCATTTTCTGACATGTACTCCTCCACAGTTTCTACAACAGTTGGGGTCCGAAGATGATCCCCGGTATGATCCACCTCAACAATATAATGCTAAATATGGGTTACCTAAGGTTTAAATAAGGTTACTAGGTATTTGATACACATATATTGACCTATGTGCCTGCTCTGATACCATCTATCATGGGTTAACAACCTAACCCCCTTCTACACCTTAGGCGCCAAAATAAGGTGTACAAAAGGGTTAAAGTGGCCCGTCCCTGAGTGGATCAAACACAGAAGTATATACATGCACCAAATAATATGCTTCCTCAAATAAACCAAAAGTTAATTACATAGGGGACCGAAGACATAGGAATTCTAGAGAAGAAAACTTAGTACATGAGATAACTACGTGTAGAAGAAAAAGAACATAAACTAAGATTCCCATTTCACTTTAGCATCCCCATGTAAGATTTGATTTTGTTGAGGGACCATATTGAGTTGCATCATCGTCATCATTAGCAATAGGTACCTATAAAACATTTAAGATTGGTACACGTCACCACAAGAGTATAAAACTAGAACTTTTGCAAAAGTATAATGTAACGATAGACGTATACTTGAACAAAGATGTTTGAAAAGAAACAAAAGACATGTTTTAAGTTTATTTTTCCATTATATACTCATGCATCTGCCTACCAATGGGATAGATGCTTTAAGGCCTCATGATCTGCTTAACAAAGAGATAGATCATTACATATGGTGATCTGCTTACCAAAGAGATAGATCACCCTCAAGAACTAAGCTTACCAAAGATATATAGTGCTATAATATAATGGAACAAGCATTTTATGTTCAAGTGTGATAACATATTTATACAAAACATCATTCAAAATTGATCATACAGTGATCTATTTCAAACAATATCATATGCCAAGTCTTTTACAAGTATAATATTGCCATTCACTGATATGAGCTAAATGAGGGTAATGACGTACCTTCTACTTAGAAGTCGGGAGTCTAGAGATGCTCCTCACTGGTATACGCCATGTAGGACCTCATTCATCCAACACACACCCAACTACAAGTGCAACACCTTCTGAGACGGCACCAACAATGTTTGTACCCTCCTCTCAATTCCATGTCACCCTAGAGGAAGATGCAGATTACCAGTTCCTCATCACTAGGCATGTTCTACCTTCCCGCTATGTCTATGATGAAACCCTTGACAACTTGGGTTTCAAAAATGAGGTCATAGAGCATATACAGTTCTTAGGTCTACACCCTATTTGCACTAGAGTGTCAAAGACCTATCCCCGCCTGGTTTATGAATTTTTGACCACCTTCAAAGTAGAAGACATCCCACAAAACTACCGTGAGCCATATCCAAAAATCATTTTTCGACTTCTAGACAAATTCTTTTCTATGGATATTAAATAGTTTTGTGCTTTACTTAAGTGCAACTATGGAGGGTATACTGATTATCCACCCTCCTTCCATAGTGATTCTTTTTGGTCTGAGATTACTAGTAAAATGGTTCACAAAGCTAGAAATTCCTGAGCTTCTTCACTCCGTAATCCATTTTTCAAAGTTATGCATCGTCTTCTAAGAATAGGGCCCTTTGCTAAAAATGAGACTCAAGGTGTCGTAGGAAAAAATGATCTTTTCTTCTTATGGTGCTTAGTAAAGAATGAGAAAATCAGTTCTGGTTACTACATTGTAAATAAGCTTCTAGAGACCAAAAAGAAGAAGCAAAGAGAGGTAGGTGACATCATGTGTGGTGGGCTGATCAGTATACTTGCAATGCAGCTAGGCTTAGAGGTGGGTGTCCTGAACCTATATCAGGGAAAAACCATGTAGACATCAACTATCTTATTTCTTGTGTCTTGATATCAAGATATGGTAGTAGCACAAGTAAATTGAAGGTTTTTATCACGAAGAAGCAGTTCATCATCATCCCCGATTGAACCTGCAATGATATCGGGAACAAATCCACTTGCAAGGTGGAGTTACAACCTGAAGTCGATGAAGAGACACCCACCCGCGGCGCCAGCAGCTACACAAGCAAGTCCTATTCCACTTCCACCCTCCACCAGTACTCAGACATAGTACACTTGGACGATGTCTGACATGAGGCACCTTTACGGTTACGTTCAGCAGAGGTTTGACCACATCGACAGTCATTTCGACCAGATGAGCATGCAGTACACTGTGATGTATGACAAGCTCAACTGGATGGACGCTTGGCATATCTCTCAGGGCCATTACCCCGCCCCGCCGACGTATCAATCACCGCCTCAACAGTAGTTTGAGTTTCCATTATTTGAGTGCCCACAACAGCCATCTCAATTTTTAGAACAACAGCTACCTCAGTTTCCAGAGCAGCAACCCGACTCTTCCACCCAGCCGATGGACATCCCCGACATTGTCAACCAGTTATTCCCCGATCAGGAGGGCGGCAGCTCTTATTTCTGATCACATCGATGATAGGTACCCAGTTATGAACTCCATATGTTTGATTGATGCAATGAGGACACTGTTGATTTCAAGCTTAGGGGGAGCACCATCGGCCGGTAGTTGTAGTTTTTCATTCAACTTCTTCTTTATTTGAGTCAGTTGTATCATGTGTTTTCCTTTTTATTCCTTGTTCTGTCCCTTGATGGTAAAAATTAATATGACTTGAGACTATCTTGTTAGAATGAACCCCCCCTCTTGTATGTTGGAATTATTCTAGTCCTTTATGTGTCTTGACTACATAAGAAGAAAAATCAAGAGCATGTATGAATGAAATGGAATTTTAAAAATCCCCATGTACATGACTTTGCCTTGTGTTTGTTGCTTGAAATCTCAATTTTTTTACATCCTTGATTTCTCAATACACGTAATAGTTCCAAATTTTAAGCAAATGAATCAACTTGGCAACATTTAATAGAATACAAGATACTCTTGCCAAACCTTTAGTGCATCTACAATAAAGTTTTTAGTGAAAAACTTTCAAAAGAATGATTTAAATCTTGCTAGCTTTAACATTCTTGTTGACTCTTTTGTGTTATACCATCAACATTTTATCTTGACCCAATAAAAGATGGCTAATGGCCCACATATTATGCTAGCCTAGTGTGAGTCCGATCTGGCAACGATGGTTAGGTGATATGGAAATCAAAAGAGGGTAAAAACAACACCCCAACTGGATTTCCTCGTGAGTGTAAGCCTAAATTAGAAGCCGAATGCCAGAACCCAAAAATTCCATCATCATATCCTTAAGAAAAAGAGTGCAACTAAGTATTGTTAATGTTAGCATTGGTTTCATCATCTTATATATGTACTAGCTGAAACGTTTGTAATGTACATGCACTAATTGTTTGGCTTGATTATCCAAATTCTATTTAATGTTGTCTAGTTGATCATTTCATTTGTTTTGGAACTAACCCCGCTGGACTTAATTTCTTTATCTTGGATGTTGAAAATTTGAGATGACAACAAGGAACACAAGCATAATGTGCATGGTTGTCTGAGATGATTGCATACCTTCTTTTCTTTTAATCCATGTATAAACTTGATTTTTCTTCTTGAATGTAACCCTGTTCTTTTTTCTTGAGGACAAGTAATAGTTCAATCTTAGGGGGATTTGTTGTGTGATTTCTACATCATCTTTTCACATACTATCACACACAAATTTGGTTCATTCTGATTTTATTTAGCCTCTTTTCATATTACTTTTGCCATCTTTTTGTTAGTTTACTTATCCCATAACTTGCATTGCAGATATGTCCCAAAAGAACTGATTTCAGAGCTTAATTATGCTAAAACATCAGAATGCACGGCATGCAGGACAAATGCACGACGTGCATCACTTTAGAAGAAGTTTTGTTTCAACCAAAATAGTAGAATGCATGGTGTATTTGGGCCTCGAACACGGCGAGCGAGATTCCAACAATGTACAAAAAAGCAAGTACACGGTGTGCACTTGGAGCATCAAGAAGCCAAGAAAACTTCTAGAAAGTCGCACGGCGTGCATTGCTTATGCACACTCCATGTGTAGTTCAACATGAAGCAACCCGTCAGTGTTGGTGCACAACGTGGACCCAGATGCACGACGTGCACCAGGCAGTTTTAGAAATTCGAAAAATATGAGTTTGTGTTTAAATAAAGGAGGGAACTTAAGGGGCAATTATGTTAGATCACTTTGGAAGGTTTTTCTCATCCCAAGCCAGGGAAAAACAGAGGGGGCGAATTTGGGAGAGATCTAAGGTGGTTTTCTTGCAAAAAGAAGCCATTTCTTCTTCTCCATTGTCTTCTCCAAGGTGCAGCCAAGCTTTCCCAACTCTATGCAGCTTCTTGGGAAAGGAGATAGTCCATTTTGGAGTAGCTAAAGAAGGAGAATTTTGTCCCCAATCTGGAATTCCTCCTTCTTGTTGTTACAACTTTAGATCTCTTTGTTTTTCCTCCTCTAGATCATGTTTAGAATTGAATTTTCTGCAACAAATCTACAAGGCATGGTTGTGGACGAGTAATTCTCTTATTCTTGGGTATGGGAGAGTAGCTCCCATGTCATAGCATGTATGGAACAAGTGACTTTGTACTAAATACTATGCTTCTTGTTTTTATACCATGAATGTACCGATTTATTTATTCTCTTGCATGTATTGCTGGCCACTTTATATGCATGTTTTTTGCATTCTTGCTCGATCTGATAAGATAGGTAGGAATGTATGGAGGTACCCTTCTTGGCAACTCTTTCTCTACCACGGGAGTGGAGAGAACTGAGTTGAGGAATAGGTTGTGATAAAAAATGAAACTTATGCACAAGAGTGCATCTTTCAGTTGCGATCGTTACACTTGCATCTGGAGGTGAAGTGTAACACAACTTTTCCTTTAACAAGAGCTTATGTATGTTTAAATTATCATGTTCCTATGAGATTCTATGATATGTGAGTGAAATTCTAATGTCCAAGATCCATTAATATCTGAACCTAAACTTTTCTAGTAATCTTTTCATTGTTAGTTTTTAATCTGAATTTTCTGCAAATTAGATAATCTTGACCATCTCTTTTAAACCAATCTAGATTGTTGAACTTTAGTGCTGCTACGTTCATTTAATTTCCTAAGCTCCTTGTGTTCAAACTCAACTATACTTCCTCCGTATACTTGTAGAGATTGGTTAAGTTGGGTAAACTATCCTTGTTTGGATAAAAACTCGTTAGTCTAAATATAACCAACATTACGTCGTCGTCAGGTGAGAGCAGCGAGAAAGGAGGGGGTCGTTCTCTCAGACCAGGGGGTTAGAGGTGACATGGTGGGAGTTGTTCGACTCATTTTGGTGAGAGGAGATTATCCTCCAATTATCTCACATAGATAATGCAGGAGTCGGGCATGCGAGATCACTGTTGGGTTGGTTGATCTGTTGCAGTCAAGGTCGAGCCTCGCGGGAGGTTAAAGATGATGTCCCTACCATCAGATCTCCATCCAATCAGTGGTGATTATATCGGGTGGTCGAGATATCTTTTCTAGTTATGCCTTCCACGCCTAAGATAAAGGGGACATGTGTGACACATAAATGTCACATATTAATCTGCAACTTAGGTCTTGGGTTCAAAGAAGGATATAATGTGTATTAATTTCAAAAACTTATAACTCCTAAATGGTTTATTCAAATGAAATGAAATTTTAAAAAGAGCTTAAGGATGATATTATCTAGCCATGGTAGAAAATTGAGGGCCAAACTCGAGTGTTTGTTATATGAATTGACTATGTACCCTAATATAGTTATTTCAACTATTGTGAAATTAGGGTATGGAGTTTTATGAAATTGATAATCACTTTTAGTCAATTAAGCAATGGAAAAGGTTGAGGGTATTGTTGGAAATAACAAATTACAAAGGAGAGATAATATAAGTAAAAAACTCACTCTATCACATTTTCCCCTCATTTTCAAGAATTTTGTCCTAAAAATTCAAGCAGCTTGATATAGATGTGGATTGTTCTGTTCGACCTCAGACTTGAGCTCCCAGGTGGCATCGGTCTAATCATGGTGGCTCCATAGAACATTGACCATATCTATGCACCGATTACTGCAAAGATCCTTTGCCTTGAAATCAAGAATCCTGACTGGGGTCTCAGCATAAGACATAACATCTTTCAAGTCGAGTGGCTCATGATTCAGAATGTGATGGGGTCTTTGACATAAGGATTCACATTTGATAAATGAAAGACATTATGCATGGAACTATAATGAAGTGGCAAATAAATATGATAGGCATATTCACCAACCCTTTCTTGGATCTCAAAGGGTCCCACATAGCTAGTACTGAGCTTCCCCTTATTCTTGGCCAAAGCTCAAATAGGTCGAAACTTGAGAAATATATGATCACCTTCCTTCAAACTGACGTTCCTGCCGGTGTGCATCTGCATGAGATTTTAGCCTATCATGTGCCCGCTTCATCTTCTTCCTGGTCATTGCAACTTTATCTGTATACAATTGCATCTCCTCATATTTCATCAAGGTGTGCTCCCTGACATCATCCCAGTGTAGCGGAGATCTACACATTCGGCCATACAGAGATTCATAGGGAGGCATCCCAATACTTTTCTCATAGCTATTATTATATGCAAACTCAGCTACAGGCAAATAGTGATCCAACGAGCCATCCCAGTCAAGAACACAAGCTCAAAGAAGATCCTCTAAAATTTGTATTATGCGTTCAGACTGCCCTTCTGTCTGTGGATGGTAGGTTGTACTAAAGTTCAATTTGGTGCCCAGTTCTTCTTGAACCTGTTTCCACATATTTGAGGTGAACTTTGGGTTCCTATCTGAGACAATGGATACTGGAACTCCATGCAAACATACTTTCTCCTGAATATAGAGGTTAGCCAGTTTGAAAACTTTTGTTGTAGTCTTTATAGGGAGAAAGTGAGATGACTTGGTGAGATGATCAAATATAACCCATGCAATGTTGTACCCCTTTCTTGTCCTGGGCAATCATACCACTAAATCCATGGTGAAGTTTTCCCATTTCCATTTTGGGATTTCTAGGGGTTGTAGTAGACCACCCAGCCCCTGCTATTCTTCCTTAATTCTCTGGCATGTCAGACATCTGGACATGAATTTAGCAACATCATGCTTCATGTCCCTCCACCAGAATTGGCATTGTAGGTCTTTGTACATATAATTTGTGTCGGGATGAACTGTGTACTTTGACCCATGTTCCTCAGTAAGAATCTTCACCTTCATAGCTGCCTGCTCAGGAACTTACATATGATTCTTGTATGGAAGACCACCATCAAGACCCACAGACATATGTGTTTGGGGTTTTGACAAGAGAGAGGAGAGCTCGTCAAGATCAAGATTGGCCTTATGTGCCTCAAGAAGTTCAGAATGCAGGTCATACATGATACAAATGTTGATGACTTGGTGATGATAATATACAAAATATGGCTTCCAACCCACCAGATCCTCCATATTCCTCTACTTAAGAACATATAAGGATGCACATACTGCCCTTTTCCTACTAAGAGCATCAGTGACTACATTAGCTTTGCCTTGTTGGTAGCTGATAGTGGAATTGTAGTATTTTAGACACTCGATCAATCAGCGTTGACATAGGTTTAGGTCTTTTTGAGTCAGTATGTACTTTTGGCTTTTATGGTCGGTGAAGATATCAAATGTCACCATATACAGGTAGTTCCTCCAAATTTTAAGAGCATGAATGATTGCAGCTAATTCTAAATCATGTGTGGGATATTTAAGTTCATTGGGCTTTAGCTGTCTGGATGCAAATGCCACCAACTTTTCATGTTGTTACATGGCACATCCTAACCCATTTCTTGAAGCATCAGTGAAGATTACAAACCCTTCATTGCCAAATGATAGAACTAGAATAGGAATCGACATCAACTTCTTCTTTAATTCCTGGAAACTAGATTCGTAAGCAGCTAACCATATGAAGTGCTCGTCCATCTGAGTGAGCTTAGTCAGAGGAAGTGAAGCTTTGGAGAAGTTGGGAATGAAGTGATGATAATATTTGGCTAAACCCAAGAAGCTTTGGATTTCAAAAGGATTTCTAGGAGGTTGCCAATCAAGTACAACAAACACTTTGGCGAGATCAATAGATATATAACCCCCAAAAATGACATGTCCAAGAAACATGACTTTATCAATCTAGAATTCACATTTAAAAAGTTTTACATAGAATTGATGGGGACGAAGGATTTCAAGAACTACTTTCAAGTGCTCACGATATTTTTCCATGGAGTCAGAATAAATCATGATGTCATCAATGAAAATGACCACACACTCATCAAATTTTGGTTGGAAGACTTTGTTCATCAAATTCATGAATACACCAGGTGCACTTGTCAACCTGAATGGCATCACTAGAAATTCATAATGACCATAATGAGTTCAAAAAGAAGTTTTAGAAATATCAAAATCTTTGGCTTTAAGTTGATGGTAGCCAAAACGAAGACCATTTTTTGAGGAA
Source organism: Alisma plantago-aquatica (assembly GCA_963693085.1). Taxonomy (NCBI): domain Eukaryota; kingdom Viridiplantae; phylum Streptophyta; class Magnoliopsida; order Alismatales; family Alismataceae; genus Alisma; species Alisma plantago-aquatica. The sequence goes on from OY856409.1 coordinate 916,283,446, forward strand.
ACTTTGGCAGTATGAAGCTAATCAAAGAGATCGCCAATATGAGGAAGGGGATACTTATTTTTACTAGTGGTCAGGTTCAACATGTGGTAATCAATACACATACGCATAGAACCATCTTTTTTTTTACAAAAATTTTGTGTGCACCCCAAGGGGAAACAATATGACATATAAAACCTATGTCTAGAAGTTCTTGTAGCTATTTCTTCAACTCCATAAGCTTAGCAGGAGCCATCCTATGCGTTTCCCTAGAAATTAGAGTGGTTCCATGAAGAAGACATATGAAAATTTAATATCTCTATTTGGAGGCAACCCAAGAGGATCCTCTAGAAATACGTCAAGAAAGTCACGTACCACCTCTAATCTTTCTACAAGACCACTACTGGAACTGGACTCTAAGACTAATGTGAGGACATTACATCCTTTAAAATCAGCTTTTTATCTTTAAGAGAGGAAATTATAATATTACTATAGAATCCGCTTCTCCTAGGGATCACCATAGGACAAGAATGAGGCTGAGAGAGGACTACCATCTTGTTTCTATAGTCAATTTGAGCATGATACTTATACAGCCAATCCATAACAAGTATAATATTAAAGTCTTCCATAGTAAATAGGATGAATTCAAAAGGCATGCCATGATTTTTTAATTTTAGATGTAGGACATCATTTTTCTGTAATGTATTAAGTATTTTTCCACTACGAGTCGATACATCAAGAATATATCCCAAGTCCATTATATGCAAGTGTAACATAGATTACAAATTTTGAGAAATGAATGTGTTTGTTGATCCAGAATCAAATAAAGCTTTGACAGGATGATCATTCAAGAATACAATGCCTACACATGATCAGGTGAGTGTAACTTGATATGAAAATTATCTTGGGGTCCTAGCGTGAATAAACATGATGAATAAATTTCTTAATATTAGATCCAAAATTAGAAATAATGAACATAATTGGGGATAGTTGGTAGAATTTTGGTGGAAAAATAAGACATACATGAAACCTAGTATAATGATGAAATATACAAGTTCGATGATGATCATATTTGGAAGTCATGATTGTGAACATGTTCGCTTGAGAATTGATAACATAGATTTTGATAATACACCTTGGTCTGATATGAAGTTATGAACAAAAGCCGTAATGTAGTGGGCATAAAGGTTTGTAATCCTAATGTTTAGAAGAAGTCATAATGTGATAAAACACAAAGTAACACGTATATGATCAGGAAAAGTTTTCCATTGATGATGAAAACCTATGTGTGCACCCCGAGATGAGGGATGAGTTGAAACCTATGGGATGGTTAATGCCATATGATGGATGTCAACTTTGACTCTTAACTATGATCTTAAACAAATTTTGAGGTTGAAATTTCTTGTAAGGAGGGAAGGATGTGACAACCTGGATTTTGCTCTCTCCTATATTATACTCCTTTCTCATCAAGTATCAATTTATAAGTTGAAATTTTAAAATGCTCCAATTTGATCACATCTATTTATAATCTCATGATATGTGACTCTAATTTGAGAAATTGCACTCAAAATCATGCTATATAATGTCACATTCTTGCATTTAATATTGAACATTATCACCATGATATTTTGGCTTTCTAATATGTACCATGTTGTAGTGGACTCAATTACCATTCCATTTGAGCAAAATATTACCTTGATGGGAGATTCGTGACCCAAGTTATGATATTTTAAAAGTGGCTCAAATTTTACATGTTTTGACCGATCTTAATTGGACTTAACCCTTTTGGATCAAATCTTGGGGCGCGGCCCAGCAGCTTCCGCCTTATTGGGGAAAATCCTAATGTGTATCCTTTGTCCACCATTAGATCTCTTGGATCTGGAATCCAACGGTCCTTGGCGTCTTGCTCCTTGATATGTATTGTAGCAAATGCTACAATAAGGATACGTTTCCTCCACCAATAGGCATCAATCCTGGACCTTTTCAAGAAATTAGATCCCCTAAACCTTTCTTCTTTTCATTCTTGTCACTTTTCCTCACTTCATTTTTGGTTTCCACCACCACTGCTCACTCCACAGACCTTGCTTCCTTTCCGGTCGACCCTCACTATTTCCATGGCCACTGGTGGGATTTTAGCCCTCAACACTCCTCTCCTTCAACTAACAACATGTTTGGATCTGTCTGACCAAGATGATGTGGGGTGGCTACCTCATACCCACTCGCAAAGCCTCAATCTAGGGTGCCCCTTCCTTCCGGAAAGGGTCGAGTCATGTTGGCTGCCTGGAAGTGTGAGATAGGTGACGATTGGTCGATCATTGAATGATGATCAGATTGCCAAGGTTGGGTAACCGATCGACCCACCTAGCAGGCCGATCAACATGCCCAAGATGCCATGAACCATGCCACTCTAACGTGTGGGCTGATGCGGGCAAATGGGATGATGCCATGCAGGAATGGGCGTCGCCGTCCAAGGAAGAGGAGGGAGACATTAATGAGTAACGATGGGCAGACTCTTCCTGTCACACATATATGGTGGAAACTGTTGGCGAGGAAACCGACACCAATCAAGGTGAGGGGAGCGGATGCCATTACTAGATCTGCATTGAACGACTTTGGCTAAAGCATAAATATGTAGTTAATGCCCCCTCCCATTTGTCTAAGTTCTAATATAATTTCTATATAGTTTCAATTTGAAAATTAAAAAATTATAACTCCTAGATCCTTAATCCAAAATGTGTTATCCAAATATAAAATTGGTCCTCTCGAAAAGATCTACAACATGAGCATATTTATAGAACCTGAATTTCCTTCTATTCTCCCTATTTTGCTAAATATGATATCTTTGAGCATGTGGACTATACTTGATGCATGATTGTGTTAGTGATGGGACCTTTGATGCACGTGTACCTATCTAATCATCATAGTTGTACCTTTTATGCAATTTGAACTAGTTGAAGCTCCTATTGCTCATGAATGCCCTAAATTGTATAAATTAACTTTCTTTTAGAGTTTAATGATGGATTTTGGCCTATTTTGCTAACCTTGCCTCCAAATGACATCTAGGCTCACCCTACCTTCAAAGTAAACAAATGTATGCCTATTTATGAAATTAACATCAACCCTAAACCCCCTGTGCCTATGCTTGTCCTATATGGCCCTAAATGCATATATGCAACCCTAACATGTGAATGTTGATTATACCTTGAAGAAAATGAGGTGTTTGCCACAAATTATACATCAATGCCTTTCTATATTTGAAATAAATACCTCCATGATGTTTAGAGGTCCTAATGCCCAAGATTCACTCTATGTCTTGATATGATGTTACATGTGGCTTCATGTCTGCTAACGGTGTACAAGACTTGGTTACTTTGCTTGTTCCCTAATCTTAATGTGAACGCTATTATGTCCTCTCCTCTCAAGTCATAGTTGAATCTTTTATTCTTATGTTACCTATTTTGGATGTCCACCTAAGTCTTATGTTTACCCCTAATGGCATGTAAACTATGATGATGTCGGAATGTATGTTGATATGATGATAGCAAGTTTGGAAAATAATACCTAGACCCTAAGGGACATATATCCAAAGTTATTAATGCTTCTTTCCCTAATCTTGCTCATCTAAATAATAATTTGTGCTTGGATCTCATGAATTGGTAGATCATGACCTTGTATGCCCTATTATAAATCATTTGACCCTAAATGCAAGTAAGTGACTTGAATCTTGTAATTTTCATATAGAATGAATGAAACATAAAAATGACTTGGAACTTGAACCATACCTTTATGATGAAATGCCGATCAGTAAAAGATCATCTAATGCACCATTAACCACTTTGGAACTTAACGTTTCCAAAAAAAACCTAAAATGCATCTAGTTCAGGTAAATGATGAGCATATAATTCATGTATACAATCTTGTTCTTAACTAGGTTGGCTTGTGATCTAGATGGTCAAGGATAGGTTGTCAATCTCTAAATAATGTACATGCTTTAATAATTATATGACTATGGATTTCTTATTTGAATTGTGATGCATATGTATGCTTGTTTACTTACTCAAATATTTCCATGTAATATTCTAGTATTGTACTCGATGTTTGTCTCGTCGTTGTTGTATAACTTGCAAACATAATTCAAAAACTCCATTATACGAACCTTATGCACCTCCTTGTATTCTCCGGGTAAGGACATGAGGTTGGGCGTCGTACTTGAATTGTAAAGATAGGGAGGACCATGTCTATAAAAGGGTTAGCTCTTGGCAATGGCCTTGAGGTCCCTTACATACAAAAGGGTTAGCTAATCATGAGCACCCTTACAAATCCTTCCAATGGGAAGTTGGTCAAATGCCTTATGAATACATGATAATGTTCGTATAATTGGAGTAAAATGACATAAATTATGGGCTCTCATTTGCTAAGCACTTAACTTGTCTATTCTTGAATGTTACTTCTGCAAATCTTTTCAAATTATGCAAAGCTTATGTATATTTTTCTTTTAGCCATGTACTTAACACCTCGTGTGCTTGACCCATCATGTTTGACATACTTTATAGGTTGAGAGATGGCTAGAAGTTGATGGGCTTGGTGAGCTATGTTATGTGTACTTGTTGTAAGATCCCTAGTATACATGAGCAATCTTATAAAATTGTACTCCTGAATATGTAATTGAATGCTTGTAATAAAAAAATATGGTTTAATGCTTCTTGTTAAATGTTGAGACTATGATTGGTTCTTGTACGTTGTTATGCATTCATGTATGCTAAGCTTTACATTTTCACATTCACACTTTGATAATATCATGCTAGGGATGAATGTGTAGGTCCTATCACCATTGACTTTATAGTCATTTGGAGTAAGGATTTGGGTAATAAACAATTTCATGACAGTATAGGACGTAGGCTAGTGATAGAATTATACATGAGCCTTTGGTCATTAGGGTTAAATATATTTGAACAACAACCGCCGCCACTCGAGTGTGAGAATACCCTAATCCCAGAAAGCCTGCCCCTATCGTCGGTCCAAACTTGCCTCGAGGAGATTCATTTCCCGTGCGAAGCTCATTTGTTTTTTCTCTCTTAGAGACGCGAACTATCGGGTAAGACGCTAACTATCGGGTAGTGGTACACGTAATCGCTGGGATGCATTGGTAGTGCACGTTGTTCGCCGTCAAAGTATGTGTTAGATGACCTTTTGCTATAGGTTTGTATTAGGATCAAATTGTCGAATGAAGCTCATCCAAGAGGACTGACAGTCGTTGATTTCTTTAACTATTACGTCATGTTGCTAACGGATGATCTCATCTAGAGTTTCTAACTCTGTTTTATTTTGTATTCTCAATCTTTGCTTGCTCAACGTATTTTTTATTTGAATCTGACCTCAAATTGTTAACTTAATTGCATCTGTAGTTGTTTTTAAATGTAACGACTTAAAAATTTATATCCAACAAATTATACAATGGTCAAGTTGAGATGAAGCACACAAACCGGACAATTGATTGCAAATGAGGTCACCTTTGCAGTGATAATATGTATTTGCACTTTCGGATCTTTACAAGGACCTCAACAATTGCGACGGGAGAACTGGCATTGTAATGTAGGAACTGTCCTATTTAGCTGAAAGAAAAGTACCTTTGATCCGAATTGGTGCTCGTTTTAAGCGGTGCATTCTTCTTTGCACGGGAGGAGAGTATTGATGGATATGTCTGTGTGCGTTTATTGCACGAACCTCAAGATTCTCCATTGCTCTTAACAGCCAGTCAAGCTAGTAAAAACTAGTAACTCATTGTAAAGTTGTAGGTTGACTCGCGGGAGCCATTAAAGAGGGCTAAGGAGCGACATCAGTTTTGTTCTTTGTTCGATGCAAGATACGCTTCCACAATTTGATAATAAAAAAAGATAATCTCAGTCGGGTTCACATAAAGCTGCGTGAGATATCATGCGCGCACGTCCTGTTGTGTTTTAATGTGCTATACCCGGATGATGATGTCCCCTTCTCCAAATTGTTTACTTCCACTCTCAGTCCTTGCAGCGTTTCCGTGCGTAGCTTACATGGACTGGCAAGTTGTCCGACCTTCGACGCCCAAAGTCTCTGGTCGGGAGAAACAGAATCGAGGTGTCTGAACAAACCATTTACCAAGGCGTATGTCTAGGAAATATATCCTACTACAACCATGCACTTAATTTAAGAGGAAAATAGAGCTCCAACATCAAGTTTGAGTACAAGTTCAACAGCCGTCTGTCAGTTGCATTTGCATACCCAGTTCCGCAGACCAGAAATGATGATGTCGAGCACTTTGAATCAGCGCTGAAGCAAAGGCTGAAGTATAAAGTTAATAAATTTAAGAATGGAAACATTGGTGAGTCTACGGTCGCCACAAAGGCAAACAAAGCGGCTATATAATGCATTATGAGGGAGATCCGATAGAACTATTTATTTTCTTTCAATTTTTGGGTGTTTAACAATGGTAACAAGTTAATGTTCACCATTGAACAGATTCAGAACATGACAAGATACATGCCTTTAGAAAACGATTTACAGTCCTCAAGCACGAACTAGATTAGGCCGAATCAGGTGAATCGAGCTTAACTATTGACAGTGCGTTTTACAGCGCCTGAATTTTTCTCGGATTTTCCTTTTTCTAATCCAAGTAATATGTACTCCATTAACCATTTTAATTTAAATCAACACCATCAATCCAACAACTTTCCCTGTTTTTTATGTTTCTTCCCACAAACCATTCACAAACTAAATGAAACAAAACATGCAAAGTGCATAATCCTTACAGTTACATGGAGCGATAGGAGGGACACTAGAGGCATCCCAAGGATAGGTGTGACAACGTCTATTTGTATACCAAAACAAAAAAAGGAGATTGGATCTCCATAAAACAACACACCACGGATACCAAAGAAAGATGTTAACTTCGCAAAATTAGGTTGGGTCCTTCTAGTTCAACCTTTTAATTTAAACAAAAAATATGCAATTAAATTTAAAAGTTCAAATGTACAATAAAAGTTTGTAGTGAAAAATAAAGCAGACGGGCAACAAATTTTGCCGCCAGCCCTTTTCAATGACGAAGTCTATCTTCCAGAATATTATATCTATAGATCCGAGAGTCACGACATTGCTTTGCATAACTTTTTGTGACTTTTTGTGCCCTTTTTAAGAAGCTCGACAGCCCGTGGTGCTAAGTAACTAAAAGTATCAAAGTCAAAAGGGTACGAAAACATGTTAATTGTCAGTACACACTTTCTCATGCCTAACCCCTTTGGCTGAGATAGCTTCCAGGGCAGTCTGTCCCGCATTAAAATCTCCACCTTTCAAGCCCACAAATGGAGAAACTCATGTTAAATCCACACATGCATGTTTCTTCTAATCCAACCAAAAATTAATACATTTGTTGATCTAAGAGTCGATCTTCCTTCATGTGGATCAGTTAAAAAATTCATTGGTGCCTCTTTCTTAGTAAAAATTCTTGCATGTCTAAGTATGTCATAAAAACATCCCTAACAAAATCATACATGTACTTGAAACCTACCAGTTCCCTGCAATCAACCACATGCTCCCCAAAGGAGTCTAAGCACGCCTTGTGAAAGACTGGACATACCTCATTGGCTGGAAATAAGGGGATTATAAGATGATATTTGAGAATAGCACAATACACTATTTCATACATATGTAGTCTAAGTCCATCAATAGTAGTAGTAACAAAAAATCTTGAGCATGATCATCTTGTAAACATCTGATAAAAACTTTTTATCTAATATTCATGTCAAAGTTAATATCCATGTCCATAACAATTTTGTTAAAAGGGGCACTCGCCAAAGCATGTTGGGCTTCAGGGGGACGGTGTTCTTGTTAGCAAAATAGGTAAGTTATAAAGTCAAAATTAAGACACGAAGAGAATTTAAATCACAATTAAAATCAGAATCCATACTGCATATTTTGCGGCCTCGCAAAATATGAACTTGGAGAACCCACATCATGAGGATTCTATTTGAAATAAAATAGGGATCATACGTAAGGATATGATGTGGTAGGTATCATAGTGAACATGTCATCATCACTTATTCCCATGAACATCGACCTCATCCATGCTAACATTAGAGAAGGTGTTGAGTCCTGTTGGAGTGAGGGCAACATTAACACAAGTGATGAAGAAGGGCATGGTTGCGCCCAAATATGCTGCTTTGGTTGTATCTTAGAAAATCCTTGCTATACATTCAACAAAAAATCCACACCTAAAAGGAGTTAATGAGGAGTGTTTATGATAGATATATAATAGGAAACATTGGTGCAGCAAGCCCGGGACATCAGATTTGAACCCCGATCGGATACCCATTGGCTTAAAATCCAATAATGCATCACCTTATAAATTAAGAAATCAACTAATATCAGGAAATATATATGTTGAAATAATGTGAGTGTGAGAGTTACTTGGAAAATCAAGATCATATGATTTCATAAATGCCAAATATTCCACATAATCTGGTTAGCTAAATACTCCCTTAAAAATACATATATTGGTCTATACATACCTCCTTATTGAAGAGTTTCTATATTTTGAGCAAGGTAATATCATCAACATCAAACTTATCACCTTAGAAACCAAACTAGATCAACTTAGAAATGTGTAGTGAAACAATGTTGTTCCTGAAAAAAAAACATATGAAGGGATCCATACAAAACTAGTTCTGCATATTATTACCTAAAAGTAGTTTATTAATCCATATTAACCATATAAGTAAGATCATCTATAGATGGCATTTCTTGTGCCAAATATAATGACAAAATATGTTGTTTGCCTAGGATTTCATGAAGAAATGGTATGCCCCTGAGATACTATAATGCCCCATATCCATGAAATTTTGTTTTTGTTGTTGTATGATCTAGTCAAGAGAGTTGTGAGGTGTGCGATATCATCATTAGCTAGATGAATCACAATCCATTAAAGAAAGTTAGACCTATTGATGTTAAGCATATTATGGGAGAGGATAGGCATGTCATTTTTATGATGTTGGATATCTTCATGTCAAGATTTTACTGGTGGTGTTATCCATAAGATGACCAAGGGTCATTCCAAAATTTAAATGTTGGCAAAGATTTTGGTTGGGTGTAGATGCTTGAATCAATGGATTTTCTCCCTTTGAGGAGGTATCACCAGATATGGGAGCATCCATTTGTGTAGATATGTGTCTGAGGCAGTTGTGCCTAAAAAGTCATATCATGTGCTTTTTAGTTTATTAATAAAATAGGAAAAACATTGTTAAACAAGAAAAAGGAGTGTACCATAAGATTTATAACCCCCAACCCGCCTAAATCATGAGGATGATAAGGGCATGTTACTTAAAAAGGTGTATTACCTTATTCTGGTTGGTGTTTCCCCAATGAAAAGTTTGTCTAATATTATCTTTTATTACACCAACATTCATGGGAAGCAATATGGATTTGATAAAGCTTGAAATAATATCAGTGAGAGATGCATTAAATAAAGTAATCCCACCTACATGAAAGACAAATTGTTTCTAAATAGGTACTTTGTGTTTCATCTTATCAAAAGTGGTAACTAGACTTATGCTTGAAACTTATGAGATTGTGGGAGACCTAAATGATAATGTTCGGGCCCACTGCCCAATGTTCTATTAGAATTCAAGGAATGATGCACATACCCACATACCACCATTCACTTTAACTCCACACATTCCCCTCACTGATGCACAACCTTAGATCAACTTCCTGACTAGCCATCCGTCCTAGTACTACTCTAGGATGAGCATGCTTAACCATATAGTTTTTTGTGATAGGCTCTAAAAAATGAGGTGCGCCTTGATGATATGGGTGGTCCAGTCTTTCCTTTTAAGATCATTTTGTCTGAGGCCTTAAATGGTGAGATGTTACAATCCCCCACTTATACTCTAGATATCATCATCAAGTCTCAACTACATGACCTCATAATATTTCCCCATTTTAGTGAAGACCTAGAATGGCCGATTGACATCTAGCTCCCAATCAAGGAAACCGACAGAAGGGTGTCTTCATAACCATGGATAGAACTTTCCAACATGCTTGGACCACATGACACAAGATTGGCATGCCACATGTGTAACATACCTAAACTTAGGTAAATACTTATTTATCATATGATATTTTACTTTATAACCTTTTTCTAAACTTAGGCATTACAAAAATGTTAATAATATCAATTTATAGTGTTTGACTAATAAATCAATTATTTAAGGCTTTAGTACAAGAATTTAGAATAAAATCCTAATTTGGGTTTCATTAAGCAAAATCACCACATTCAAGGATTTAAGTTTAAAATAAGTCTTCTAGATTTTTTCTTGGAGTAGATATGGGTAAGGGAGAGTGACATGGAATTTAGGTATTGAATGATAAAGGAATAAATCTATATGCTAAAAGTAACTTTTCCTCAACTCATGTTTTTGTGTATTAAAATTTTTTCAAAAGGAAAACTTGGTCTCAAAATTGGATTCTTTTGGTTCTAATTGGTTAATTTGCAAATTATCACCTTATTTGCACTTTGTTTTCTATTCCAATTTGATTTGAAAAGAAAATGAGTACTAATTAAAAGTCACTTTAGTCAGACTCCCATATTTATTGAAGTCATGCAATGTCACTATGTTTCTAACTTCGTGGATACATGCTCTTTTCTCATAGGTTAGATTTGGATTGGACGAATGATAAGTAGTAAACCTACTTGATGCTTGTTTTTGAAACCCTTTGTTCTGTACAAAATAATTTAAACTCATAATTTCTCCATCCTCACTCCATCTTTCTTATAGATTTTTTCTGCATTAATTTCCTTTTCAAAATATACATCCATCAATCCCCGACTCGGGCCCTATCTCTGAGTATTTGAGGATTTCCCAATTTTATTTGCCCAAGCTTTTGAAGCCCCACACCCATAAGCATCAGGACAAACCCTATAAATACCTAACCATCTTTAGGGTTTTTCCTCATCGCCAATAATCAAAGTCTAGTGTCAATTGTGCCTCAAGCCGTTATTTATTCTGCCACTAAGTTTTTCTTCTACCTAGTCTTCCGGATACCACCATAACTAACTAGTCTCATCATCGAGCAATTACTATGAGGGTAAGATTCGACGAACGCTCTCCTTCATTATCATGTCGTCAAAATTGCAAAACCATTGCTCGCTAGGATTTCCTCAACTTTCATCGAAAATTGCTTCTTCATGCCATAAACCATGGTGTGGGTGTGCATTGAAAATGACTTGTTCATGACAATTTACCTTTCCCCCCTCAATCTCTTCAATTGGTATTTTATCGCATGGACATTCTCATCAATTTTGGTGATCCTATTTTATTTTTTGCATGGACGCACAACTATGAGTATGACATTTTTTACATGTCATGTCCTATAGTATGGATAATGATACAGTGTCATTTTGGTAAATTCTGCTTAATTATCAATAATAAATCAACAAATGATGAATCTTGTAAAAATAATAACTTTTTAGCAAAATCTCCAAAAATTATAAAAAATGTTATGGAATTGTAGGACGTTTCTCTATATTTTGATATGGTTTTCATCACCTCATTCCAATGTTTTAAAAGCATGATTTTATGGTTTTAATCTCTCTTATTCTCTTATTAATAATTGAGGAAAAATCATAATGATTAAAATCAAGAATTTAGATATTAATGGTGAATCAATCTTTGGAATACTAACTTAGGACGTTCTTGCTAGACTTGGATCATGAATCGGACTAGGGCTTTCCCAAAGATTAGTTTTGTAGGGTTTTATTATATAAGACATATTCATACCCTAATCCTTGTAAATATAATATGTATAGAAGTGACAAAACTCTAGGATTGAGAGGGTAGTACTTGGTCTCTGATTCAAACACCCAATCTAAGTTATGTGCATCTTACCTATTTATCTTGGCATTATTGACATGACTACCAAATTGCATCCCATATGAGGAATCTCTTGATTAAACATTGTGCATTATTGAAATATCTTTGAGAACCATATTTCCTTTGTATGATTTCCTATTTTGATATTAAATCCATGAGATTTTATGACTAACGGTCATCTGACCTATTTGAATGAAATATTTGAATGATCTCATCCCTTTTCTTGAACTAAATTGATGTTGACTAGACTTATCTCTTGCCTTTAAATTTTTGTGCATGAACAATAGACTAAGTTCATTTAGATTAGCGGGTACCCCTTTACCATCATAACATTTGGATGTGCATTCTCTATATTGACTGTGCATGTTCCACTCATATATATAAAGGGTGTGAATATTTTGCCCATGGTGTGTGTTTTCCATCCAATATTTAGGCTTGAGATTTGATGGGTCTCGTCCCTACTTAAATGAAGTTAGTATGATTGGTTCAACATGCACTGTTTAATTTTGTGATGTAGTTGATGTTTGAATATTATGGCAAGAATTCTATGTGATATTTATATATGATAATTTAATGACTCATTTTTTACTTCCTAATTCTTGAATCTCTTCTTATTGACATTCCCTTTTGAAATTTCCTAAATTGATCCCCATTGATCTTAGTAATGCCTATTTGTTATAATATCACACATACTTAATCTTTGTTTACATCCTTTCCTTTTTTTGTTCCTCTTTTGTTTATTGCTTTCAACCAACCAAGAGGTTTCACAAGCTGAGTAGCATGAAGTAGGAGGCGTCTTCTCAAATTTTCTTAAGAAAGACTTCTGAGATGGACATGTTAAAAGTAATCCAACTAGGCTATATTTCATATCGTATTAGATGGACCTTGTAGGCCCTTTGTCGATCTTGGACAAAAAAATTATTATAGTTAGATTTACATTTCTATTGCTACGATATCATGTTCTTTACCACTATGTTTGGGAAAATGTTAACACCCCTTTTATATGAGAATTGTTGTTATATCTTTGTAAATGAATGGGGTTGTGTTTTTATTTTCTTAAATTATGTAAGGAGTGCGCCCCTCCTAGGTCCCACTCCTTACAAGATGGTATTCGAGTGTACTTTTGGTTGGTGAACTGACTATAATGAAATTTTTCCTTATACATTTCCCTTATAAGTTATACCTACATTTATGAGGACCAACCTATTTGATGACACTAGTACTACTCTTGAGTCTAGCTTTTCAGATGGGCACACTACATTGAGAAACACTCATTTTGGTATGTTGGTAGATACCCCTATGAGGAACAACTTGATCTCTCAGGTTAGACCTACAACTCATGGGGTTGTTGACCCCACCGCCACTACCTGGTCTGACATCTCTCCTGATAAGGAGGTAGCTTTGATACAATAGTTTCTCACCACAAGAATGGTGGGAATGTTGAACACTCCTCCTACTTCTAACAAACCAAAGAAGCACTAGTTAATTGACATTTAGGAAATGTAACCACCCTACATCAAGGGTGAAGGTGAACTGAAGATGGTTGATGAGGAAGATGACTATGTTTCTACCTTTAGAATAAAAGTTTGAGGGTAAGACATGCCCTACACACTAGAAAGTCAGATTTGGCCTTTATGTCCTGGATAGGCAAGCACAAGTCTGGTGGAATGGGATAGCTAAATCTTATGATACTTCTACCTTATCTTAGGAACAATTCTTTGCACTCTTTCGTGAGAAGTACATCTACACTGATGCTCTTAGGGAGAAAGAAATAGAGTGCTACAGACTAAAGCAAGGTTCTCTATTTATCCTTACTTATGTGCAAAAGTTCCTATTGCTTGAGGCTTATTTAACTAGATTAAGTGAGGACCTTAGGGCTTCTCTATTCTTGTAAGGACTCAACTACCAAGTGGATCATGATCTAGTCCCTCAAATTCCTCTCACAATCCAATAGATGTTTGATAATGCCTTAGTTATTGAGTTATATCCTAGTTTTCTAGATCCATCAGATAACAACATGAGGAAGAGCTATGACTATGAGTAGTGTCATGATAAGTTCAATCAATATTACCACCATCATCCTCCATGCAGGTTCACATAAGGAAAGAATGTTGCACCTAGGAATGATAGGCCAATTATATATCATCAGTATGTCAAGATAAACGCTTCAAGCCCTAGTTTCCTCAGCATCAACAAGTCTTGTCCATTTTAGAAACCTACCCAATATCCTGCCCATTAGCCATAGCCTCATCATAATCCACCTATAATGAACAATAACAAACCTTAGGGTTGATGTCCTCTAGTGAAGAGGCATGCTAGTCATGTCTTGGAAATGGATTTTGTGGAGGTTAATGATGATAATTAAGTGATTCAAGGTATGATGGAACTAAATCTACATCCTATGAAAGCTTTGTTTGACTCTAGATATTCAACTACCTTTATATCTTATAAACTTAACAAAATGATAGATCTAGAACCTACATATATGGACTTTGTTCTTACTGTTTAGATCCCTAGTGCTAGGGTATGCTCTTCTTACCTATAAATTCCACCTATCGACCTCAGTATATCTAGAAATATGTTTTTAATGGAGTTCATCATCATAGAAATGACAACCTTAAAATGTCATTCTAGATGTGGATTGGTTAAATAAGTTTGATGTAACTTTGTTTTGTGGTCAGAAGAAGGTGATGTTGTTCATCTTGATGGTGAGTAACTATGTATAAAATATATAAATTATGAGAGGCAACTCATCATCTCAGCTATAGAAGCTAAAAAGCTTATCTCACATAGATGTCAAAATTATTTCACATCCATCATACTTGACCCCTCGTAACCTTAGTTGGAAGATATATATATGTATTTTAAGATTTCCCGATGTTTTCCTGATGAGCTACATGGTATTCCATCTTCTCAAGTGGTTAAGTTCTCCATCAATCTCATACTAAGGACTACTCCTATCTAAAAACCTCCTTATTGTATGGTACATGTGGAGCTTGCAGAACTCAAGAAGCAACTGCAAGAACTTCTTGACATGGGTTTGTTTGCCCTACTGTCTCTCCTTGAGGAGCTCTAATTCTATTTATAAAAAAGAAAGATAGTTCTTTAAGGATGTGAATGGATTATAAAATGTTGAATCAAGTGACTGTGAATAATAGATATTCTCTACCATACATTGATACCTTATTTGATCAATTGAAGTTGGATACTATGTTCTCTTAGATGGATTTGTAGAGTGGTTGTTATCAAGTGTGAGTAAAAGATGAGATATACCAAAGCAACTTTCTACACTCATTATGGGCATTATGAATTCTTAGTTGTGATTTTTGGGTTAACAAATTCTCTTGCCATGTTCATGGACCTATGCAATTGGGTCTTCTACCCATATTTTGATGACTTTGTGGTGATGTTCATTGATGTTATTCTTATCTACTATGAGTCAGTGAACCAACACTGAGAAGATCTGGGGATTGTCTCACCATCTCTTAGTGAGAATCGACATTATGCCAAGTTTTAAAAATGTAAAATTTGGATAAAGGAAGTGTTGTTCTCAGGCCATGTGATTTGTACTCGTCACATTGCTATGGACCCAACAAAAGTTGAAACTGTGACCAAGTGGCAACCATTAAAGAATCATTCTGAGATATGAAGTTTCCTAGATCTTGTAGGTTATTACTATTGATTTATTAAGATTTTTTCTCATATGTATCTTTCTATCACCAAGTGGGCTTGCAAGGAAACCAAGTTTGTCTAGACCCCATAAACGAAAAAGGATTCTTAGAACTTAAATATTTTTTGACATTTGCCCCAGTGTGGGCTTTACCTACCGAAGGAAAATCTTATGTCATCTATAATGATGCATAAAGACAAGGTATGTGTTGTGTCATTATGCAAGAAGGATGGGTTATAGCTTATGCCTCTCTCCAGTGGAAGCCAAATGAAGAAAACTAGATGACCCGTGATCTTGAGCTTGCAGCCATAGTTCACACCCTCAAGATTTGGAGACATTACCCTTTATGGAGTGTAGTTCAAGGTCTCGTTGATCATAAAATTTCTCAGTATCTTATGATGTTAAAGGACATGAATCTGAGACAAAGGCATTGGGTGGAGTTTTTAAAGGATTATATTTCACAATCACTAACCATCTTGGAAAAAAAGAAAATGTAGTTTCCTAAGCCCTTAGTTGTAAGAAGGATGCTATTTGCACATCTCTATGTTATTTTATTTGAAGAAGTATGGAGCACATTTCTATCTAGAGATGATTAGAAGGTGATATGTTAAGCTCATGGATCCAAGTATAAAATTCACCCTGGTACTACCATTAATTATAAGGATTTACAATGAAGCTTTTATGGAAAAACATGAAGAAGGACATTGCTACTTTTGTTGCAAAATGATTGACCTGTCACCAAGTAGAGATTGAACATTAAAGACCTGATGAACTTTTTCATCCTCTTGAGATTCCGTAGTGGAAGTGGGAAAATATAACCATGGACTTTCTGACTGGATTTCCAAAATGTAGAAGTGGTTTCAATGTAATATGGGTTGTTGTAGATTGACTTACACGGTCTAATCATTTTTTACCTTTCAAGACCACATTTAATGTTCCTGACATGGCACAAATATACATGGATTGGATAGTCCTTTTGGATTGTGTGCCAAATTTCTTAGTTTCTTATATAGATCCTAAGTTTACATCCTGCCTATGGAGCCAAATTCAAGAGGAGATGGGATCAGATCTACATTTCAGTACAACTTACCACCCTTAGATTGATGGTCAGCTTGAGAGGACACTTTAGATTCTAGATGATTATTTTTTAGCTTGTGTGATGGACATAGGAGTTGTTTGGGATAAATATTTCCCATCTGTCAAGTTTTCTTATAACAATACCTACCACAGAAGCAACGGTATGCCCCCTTGAAGCTTTTTATGGCCGACAATGTCGTTCTCCCTTGCATTGGGATGATGTGGGTGAGCATACTCTGGTGAAGACTAATGACATGTAGTTGATGAAGGACAAGATTACCTAATAAAGAAACAAATGAAAGAATAGAAGAACTGATAGAGAACCTATGTGATAATAGGAGGATGAATGTGAACTTTTTGGTTGGTGACTATGTTTTCTTGATAATATAACTAATTCAGTCCATTGCAAGGTCTAAGGTGAAAAGAAAGCTTAGTCCTTGTTATGTGGGATAGTTTGATGTTTTGGATAGGATTCAAGAGTGTTCATAACATTTGCCATTACCCCCCTACTTATGATAAGAGGAGGATGAATGTGAAATATGTCAAAGATCCTTCCTATGTTATGTTAGAGAGACTACAAAGATTCTTGAAGATCTAACTTTTAAGGAGTTTCCCATGAACTTCCTTGACCCCCGAGTGAAGCAACTAAAGAGAAAAGAGATTCAAGCAGTGAAAGTTTTATGGAAGTATCATTGGTTGGAGGAGACAACTTGGGATCTCAGGGATGAAATGTTTCAAACTCACCCCACACACTTTCTTTGATATTTTGGGGATGAAATCATTTTAAGGGGTGAAGAGTCGTGACATACCAAAACATACATAAATACTAAAATATTCCCATTTACCATATGGTCTTTTAGTTTGGAACCTTTCACTAAACTTAAAATGTAGTAGAATGTTTGTAATTAAATTTATAGTTTTCTAACTAATAAATCAATTATGTAAGGTTTTAATAAAAGAATTTGGGACAATATCCTAAGTTGCCTTTAATTATGAAAATTCACCTTGTTATTTAGGTATTAAATTATATATGAATAAATACTATGCTTTTTTTTAAGCTAGGAGGTGAATAGATTTACCATGTCTACCCAGTATAGGCACCAACTAGAAAAAAAAAGAGCTACATCAATTTCCCCAACCTAAAACACCTCCATCACTAGAATGTGATTACACACATCAACCCCAAGGTGATCAAGAAAACTGCAAAAAAAAGAGAAAAAGCCCGCCATACACCACCAACAAAGAAGAGAAAAAATAAAGACCAACTACCTTTGCCTTAGTATAACCTAATGCTATATATTTGTCTACTGTCCATCAAAATATTACCTATAATCTCATTAGGGAGGGTTAGAGGGTAATGTATCACCACCATCCTCTACCCTTTATCCTGCCATAAGCTTATGGATATTGTAGTGGCATTGACCTCCTGGTTCATGTATTCACTGATGATGGCCAAGTCCTCCATGGTTTTCTTGATCTCATCCACCTATAGGGCGATTCTCCAAGCCGCCACATGATACGCCCAAACTATAAGTGCAAAACACAAGTGTATACATCAAGTAGTATCAGCCTAGGAGGCCCAAATGTTAAACTTACGGAAACATTAGTCTAGAAACTACTACTAACATCAACTGGGCCTAAAGAAAAGTGATTGATTGTTTGAATACAACTAATTGAAAGAATTGAAAATTAAATTAAGTGGATTGTGATCAAAGATTGAATGGATTACTTAGTATTATAGTTTTACCAGGGTGTACATTGCAATTAACTCCATTTCATTAATAAGAATTTTCCTTTAACCCTGAACTAAGAGACATGTAACAAGTATTATCTGCTCCACAGTGTAATACACTACCCATGCTAAGACAAATCCCACTCCTATAGCAATTTAGGAATTAGCTAGGTGCTTTAACAAAACCCTTGAGTTATTATCTTTATAGTCATAATCCCTCTCTCGACGCACAATATAAGCTATGTAAATCTACGACCTTTGCAACCCTTAATCCCTCTCCCAAAGAAACTAATGGTTCAAATAATTGACTATGGTGATCAACCATAGATAATTCATCAGGCTATCGAAGAATTAATTAACTCATGGAAATATAATGTAATGTATAACCGGGCTACTCTAAGGTCCTAAGGAACATGGGAATTGGCTCTGCATGATTTCTATTGTTTCATACATAGATGAGAAGAGAGAAAATGTGAAAAACATAAGAAAACTGATGTTCTCCCCTATAGAAATTTGTCTAGAAGATACCATCAAGTGAACATCCCGATCTACAATGTTACAATAGTAAATATGCTCTTTGGAGGTGTCTGAATTGTCCAAGATGAGGTTGTGTAAAGAAGTGAAATCACCACCTCTTTACAAATACTAATGGAAAACAAAATTCCAATTTGATAGAAGTGGAAGTTAAAATTATTGACTATATTCAATTTAAATAAAGAGTACATAAATTTTCCCAAAAGGGTGTGCATGCTTTATACAAAAAGAGGATCTAGGTAGAGGGAAACTCAACTACATCAATATGTATCCAAATATAACTTAACAGGTAAATCCATGAGGGAAGGATGGACTCCTTTTTCCTAATCATATGTTGGTTCACCATGCTCCTGTTGCACACTCTGATACTAACCTGGGTAGTTGGGATCACCCAGCAAGAGGAGAGAAAATGTATGTGTCAAATAAAGAATAAGGATAATTATAAACTAAAGCAGGAAATAAAAAGATTGACTATTTTAAGAGGGTCAAGAATATGAGGAAAGTAAAACAAATAAGAATTTCTACCAAGTTAAACAATAATAAGTTGCATGCATGATTAAATATGACTACATTAAGCTAACATAGGGTTGAGGCACCTACCTAACCTCAACCTCTAGGGAAGGGAGAATTTACACATTCCCAAGTACCCAAAAATATTTATAAGGTGGGGAGAATTATCACGTTCCCCAGGAGAATTTACACATGCCCACTATGGTTTATTGTACAGATGTACACTATATTAGTTAATTAGTCATTTTCATCATCATGCTAAAGTAATTCAATGAATGATATAAGGAGTATTAATAACTTTGCATATGAGGTCCAAGACCCTGGAACAATTCATACAATAATAAGAAATAAATGAAAATAGGCTCATGCCTCATTGGGAAAATACGATTGGATTTAAAACATTCCCAACATAGGGTTAGAATGCACATACATACCTCACTTTAGATTTTTAATGAAGATCTTTGATCAATTAAGTATGACCAATATACTTTTGTCCTAGATACAAGTGTACACATATGGACTAGGGTTTATGAATCATATTAGGTGAGAAACCCTAATTTTGGAATTCCTATAAAACTAACGATTTTGGACTCAAAGCTAGAACCAATCGATTACTTTGATTCTCCTAATTAGGCAAACATATCTGATTTCTCAATTTGGAGTTAAAATGAATTAGTTATCAATTTTAGGACATTTTATATAACTAAAATAGTGTTTACAATAAACATCAAAATAGATGTGCAAATCAGTACCTAAAAAGCATCAAATCACATTCCTCATGAAAAATCCTTTCCAACGAGTATTTATTAGTATACTTTTAATAAAGCATCGATTTATTACAATTTATACAAAACTTACCAATCATAAAATAGGGAAACTATAGCGCGACAACCATTTAAATAAGAATGTAAATCGATGTAAATAATAGGTGAAATGACAAAACAATCTTAGGCACACGTTATGTTTAATCAAGTATATGGGGGAAATTTAGCCATTATACAAGAAACATTTATTGTACTGATAGCTCAAAACCAATGTGTGAATGCACCAAAATGCCTATCTAATATTGATCAGTCGATTACAACCGCATGGGCACCTGGGTCCTTACATGACCAAGGTTCTTGCCCATGGGGGAGGACCTCAGCATCCACAAAACACGCCGAAGAAGCCCAATGAATAGGGGAGAGCAAACTATGATCAAAAGCACTGAAAACAAGGAGAAAAGCCACTACTAGGGTTTCCAAATCACTCTTAGAGGAAAGGTGTGGTCAACGAATGAGTTTTAGTGATCGAAGAAGTAGAGAAAGGTCAAAGCCATGAACCGCCATTGAGGGCACCAACTGAGGTAAAGGTATGGTGACTGGGTTCATCATGAGCGAAAACAACAATCAGAAAATAAGCAAAAAGGTCCCTCGATGCTTACCCAATCTCCAATTACACATGAGAAGGCAGAGGAGGCATGGATAGAGATGAGGTCATCGAATATAGAATCGAGTAGGTCGGGGACCCTAAGGGTGCTAGGGTCTTAATTGAGAGAGGAGGAGAGTAGGGTGATCTCTAAGGATCATGCTCAACCTCTTAAATAGCCATGGAATGGTTCCCAACTCGCTATGTCAGTAGGGGTGGCGAGAAGAGCAAAGCCCTAAATTGGCATTTTATCTATGGTCTTAGGGAGTGGACGAACTAGGGCTCGTTTGAAATGGCTGAGAGAGACAAAACCACTAGAGAAGAAATTGTGTTGATTCATTAAGAATTGAGAGAGATATCATCATTTGAAATTATGACCACCACTGTGTCTGTCCCTCAACTTGGAACGAGGTATATGATGGTTGTGGATTGTTAGATCATGGATCCAATGGTCCACAATCCACGTGCATCATCCATTTAACCTGCATAACGTGTGACTTATATTAAACACCGAACCATAGGTTAAATGCAGTACATTAATGAATTAATAATCACACCTAGGTCCAACTATATTTAAAACTTGTTTAGTTTATTTGGAGGGTCAAACATGGTCCAAATGACCTAAAATTTAAACCATAGGATAATATTGATGTATAGAATAATGCTATACTCTTGGATTTTGTTTCACACAAGATTTGTCCCTTAACCACTATATTGGCCATTAATATGTTATTACATGTATAATGGGTGAATTAATGTGAAAATGCTCTTTTAATGAAATCCTTGAGTGAAATTTGAGATAGACAATATATTTGAACTTCAAGAGTCATATCTGACCACAATATTCCCTTTTAATGTTTTATTTCCAATTAAGAGGAGAGAGAAAGGGAAGAGGGTTATTCTCTCATTAATTAACTCAATTTCACATTATTCGTATTTCTTATCCCAAAAAGCCACAAAGACTCTAAATCAAGATAATCTATTCATTATCTCTCATTAATGTTCATTTTACATAATTAGACTCTAATTAACACATTAGTTGACATATTTATGCAAAAATCCATTCATTGAAATGAATGTGGGTCAATTATAAATCACATAATTAAGTATTGCTCAATTTCAACATTGAGGCCATAGAGGTCAGAAAAGATAAGAAAATTTAGGAAAAAAGCCCAAAAGGACATGAAGGAAATGAAATCTTGAAAATGGGTTAAATTGCAAAAGAATCTGAGGTCCAATATGTTACAACACTCCACCACTTAAAGAAGATTTCATCCCCAAAATCACAACAAGAGTGGAGGGTGAGTACGTAACATCCCAACATGAAGAAATTAGATGGCTACTTCTAATCTATGGTACATTACATGCTCTACTCATAAGTCAAGTTTTACTAAGGTTTTCACTTATATCAAATATAACACAATTACTATTTTTGCTTACTAGTATTAACTCCATTATGACATTACATCATCCTTAATATTCTATTAATTGTATCAAGTTATCTTCACATTGTTGTCAATAGAATTACATCTCAATATTAAGTACAAATCATAAGTATTTTGCATTAACTGAATAAAAGTTTTAAGCACAATTAGGGTTTACTAAGTAATCTCAATATGTATTAATATATTAGGTCACAATCTTTATAACTTGAATTTATTTTCCATGTCCTTATATTAACATCATGTAGAATTATCACAAATTATTTTGTAAGAAATAGATAATATTTTCCAACGTGTTAGTCAGTCTAAATAATGTCACATTAATTTCTTACACATATATTAAACATTGTCACATCACTTTTCATACTCACATAAATGCCATCCTTAACCATTTTCTCCTATTTACCCTTCATATTATAAATTATTTATTTAACATCACATTAGGCATTTGGAATTGTAGACTTAATAATCATGCTTATGTAAACCCAATTACTCTTTATTCATATATGAGTCAATATCAGTATTTTAGTGAATAAGGTGGAACACATTCCATTTTAATGAATCGATTCATATATCAATTTATGATTATGTGATTATATTCCATCAAGGTATATTAGATGTCACCTAATGTCACTAATGTATCATAATGGCATAAAGGATATGTATATATGTTAAGGTTAGATGATTACATCTTAGGGTTTAGGTCATCATGACCATTACATGTTATGCATTCTTAGAAAGCATTAGTTCCATTTATTATATCATTAGGGTGACATAGTCAACATTATGTGTATTCACAACTACGGAGTTACTCATATTATGTGCCTTGAGTATTTGTGGGAGTTCAAGTATATGAATTGTTCCTTAGATGACTTATTATATATTCATTTGTATATCAACAAACTGGTAATAATATTACTAATCACGTAATCTCACTAAGGATTTAGGGTTTCTAATTCCAAAGTGGCTAGATTTTGCTATGTATAGGATTCCACCCCCTAAAAAGGGATTTCATCCTTGAAATTAGCAATGCAAAATCTATTAAGGTACTACTACTACCACTACATCCCTTAAAAGGGTTGAGATACTGAGTCAAATTGATCTAGAGGTAGGAGAGTGAGTCTAATTAAACTAGGTATAAGATCCAACACTCAATTGTTTTACTATTCACTATTACTAAACTTCAAAGTCTAGTGTAGGATAGACTACCATTAAACATGGAAATCTAAGACTTGTATAAGGAACTTATGGGGTATACGATGATTTATATGGATAACCAAATCATCATATTAGGTTCCTAAGGATTCTCAACATTGAGGCAATTGCCTAAAGGTATGCTATTTTGAGCATTACATATCAGATCAGGCCAAACCAGTGTCATATGAACTCGAAAGTCCCCATAAGCCAAGATAGTGGCACAGAGGAAAATATTGCCAGCCCCCAAGTTCTGACCCTTTCTAGACACCATCACTTTCAACTTCTTTCCCTAGTAGTTACCTAATAGGCTAATCACCTAAAAGTTGATTAAAGATGTATCTAATATGAAACTATTATGGTTCTAGATCAACCTTTCATAATAGGTTAATTCTAAGGTGAACTAAATGGGAAACTCTATGAGGTAAGGATTTCTATCTAAGGAGACAAATTGAAATAGTCAAGACCCCGACTACCATTGGCTTTGATACCATGCTGTAAAGAAGTGGAATCCTCACCTTTTTACTAATAACAATGCTAAACATAATCCAATTTGATAGTAGCAGAAGTTAAATTTTTTTACTATATTCAATTTAAATAAAGAGTACATAAATTTTCCCAAATGGGTGTACATGCTTTATACAAAAAGAGGATCTAAGTAGTGGGAAACTAAACTACATCAATATGTCTCCAAAAATAAGTTAACAAGTAAATCCATGAGGGAAAGATGGACTCCTTTTTCCTAGTCATAGGATGGTTCACAATGCTCCTATTGCACACTCTGATCCTAACTTGGGAGGTAGGGTCACCCAGCACGAGGACAGAAAATGTATGTGTCAAATAAAGAATAAGGATAATTATAGAATAAAGCAAGAAATAAAAATATTCACTATGCTAAGAGGGTCAAGAGTATGAGGCAAGTAAAACAAGTAAGAATTTCTGCCAAATTAAACAATAATAAGTTGCATGCATGATTAAATATGACTACATTAAGCTAACATAGGGCTAACGCACCTACCTAACCTCAACCTCTAGGTTAGGGAGAATTTACACATTCGCAAGCAGCCAAAAATATTTGTAGGGTGGGGAGAATTGTTACATTCCCCTGTGCAAATTTACACATGCCCACTATGGGTGGTTTTATAGATGTACACTATATTAGTTAATTAGTCATTTTCATCATCATGCTAAAGTATTTTAATGGAAGATACAAGGAATTTAAATAACTTTGTAAATGGGGTCCAAGACCCTGGACCAATTAAAGCAATAATAAGAAATAAATGAAAATAGGCTCATGCCTCATTGGGAAAATATGATTGGATTTAAAATATGCCCAACTTAGAGTTAAAATGCACATACATACCTCACTTCATTTTATTAAAGAAGATCTTTCATCAATTAAGTATGTCCAATGTACTTTTGTCCTAGATACAAGTTTACACACATGAATTAGGGTTTATAAATCATATTAGGTGAGAAACCCTAATTTTGGACTTCCTATAAAATCATCGATTTAGGACTCAAAAGTATGATGATTCGATTACTAGGATTCTCCTAATTAAGAAAACATATTTGATTTCTCAATTTGGAGTTAAAATGGATTACTTATTATTTTTAGGTCATTTTATATAATTAAAATAGTGTTTAAAATAAAAATCAAAATAGATATGCAAATCAATACCTAAAAACCATAAAATCACATTCCTCATGAAAAATCCTTTCCAATGAGTATTTATTTGTATTTTTTTGATAAAGTGTCGATTTATTACGATTTATACAAAACTGGTCGATTAGAAAATTGGGAAACTATAGTGTGACAGTCATTTGAATAAGAATTTAAATTAATTTAAATAACATGTGAAATGACAAAATAATATTAGGTGCATGTTATGTTTAATCAAGTATATGATTGCAATTTATCCATTGCACAAGAAACATGTATCACACTGATAACTCAAAACCAATGTGTGAATGGACCAAAATGCCCATCCGATATTGATCAGTCAATTACAACCGCATGGGCACCTGAGTCCTTACACGACCAAGGTTCTTCTCCATGGTCATGGCACAAGAAACATCATGGAACCTCGACTTCCAGTTTTGGGTCTCATCATCAGGCAAAACATCAGCAATTGGAAGATGTGAACGTGATCTTCAAGGTCTAGCAAAGCTGGAGGAACAATTGCCAATGGACGAGGACCTCAGCATCCACAAAACATGCTAGAGAATCCCAAGGAATAGGGGAGAGCAAACTACAATCAAAACCACTGAAAACAAAGAGACAAGCCCCTACTAGGGTCTCCAAATCACTCTTGGAGGCAAGGTGAGGTCAACAAATGAGTTTTAATGATCAGAGAAGTAGTGAAAGGTCAAAGCCATGAACTATTGGTGAGGGCACAAATTGAGGTAAAGGTTATGATGACTGGGTTCATCGTGAGCAGCAAAAGGTCGAAGCCTTGAACTGTAGGTGATGGAACCAACTAAGGTAAAGGTTACGACGACTGGGTTCATCGCGAGCCAAAACAACAATCAGGAAACAAGGAGAAAGGTCCCTCGATGCTTCCCCGGTCTCCATTTGCACATGAGAAGGCAGAGGTGGTTGGGACAGAGTCGAGATCACCAAAATTGGAATCAAGTAGATCGGTGACCTTGAGGGTGCAAGGGGCTTAATTGAGTAAGGAGGAGAGTAGGGTGATCTCTAAGGATCGTGCTCGACCTCTTAAATAGCCATGGAATGGCTTGCAACTCGCTATGTCAGTAGGGGTTTGTGAGAAGAGCAAAGCCCTAAATGGGCATTTAGTCTCTAGTCCAAGGGAGTGGACGAACTAGGGCTCGTTTGAAATGGCTGAGAGAGATGGAACCGGAGGAGAAGAAATCATGTCGATTCATTAAGAATTGAGAGAGATATCAAAGTTTGAAATTTTAATCGTCATTGTGTTTGTCCCTCGACTCACACGAGGGAGACAATGGTTGTCGATCATTTGATCACAGATTCAATGGTCCACAGACTGTGCACATCATCTATTTAAACCGTGTAACTCGTGAAACATATTAAACATCGAACCATAGGTTAAATTTAGTGCATTAATGAAATAGTAATCACACCTAGGTCCAACTATATTAAAAACTTGATTAATTTATTTGGAGGGTCCTACATGCTCCAAATGACCTCACATTTGTAATGCATGGGCCCATTTCCCAAAGCTCTAGTAGAGTTTCAGGAATGATGACTGGCCCCACAGACCACCACTAGCCTTAACTGTGCTCTTTATCCTCACTCACATGCAAGTCGGTGTCAACTTCTCTACTGGTCACCCAACGTAGTACTACTCCAAGATGAGCTCGCTTAACTATGGAGTTCTTTAGTGATGGGTTCCCGAAAAAGGAGGTGCACCTTGGTGATAGGGGTAGTCCAATCATTCCTTTTAAGATCCTTATATCCAAGGCCTCAAATCCTAGGACATCACAATATCCCCAACTTAGGCTCTTGACATCCTCATAAAGGCTAAACTATGTGGCCTCATGATAATTCCCATTTCAATGTAGACCTAACATGGCCCATGGACACCCAGCTCCCAATCACATAATACTTGCACAAGGGTGGCTACATCACTATGGATGGCCCTTTCCCACATGCCTAGACCATACTGTTGACCTAGGTGTCACACATTGTCCATATTTTGATAATGACTCAACCATTCCATTCATATGTATCTAATGTATTTATTTAAGATTGATTTTAGGCATTAGGTACAAGAAAAGAATCAAATTCTACATGTATCAAACTCATCAAGTTTAAGAAAAAAGACATGCAAGTCACCAATTTGGGAAATAGCCCTAAATGACATAGAACAATTTTTGTAATCACTTGTATACATGTTATGTTTTGTAACTAAGATGAGAAAAATGTTTGGGACACAAAAATCCATGATTTGATCATCCAAATCGAATTCCTTCAAATTTTTCACTGACACTTTGTCAGTCGAGTTACCAACTCGACTAATCTTCGTGGATTTTGGAATATGGATGATTTGGTCGAGTTTACACCTCACAGAACTCGACCGATCGACTATTTGGCCCAAAACTGATTTTATCAATCATTTGAGTTTCCTTAGATAAACTCAACTGACAGTTCAAAAATCTCCTTTGTCAAATAGTGGATTGGTCAAGTTACCTTTATGAAAACTCAACCGATTGGACTGTACTAGAAATGTAGAAAAAGAAATTCCAACTGTTGGAGATGTGTTGGGACCCAAAATTGATCTGTTGCAAGTTGTAAAGTGGTTATTTTTCATCCCCAGGTGTTCCCACTATCAAAGGAGCATGCCCAACTATAAATAGGACCCCTTGGGCTTCATTCCAAGTTTACTCTTCCATTGCATAGCTTGGTCCTAGCCTTGTTGAGAGTGTTTCACCCGTTTGAGCCCCTTTCTCTCTCTCTACTTTCAATTCAAATCTTTGAATATGAGTGAGTTAGGATCCATTGTAAGAGAGCTATTCCTTGTATCCATGTAAAGCTCTCCACCTCCATCTTCCTACCCCCTTTCCTCATTGAAGAAAAGGCTTGAAGATCTTCTCCAAGTGAAGGAGAAGGAGTTGATGTTCTTCAAGGTTGAAGAAAGCATGGTGATCCAGATCTCCGAGTGAATTAGATAGGCAAGGTAGACATTCAAGAAGGATAGGTAATTCTATGAAGGCCAAAGACTTGAATATGGAGTGGGTAAGTCCTTGTTGAAGGCTAAAGACTCCTTTGCTCAAGTGGGTAAGTTCCTTTTGTATGTTGAAGATCCTTGCTTGAGGTATTAAGTCCTTGGATGAATGTGGTTTTGTCTTGTAATCTTATGAATGAATATAAGAGTACCAAGATTGCAAAGTCATAGAGACTAACCACTTCTAGGTAGTGGACTTACTCACTTCTAGTTTGAAGTGTGGAGCCACTCTAAACCACTTTGTCTAAGTGTTTGCCATCATTGTTTCTCAGCCTTGCTATGCTTGTTAGTTAGGACTTCAAATTGGCTATATGCTTTAGCTTTTGCACTTAATATAATTTGAAGGTCTAATCCATTTTGTGAGAATTGTGAAGATCTATTCACCCCCCCTAGATACCTTGATCCAACAAGTGGTATTAGAGTAGGTCTTCTCCAAGATACTTCCACAAGTAGGAGAAGATGGGCGATTCAACACTTGTATCTCTCAACTTGGAGGGAAGCTTCTCCATGCAACATCTGATCTTTGACGACACCAACTTCCTCTATTGGAAGAGAATGATGCAATTCTACATCCAAGGATTAAGTTACGAGATGTGGAAGGTGGTGCACCTAAAGTATGAAGATCCAAAGGGGGAAATCTCTACATGGACGGAAGACCAAATGAAGCAAGCTCAACTCAATGTCAAAGTCGTAAGCATCATCTATGCAGCCCTCACTCCATTCGAGTTCAACTAGATCTCCTGATGGGACACCTCACATGCGATTTGGAATAAGCTATGTGTCACCTATGAGGGAACGAAGAATGTGAAGGAGACAAAGATATACATGCTTGGTGGTCTCCTTGAGAACTTCAAGATGGGCAAGAATGAAAGAGTGGCAGACATGTACACAACGCTTAATGTCATCATCAATAGATTGACAGCTCTTGGTAATGTGATGGACAAAGTCACAATCAACTCAAAGATCTTGATATCTCTTCCAAAGACATGGGATCCCAAGGTGACCTCCATTGAATAAGTATACAAGCTTAGTGACTTGGAAACTGAGGAGTTGGTTGGCAACCTCCAAGCTCATGAGCCAAGGCTTGACAAGCATGAAGAAAATGAAAAAAGAGAAGAGAAGGAGTCCAAGAAGATCAAGGGCACCGCTTTCAAAGCTCAAATTGAAGTGATGGTTCACCAACAACAACTTGCACTCTAGTCCCCTACTCCTTCCTCAAGTGAAGATGAAGGCTCAAATGAGCATGAAGCTAACTACTCCAGGGGAAAGCACTTCAAAGGGAAGTCTTCTTCATCTACTCCTAGGTGCTATGAATGTGGCCAAAAAGGTCATTACAAGAGTGACGACCCCAAGGCCAAGACGATCCGCCACAAGAGCAGCCACAAGAAGGACAAGGAGTATAAGGAAGGCAAATATAAGAGAAAGGAGAAGAAAGAAAGAAGAAGCAAGGATGCATCTCATGCAGCTTGGGAGGAGTCTTACTCAAGTTCTTCTAGCTCCAAAGATGGAGAATGCCACCTTGCTCTCATGGCCTCTACAAGTGAAGATGTATGGGAGGTCAAAAGAAAGTGGATTATTCATAGTGGTTGCTCAAAGCATATGACAGGTGAAATCAACCATTTTAACAAATTCATAAAGAAGAAAGGAGGATTAGTGACCTTCAGGGACAACAAAAAGGGTAAGGTAATATGTGAGGGTGATGTAGGCAATGAGGTTTGTATTAAAAATGTTTTGCTTGTTGATGGTCTACATCACAATTTGATAAGTGTAAGCCAACTTTGTGATAATGGTTATCTTGTTCTATTTACTTCTTTAGAATGTTTGTTTCTAAATTCCCTCACTTACAATGTTATATATAAGGGAAGTAGAAATGGTAAACTTTATATTATTGTGCTTCATGATCTAAAGCCCATACTTGATATATGCTTAGTTGTGGATAAAAATGACATATCTCTTTGGCATCGCTGGTTGGGTCATGTGAATATGCATCAAATGAAGAAATTGAGCAAAAAGGAATTGGTCAGGGGACTTCATAAATTGGATTTTGAAAAGGATGAGGAATGCCAACCTTGTACACAAGGAAAGCAAACCAAGTCCTCCTTCAAATACAAAGGAGTCCTTAGTACCAAAAGACATCTTGATCTTCTTCATATTGATCTTTTAGGACCTATGCCAACTAAAACACTTTGTGGTTCCATGTATTGTCTTGTGATTTTCTATGATTTCTCTCGCTACACTTGGACATTCTTTCTTGTTTCTGAAAGTGATACTCTAGATGTTTTCTCAAGCTTTTGTAAATGAGTTGAAAAGGAAGCTTCTTTCCGAATTGTTTCTATCTATAGAGACCATGGGGGAGAGTTTGAAAATGATCTTTTTGAGCACTTTTGTGACAAATCTGGTTACTCACACAATTTCCCTTCTCCCCGTACACCTCAACAAAATTGGGTAGTAGAGAGAAAGAGTAGGTCGCTATAGGAGATGGCTAGGACCATGCTTCTATAGTATGACACTCCAAAGAAGTTTTGAGCTAAAGTTGTTGGCACCTTATGCTTTGTGCAGAACTAAATTTTTATGCATCCATCTTTGAAGAAAACCCCCTATGAGTTATGGCATGGTATAAATCCATCCATCAACTTCTTTCATGTTTTCGGTTGTCCTTGTTTAGTTTTGAACACAAAGGATTCTCTCGAGAAGTTTGATCCGAAATCATACAAGGCTTTCTTCTTAGGCTACAACACTATAAGCAAGGCTTATAGAGTTTTTAATATTGAACTATCTAAAATTAAAGAATCCATTAATGTCAAATTTATTGAATCTAACCTAACAATTGGAAAGAATGTTGTTGATAATGATGTTGCAGATGACTTAATTCCTATCTTAAAAGACCTCAACATCGACAACAAAAGTAAGTAGGTGGTTGAAGAAGAAGATGAAGAGAAGAAGGATCACACTCCTCAATTTGCAAAGAATCATCCCAAAGAGATAATCTTTGGTGATCCACAACTGCCTACAAAAAAGAACAAGTAGACAATGCCTTCATCTCACAGCTGGAGCCAAAGAACATCAACGAAGCTCTTGGAGATGACGAGTGGATCCTATCCATGCAAGATGAACTAGAGCAGTTCGAGAAGAACCAAGTGTGGACTCTAGTGCCAAGACCAAGTGACAAAAAAATCATTGACACCAAATGGGTCTACCACAACAAGTTTGAAGAAAATGGCAAGGTGGTAAATTCATGTACATGCTTTGTAAAAAAAGAGGATCTAAGTAGAGGGAAACTCAACTACATCAATATGTCTCAAAAAATAAGTTAACAAGTAAATCCATGAGGGAAAGATGGACTCCTTTTTCCTAGTCATAGGCTGGTTCACCATGCTCCTATTGTGCACTCTTATCCAAACCTGGGTGGTTGGGTTGTCCAAAAGAGGAGTGAAAATGTATGTGTCAAATAAAGAATAAGGATAATTATAAACGAAAGCATGAAATAAAAATATTCACTATGCTAAGAGGGTCAAGAATATGAGGCAAGTAAAACAAATAAGAATTTCTTCCAAATTAAACAATAATAAGTTGCATGCATGATTAAATATGACTACATTAAGCTAACATAGGGTTGACGCACCTACCTAACCTCAACCTCTAGGTTAGGGAGAATTTAAACATGCAAAAGTAGCCAAAAATATTGATAAGGAGGGGAGAATTATTACGTTTCCCTGGGCGAATATACACATGCCCACTATGGGTGGTTGTATAGATGTACACTATATTAGTTAATTAGTCATTTTCATCATCATGCTAAAGTATTTCAATTGCAGATACAAGGAATTTAAATAACTTTGTAAATGGGGTCCAAGACCCTAGAACAATTTATGCAATAATAAGAAATAAATGAAAATAGGCGCATGCCTCATTGGGAAAATAGGATTGGATTTTAAACATGCCCAACTTAGATTTAAAATGCAAATACGTACCTCACTTCATTTTCTTAAAGAAGATCTTTCATCAATTAAGTATGTCCAATGTACTTTTGTCCTATATACAAGTTTACACACATGAATTAGGGTTTATAAATCATATTAGGTGAGAAACCCTAATTTTGGACTTCCTATAAAACCATCGATTTAGGACTCAAAACTAGGACCAGTCGATTACAAGGATTCTCCTGATTAAGAAAACATATTTGATTTATCAATTTGGAGTTAAAATGGATTATTTATTAATTTTAAGACCTTTTATATAATTAAAATAGTTTTTAAAATAAACATCAAAATAGAGATGAAAATTAATACCTAAAATCCATAAATCACATTCCTCATGAAAAATCCTTTCCAATGAGTATTTAATTGAATTTTTTCGATAAAGCATCGATTTATTACGATTTATACAAAATTGACCGATTAGAAAATAGGGAAACTATAGTGTGACAATAATTTGAATAAGAATGTAAATCAATGTAAATAACATGTGAAATGACAAAATCATATTAGGTGCATGTTATGTTTAATCAAGTATATGAGGGCAATTTAGTCATTGCACAAGAAACATGTATCACATTGATAACTCAAAACTAGTGTGTGAATGGACCAAACTGCCCATCTGATATTGGATAGTCGATTACAACCACATGGGCACCCGAGTCCTTACACGACAAAGGTTCTTCCCCATGGTCATGGAACGAGGAGTATCATGGAACCTTGACTTCTAGTTTTGTGTCTCATCATCAGGGAAAACATCAGCAATTGGAAGATACGAATGTGATCTCCGAGGTATGGCGAAGTTGGTGGAAAAATTGTGAAAGGGCGAGGACCTCAACATCCACAAAAAATGCTAGAAAATCCCAAGGAATAGGGGATAGAAAACCACAATCAAAACCACTGAAAACAAGGAGACAAACCCCTACTAGGGTCTCCAAAGAACTCTTGGAGGCAAGGTGAGGTCAACAAATGAGTTTTAATGATCAAAGAAGTAGGGAAAGGTCAAAGCAATGAACTGCCATTGAGGGCACCAATTGAGGTAAAGGTTATGATGACTGGGCTCATTGTGTGCTGTGAAAGGTCAAAGTCATGAATTGTCAGTGAGGGCACCAACTGAGGTAAATATTACGATGACTGGGTTCATCGTGAGCCAAAACAACAATCCGAAAACAAGGAGAAAGGTTCCTCAATGCTTACCTGATCTCCATTTGCACATGAGAAGGAAGAGGAGGTTGGGATAGAGTCGAGATGACCGAAACTAGAATCGAGTAGGTCGGGGATCCTAAGGGTTCTAGGGGCTTAATTGAGCAAGGAGGAGAGTAGGGTGATCTCTAAGGATCGTGCTCGACCTCTTAAATAGCCATGGAATGGCTCGCAGCTCGCTATGTCAGTAGGGGTTTGTGAGAAGAGAAAATTCCTAAATGGGCGTTTAGTCTCTACTCTAAGCGAGTGGATGAACTAGGGATCATTTGAAATGGCTGAGAGAGACGGAACCGGTTGAGAATAAATTGTATTGATTCATTAAGAATTGGGAGAGCTATCAACGTTTGAAATTTTGATCGGCGTTGTGTTTGTCCCTCGAATCGCGTGAGGGAGACGATGGTTGTGGATCGTTTGATTTCAGATTCAATGCTCCACAGACTGTGCACATAATCTATTTTACATGTGTAACTCATGACACATATTAAACATCAAACCATTGGTTAAATGTAGTTCATTAATGAAATATTAATCACACCTAGGTCCAACTATATTAAAAACATGATTAATTTATTTGGAGAGTCAACATGCTCGAAATGACCTCACATATTTGTAACGCCTGGGCTCATTGCCTAAAGCTCTAGTAGAGTTTCAGGAATGACAACTAGCCCCACAGACCATCACTGGCCTTAACTATGCGCTTTATCCTCACTCACATGCAAGTCGGGGTCAACTTCCCGACTGGTCACCCATCCTAATACTACTCCAAGCTAAACATGCTTAACTATGGTGTTCTTTAGTGATGTTGTCCCAAAAAAGGAGGTGCACCTTGTTGATATAGGTAGTCCAATCATTCATTTTAAGATCATTATATCAGAGGCCTCAAATCCTAGGACGTTATAATCTCCCCAACTTAGACTCTTGATGTCCTCGTAAAGGATCAACTATGTGGCATCATGATATTTCCCCATTTCAGTGCAGACCTAACTTGGCCCATGGAAACCCAACTTCCGATCACAAAATACTAGCGCAAGGGTGGCTACATAACCATGGATAGCCCTTTCCTACATGCATGGACCATACTATTGACTAAGTGTCGCACCATGTCTATATTTTAATAATGACTCAACCATTCCATTCATATGTATCAAATGTATCTATTTAAGATTGATTTTAGGCATTAGGTACAAGAAAAGAATCAAATTCTACATGTATCAAAATCATCAAGTTTGAGAAAAAAGACATGCAAGTGACCAATTTGGGAAATAGCCCCATATGACCTAGAACAATTTTTGTAATCACTTGTATACATGTTATGTACTGTAACTAAGATGAGAAAAATGTTTGGGACACAAAAATGCATGATTTGATCATCCAAATTGAATTCCTTAAAATTTGTCAGAGGCACTCTGTCGGTCGATTTACCAACTCGACCGATCTGTGTGGATTTTGGAATCTGGATGATTTGGTCGAGTTTATACCTCACAGAACTCGACCGATCGATTGTTCGGCCCAAAATTTATTTTATCAATCGGTCGAGTTTCCTTAGATAAACTCGACCGACAATTCAAAAATCAGCTTTTTCGGATAGTGGATCGGTCGAGTTACCTTTATGAAAACTCTTCCGATTGGACTATACTGGAAACACAGAAAAAACAATTTTAACCGTTGGAGATGTGTTAGGACCCAATATAGATCTGTTGCAAGTTGTAAAATGGCTATTTTTTGTCCCCAAGTGTTCCTACTATCAAAGGAGCACCCCCAACTATAAATAGGATGCCTTGTTCTTCATCCCAAGTTTTCCCTTCCATTGCATAGCTTGGTCATAGCCTAGTTGAGAGTATTGCACCCCTTTGAGCCCCTTTCTCTCTCTACTTTCAATTCAAATATGTGAATATGAGTGAGTTAGGATCCATTGTAAGAGAGGTATTCCTTGTATCAGTGTAAAGCTCTCCACCTCTATCTTCCTACCCCTTGTCCTCATTGAAGAAAAGGCTTGAAGATATTATCCTTGTGAAGGAGAAGGAGTTGATGTTCTTCAAGGTTGAGGAAAGCATGGTGATCCAGATCTCTAAGTGAAGAAGATAGGCAAGGAAAACGTTCAAGAAGGATAGGTAGTTCCTGGAAGGCCAAAGACTTGAAGATGGAGTGGGTGAGTCCTTATTGAAGGATGAAGACTCCTTTTCTCAAGTGGGTAAGTTGCTTTGGTTGGTTGAAGATCCCTGCTTGATGTATTAAGTCCTTGGATGAATGTGGTTTTGTCTTGTAATCTTATGAATGAATATAAGAGTACCAAGATTGCAAAGTCCTAGAGACTAACCACCTCTAGGTAGTGGACTGACTCACTTCTAGTTTGAAGTGTGGAACCACTCTAAAGCACTTTGTCCAAGTGGTTTCCATCATTGTTCGTCATCCTTTCTATGCTTTTTAGTTAGGACTTCAAATTGGCTATATGCTTTAGATTTTACACTTAATATAATTTGAATGTCTAATCCATTTTGTGAGAATTGTGAAGATCTATTCACTGCCCCCCTCTAGAGCCCTTGATCCAACAAGTGGTATCAGAGCAGGTCTTCTCCAAGCTACTTCCATAAGTCGGAGAAGATGGGCGATTCAACACATGGATCTCTCAACTTGGAGGGAAGCTTCTCCATGCAACCTCCAGTCTTTGACGACACCAACTTCCTGTATTAGAAGAGAACGATGCAGTTATACATCCAAGGAGTATGCTACGAGATGTGGAAGGTAGTGCACTTAAAGTATGATGATCCAAAGGGGGAAATCTCTACATGGACGGAAAACCAAATGAACCAAGCTCAACTCAATGCCAATGCCGTGAGCATCATCTCTGCAGTCCTCATTCCATTTGAGTTCAACCGGATCTCCTCATGGGACAACACACATGAGATTTGGAATAAGCTATGTGTCACCTATGAGGGAACGAAGCAAGTGAAGAAGGCAAAGATCTACATGCTTTATGGTCTCCTTGAGAACTTCAAGATGGGCACAAATGAAAGAGTGGAAAACATGTACACAAGGCTTAATGTCATCATCAATGGATTGAAAGCTCTTGGTCATGTGATGGACAAAGGCACAATAAACTCAAAGATCTTGAGATCTCTTACAAAGAGATGGGATCCCAAGGTGACCTCCATTGAAAAAGTATACAAGCTTAGTGACTTGGCAACTGAGGAGCTGGTTGGCAACCTCCAAGCTCATGATCCAAGGCTTGACAAGCAAGAAGAAGAAGAAAAAAGAGAAGAGAAGAAGTCCAAGAAGATCAAGGACACCGCCTTCAAAGCTCAAATTGAAGAGATGGTTCAGCAACAACAACTTGCACTCCGGTCCCCTACTCCTTCTTCAAGTAAAGATGAAGGCTCAAATGAGCATGAAGCTAACTACTCCAAGGGAAAGCACTTTAAAGGGAAGTCTTCTTCATCTACTCTTAGGTGCTATGAATGTGGCCAAAAAGGCCATTGCAAGTGTGTCTGCCCCAAGGCCAAGAAGAGACACCACAAGAGCAGCCACAAGAAGGACAAGGAGTATAAGAAGGAAGGCAAATACAAGAGAAAGGAGAAGACAGAAAGAAGAAGCAAGGATGCAGCTCATGCAGCTTGGGAGGAGTCTTTCTCAAGTTCTTCTTGCTCCAAAAATGGAGAATGCCACCTTGCTCTCATGGCCTCTATAAGTGAAGATGTATGTGACGTCAAAAGAAAGTGGATTGTAGATAGTGGCTGCTCAAAGCATATGATAGGTGAAATCAGCCATTTCAACAAATTCATAAAGGAAAAAGGTGGATCGGTGAACTTCGGGGACAACAAAAAGGGTAAGGTAATAGGTGAGGGTGATGTAGGCAATGAGCTTTGTATTAAAAATGTTTTTCTTGTTGATGGTCTACATCAAAATTTGATAAGTGTAAGATAACTTTGTGATAATGGTTATCTTGTTCTATTTACTTCTTTAGAATGTTTGCTTCTAGATTCCCTCACTTACAATGTTATATATAAGGGGAGCAGAAATGGTAATCTTTATATTATTGTGCTTCATGCTCTAAATCCCATACTCGATAGATGCTTAGTTGTGGATAAAAATGATATATTTCTTTGGCATCGCCAGTTGGGTCATGTGAATATGCATCAAATGAAGAAATTGAGCAAAAAGGAATTGGTCAGGGGACTTCCTAAATTGGATTTTGAAAAGGATGAAGAATGCCAACCTTGTATACAAGGAAAGCAAACCAAGTCCTCCTTCAAATCCAAAGGAGTCCTTATTCCCAAAAGAGCTCTTGAGATTCTTCATATTGATCTATTTGGACCTATGAGAACACAAACACTTCGTGGTTCCAAGTATTATCTTGTGATTGTCGATGATTTCTCTCACTATACTTGGACATTCTTTCTCATTTATAAAATTGATACTCTAGATGTTTTCTCAAGCGTTTGTAAATGAGTTGCAAAGGAAGCTTCTTGTTGGATTGTTTCTATTTGTACTGACCATGGGGGAGAGTTTGAAAATGGTATTTTGAGCACTTTTGTGACAAATCTGGTTACTCACACAATTTCTCTTCTCCTCGTACACCTCAAAAAAATGGGGTAGTAGAGGGAAAGATTTGGTTTCTATAGGAGATGCCTAGGACCATGCTTTTAGAGTTTGACACTCCAAAGAAGTTTTGGGATGAAGTTGTTAGCACGTCATGCTTTGTGTAGAACTCATAGTTTTTACGCATCCATCTTTAAAGAAAACCTCCTATGAGTTATGGCGTGGTAGAAATCCATCCATTGACTTCTTTAACATTTTCAGTTGTCCTTGTTTTTTTTAAAACAAAGAATTCTCTCGACAAGTTTGATCTGAAATCGTACAAGGCTTTCTTCATAGGCTACAACACTACAAGCAAGGCTTATAGAGTTTTTAATATTGAACTATCTAAAATTGAAGAATCCATTAATGTCAAATTTATTGAATCTAACCCGACAATTGGAAAGAATGTTGTTCATAATGATGTTACAGATGACTTAATTCCAATCTTAAAAGACCTCAACATCGACAAAGAAGGTAAGCAGGTTGCTGAAGCATAAGATGAAGAGAAGAAGGATCTCATTCCTCGCTTCACAAAGAATCATCCCAAAGAGCTAATCATTGGTGATCCATTCGAGTGGGTGAAGACACGAGCTACCTACAACAAAGAACAAGCAGAGAGTGCCTTCATCTCACAGCTGGAGCCAAAGAACATCAAGGAAGCTCTTGGAGATGACAAGTGGATCCTAGACATGCAAGAGGAACTAGAGTAGTTCGAGAAGAACTGAGTGTTGACTCTAGTGCCAAGACCAAGTGACAGAAAAATCATTGGCACCAAATGGGTCTACCACAAAAAGCTTGACGAAAATGGCTAGGTGGTATGGAACAAAGCAAGGTTAGTGGCTCAAGGCTACAATCACAAGAAGGTATTGATTTTGATGAAACTTATGCTCATGTTGCTAGAATTGAATCTATTAGAATGCTACTTTCTTTTGCTAGTTATAAGAATTTCTTGCTACATCAAATGGATGTTAAAAGTGCATTTGTTAATGGTACAATCGAGGAGGAAGTATTTGTTGGTCAACCTCCAAGCTTTGAAAATGACAAGCTACCTAACCATGTTTATTTGCTACAAAAAGCTATGTATGGACTCAAACAAACACCTCGATATTGGTATGAGAAATTAAAGAACTTTTTGTTAGACAATGGCTATGTCATGGGAAAAGTTGATTCTACCTTATTCTTAAAACACACTTCTAGCAATTTTCTTATCATTCAAATTTATTTTAATGATATCATATTTGGCGGAACTAATCTTGATCTTTGCAAGCATTTTAGTTCTCTTATGCAGAGTGAGTTCGAGATGAGCATAATGGGTGATCTTACTTTCTTCTTCGGCTTCCAAATCAAGCAAACCAAAATGGAAATTTCATCCATCAAGGAAAATACACCAATGAGGTACTCAAACAATTTGGAATGGAGAACATGAAGCTGATGGACACACCCATGTCCAACACTACCAAACATGATAGAGATGAAGACGGTGAGAAGGTAGATGAGAAGCTCTATTGAGGTATGATTGGAAGTTTACTTTACTTAATTGCCTCTAGACCTAACATAATGTTTAGTGTTAGATTGTGTGCTCGCTTTCGATCAAGCCCTAAGAAATCACATCTTATTGCTATTAAGAGGATTTTGAGGTACTTAGCAAAAACCCAAAACTTTGGACTATGGTACCATAAGTCAAGGGACTTTACTCTTATAGCATATAGTGATGTTGATTACACAGGTTGTTTGATTGATAGAAAGAGCACAAGTGGCACTTGCTTCCTCCTAGGACCATGCTTGGTGTCTTGGTTTTCCAAGAAATAGAGCATCATGGCATTATCAACTACCGAGGATGAGTACATTGTAGCCGGAAGTTGTTGTGCCCAGGTTCTATGGATGAAGCAAATGCTCCAAGACTTTAACATACATTTTGATGCTTCTCCTATCAATTGTGATAATACTAGTGCAATCAATCTATGTTATAAACCAATATTGCATAGTAGAGCTAAACATATAGAGGTACGTCATAATTTCCTATGTGATCACATTTCCAAAAAGGACATTTATATCACGCATGTGGATATGGAAAATCAGTTGGCAGACATTTTCACCAAACCTCAGCTAGAGAGCAATTTAACTTCATTAGATCTAAACTTCTCATAATTTCTTTAGGTGATATTGACATGTTATCTAGCTAGTTTCTTTTATTCTATATGTCTTGCTCATGCTTAAATCACCTTGCTTGCCTAAAATTGCTAATATTTGCTAAAATTTGCTTGTTGTTATGCTTAGTTTTGCTTGTTTATGTTGAATGGAATGCACATAAATATACTTAATATGCGTAATGGACCAGCAAAATAATTTTAATTAGCATGTATGTGGCTAGAAATCAAAAATGTCAGTTTTTGGTTAGGTTGACCATCAAATGAGTTGCTAACTTGACTGATCGAGGCCGAGGGCTTACTTTTTGCAACCAATCAGTTGAGTTTCCCAGTGACAAAACTTGACAGATCTATGGTAGAGTTGTAACTTATATCTCTATTCGGATGCCTTTTCTCCCTCTCAACTAGAGAAAATTTGATTGAATCCTCAAGAGCAGCTCTGCCTCCCTCAACCCTAACCCCGACCCTCCTCTCCCTAGCCCTAATCTGACCTGGTGTGACCTCCCTCGACCTTGTTCCTTGCTCCCCTAGGTCTACTAACCATTTTGGTGGTGTTGTTTCCGTGGATTGCATGTTCCTCCTCTCCATTCTCTTCTCCATGGCATCCCAAAGGAGGAAACATGTTGTTCCCACTGGTGCTCCCTCTTCTTCTTCATCCTCTAGGCTCATCCCCTTTGATGATGCATTCTTCATCTCCTCCAAGGCTATGAATCAGTACAAGGACCTCCTCCCTAGGAGCCCCTTTCATTTATGACCTCTTTATGAGCCTAATCTGATCAAGCAAGATGTGCTAGAAAGAGTAGCTACCAACCTATACAATCACCACTTATCTGCTCTATGTGTCGAACGCCCATGCTACGGTAATGCCCTTACAAGCACGAAAGTAGTTCACAAATTCTATGCTAATCTATAGTGGAATTACAACACTAGAGTTCCTCCTCCTGACACTCAGGTAGTTCTTACGTTGATGATAGCTGGTAAGAAGTTTCAAATCACTAAAAATTCCCTTAATATCTTTTTCAATAGTGATGAGGAGACTGATTCCTGGAGGCGTGACTACCCTAACTACTTTGACCTTTTGAATCCTAAGAATTTCTACAAGAAACTCAACATTGACCTATCTGTGGTTCACATGTACCTGAAGAAACCTTAGTTTTCATATAGGAAGAAGGGAACCCTACCATCCTCTGCCCTAGATCTTAGAAACTGCATCCTAGCCCTAGTGGTGAACTGTAATATCCATCCCAAGAAGAATCAGACGGACATTGCAGAAAACATTATGCTTATGATTTATTGTATCCTTAAGAATGTCAGAGTGAAGTGGTCCCGATATATTATTCCCCACATGACTTGCTTTGACTCTGGAAAGAACACTCGAGGCACCAATCCTCCTTATCTAGCCTTGATTTATGGTCTTTTTCCCAAAGCCATTGGCAACTCTCTCTTTCAGGATTTCCACTACAAACTAGCAAGAAAGGCAGTCTGCATCAGTGAGACCATACTTCTCAAGAGTGTTCCTACTCTAGCCTCTACCACACCTGGAGCCTCCACCTCGACCTCCACCTAGGCACCTCCTCCACCATCTAGCCCTCTACAGCCTAGCCGCACCTCCTTCAATGTGTCAAATGAAACCCTTATGGGCTATATGATGCATCAGCAAGCGTATAACCTACATGTCTAAGAACATCTACACCAGGACCTTTGCCAAATCATGTTGAACATGAACCTATCTTGCAACCATCCCAACCCCTCCTTCCAGCCCTATCTGGGTGGTGACTATGCTTCCTATGCATACATTCACTTCTACCCAACTCCAAACCCTACTTCTTTCACTGATCCCTCTGCTGGTGGATCTGAGTACTCGGTGTTACCCCTTCCCACTGGTTTCTTGGCTGATCTTCTCGCCAGCATCAGATCTTATGATCCTTCCTTCCCAGAGGCCAATGAGTTACACTCACTTGGCATATCTTGGGCCAAGAAGAATGCCAAATGGTCAGGCCTTGGCTATGGTTCCCCTGACATGGACATGCCAGATCATGCTACTAATGAGGATGTTGATGAGGAGGCCACTGAGGATGATGGTGATGGTGGCTATGATGGTTATGATGATGGCTTTGCTGGAGCATATGGAGATGAGGCTACTCATGTTTCTCCTTCAGACAATGATGAAGACTACCAGCCTGAGGCAGATGATGACGACCAAATAGATATAGATGTTTGATGTGTATATTTTTAGTCATGTATGTTGATCATATTATCTTATTGAACTATTTTTTACTTATGACATTAGGCACATCATTGAGATGTACTATTTTTCATTTTGTAATTTGTATGTTGTTTATAGTTTGCATTCGTGAGAATACCTTCGTTGATTTAATCTTAATCTTTCTATGTTGTGACTCATTGATCTATCATATCTTATCAGTTGGAGTATGTTTCTACCATATTTTGATTATGACTGTTGTTTGGTGTTTCTCTTTGTGTTTGTCTATTTTGAGCTTGCGATGATCTTTGTTTTGTGGTTTGTATTGGTTATGGAGAAGACCTATGCTTTTGGAGAACTTCTACCCCCGCACCTTTTTGAGATGACAAAGGGGGAGAAATAGCTCAAATGTATTGTTTTATTACTTATGTGCTTCTTTTCTTGTCTACTAAACTAAAATTTTAAGAATCATATAGACTATATATGTGCAATGGTTCCTTGTTGTTTAACTAACCAACTAGGCATAGGTAAGCATGAATTGAGGGGGAGAAATTCAGATTGTTCAAACATGCATCCCCTTGCAATTCTCAAGGCAAAGGTATAAATTTCATATTCCTTTCAATATGTTGAGGAATGTTTTGTCATTGTCAAAAATGGGGAGAATGTTGACCTAAGTGTCGCACATTGTCCATATTTGATAATTACTCAACCATTCCATTCATATGTATCTAATATATCTATTTAATATTTATTTCAAGCATTAGGTACAAGAAAAGAATCCAATTCTACATGTATGAAACTCATCAAGTTCAAGCAAAAAGACATACAAGTGACCAATTTGGGAAATAGCCCCAAATGAACTAGAACAATTTTTGTAATCACTTGTATACATGTTGTGTATTATAACTAAGATGAGAAAAATGTTTGGCACACAAAAATCCACAGTTTGAACATCCAAATTGAATTCCTTAAAATTTGCCATAGGCACTCTGTCGATCGAGTTACCAACTTGACCGATCTGTGTGGATTTTGGAATCTGGATTATTCGGTCGAGTTTACACCTCACATAACTTGACCGATTGAATATTCAGCCAAAAACTAATTTTAGTCAATCAGTTAAGTTTTGTTAGATAAACTCGACCAACAGTTCAAAAATCAGCTTTATTGGATAGTGGGTCGGTTGATTTACCTTTATGAAAACTCGATTGATTGGACTGTACTGAAAACACAGAAAAAGCAATTCCAACCATTGGAGATGTGTTGGGACCCAAAATAGATCTGTTGCAAGTTGTAAAATGGCTATTTTTTGTCCCCAAGTGTTCCCCCAATCAAAGGGGCACCCCCAACTATAAATAGGACCCCTTGGGCTTCATCCCAAGTTTGCTCTTCCATTGCATAGCTTGGTCCTAGCCTAGTTGAGAGTGTTGCACCCCTTTGAGCCCCTTTCTCTCTATACTTTCACTTAAAATTTGTGAATATGAGTGAGTTAGGATCCATTATAAGAGATATATTCCTTGTATCCATGTAAAGCTCTCCACCTCCATCTTCCTACCCCCTTTCCTCATTGAAGAAAAGGCTTGAAGATCTTCTCCAAGTGAAGGAGAAGGAGTTGTTGTTCTTCGAGGTTGAAGAAAGCATGGTGATCTAGATCTATGAGTGAAGGAGACAGGCAAGGCGGACGTTCAAGAAGGATAGGTAATTCCTAGAAGGTCAAAGACTTGAAGATGGAGTGGGTAAGTCCTTGTTGAAGGCTGAAGACTCCTTTGCGCAAGTGGGTAAGTTCCTTCAGTAGGTTGAAGATCCTTGCTTGAGGTATTACGTCCTTGGATGAATGTGGTTTTGTCTAATAATCTTATGAATGAATATAAGAGTACCAAGATTGCAAAGTCCTCGAGACTAACCACCTCTAGGTAGTGGACTGACTCACTTCTAGTGTCAGGTGTGGAACCACTCTAAACCACTTTGTCCAAGTGTTTGCTATCATTGTCTCTCATCCTTGCTATGCTTGTTAGTTAGGACTTCAAATTGGCTACATGCATTAGCTTTTGCACATAATATTATTTGAAGGTCTAATCCATTTTGTGAGAATTTTGAAGCTCTATTCACCCCCCTTTAGAGCCCTTGATGCAACACATACAACTCAAGACTAGCATGCCACATGCCCATGTGGGCTCCACCTACTAGATGGGTTATGGCTCTGATACAATTTGTAATGGTTGGTCCCACTTCCCAAAGTTCTAGTAGAGTTTCAAGAATGATGACTGGTCCCACATACCACCACTAGCCTTAACTACACACTTTATCCTCACTCACACACAAGTTGGGGTTAACTTCTTGACTAGTCACCCATCCTAGTACTACTCCAAGCTGAGGGTGCTTAACTATGGAGTTCTTTAGTTATGAGCTACCAGAAAAGGAGGTGCACCTTGGTGATATGGGTAGTCCAATCATTCCTTTTAAGATCATTATATTCGAGGCCTCAAATCCTGGGACGTTACAAACATGGTCCAAATGACCTCACATTTAAACCATAGGATAGTATTAATGTCCAGAATAATGCTATACCCTTGGATTTTCATTTCACACAATTGTTGGCCTTTAAAAACTATATTCGCCATTAATTTGTATGTATATGTATAAAAGGTGAATTAATGTTAAAAGGATCTTTTAATAAAATCCTATAGTGAAATTCG
Source organism: Alisma plantago-aquatica (assembly GCA_963693085.1). NCBI lineage: Eukaryota > Viridiplantae > Streptophyta > Magnoliopsida > Alismatales > Alismataceae > Alisma > Alisma plantago-aquatica. Next base: position 916,328,389 of record OY856409.1, read on the forward strand.
AGATAGGTAATATATTTTAATTTTAAGAGTCATATCTCACCACAATATTCCCTCTTAATGTTTTATTGCCACTTAAGAGGAGCGAGAAAGGGAAGAGGGTTATTCTCTCATTAATTAACTCAATTTCACCTTAATTCTTATTTCTTATCACAAAAATCCACCAAGACTCTAAATCAAGACAATCTATTGATTAACTCTCATAAAAATCCAATTACTTTTTATTCATAAATGAGTCATTATATGTATTTTAGTGAATAAGGTGGAAACATTCTATTTTAATGAATTGATTCATATATCAATTTATGATTAGGTGATTATATTCCATCAAGGTATATTATTTGATGATGTCACCTAATGTCACTAATGTATCATGAAGGCATTAAGGATATGTATATATGTTAAGATTAGATGGTTACATCATAGCGTGTAGGTCAACATGACCATTACATGTTATGTATTCTTAGCATGCATTAGTTCCATTTATCATATCATTAGGGTGACATGGTCCACATTATGTGTATTCAAAACTACTGAGTTACTCATATTATGTGCCTTTAGTATTTGTGGGAGTTCAAGTATATAAACTATTCCTCAGATCACTTATTATATATTCATATGTATATCAACAAACTAGTAATTATAATACAAATCACATAAGCTTAGTAATCTCTTATCTATGGAGTAAGGGTTTCTAATTCCAAAGTAGCTAGATTTTGATATGTATTGGATTCCATCCCCCTAAAAAGGGATTTCATCCTCAAAATCAGCAATGCAAAATCTATCAAGGTACTACTACTACCCCTACTCCCCTTAAAAGGATTGGCCTACCAAGTCAAACTAATCTAGAGGTAAAAGAGTGATCCTAATTAAACCCGGTATAAGATCCAACACTCAATTATTTTAGTATTCACTATTAATAAACTTCAAAGTCTAGTATAGGATAGACTGCCCTTAAACATGGAAATCTAAGACTCGTATAAGGAACTTATCGGGTATTAGGTGATTATAGACTACCCTTAAACATGGAAATATAAGACTCATATAAGGAACTTATGGGGTATTAGGTTATTTTATATGGATAACCAAATCATCATATTAGGTTTCTAGGGATTCTCAACATTGAGGTAATTGCGTAAAGGTATGATATTTCGAGCATTCCATATCAAATCAGGCCAGTACAATGTCATATGAACTCGGGAGTCATCGTAAACCAGGCTAGTGATGCGGAGGAAAATATTTCCAACCCCCAAGTTCTGACCCTTTCTAGATCCCATCACTTTCAACTTCTTCACCTAGTAGCTACCTAATAGGCTAATCACCTAAAAGTTGATTAAAGATGTATATAATATGAAACTATTATGGTTCTAGGTCAACCTTTCATCATAGATTAATTCTAAGGTTAACTAAATGGGAAACTATATGAGGTAAGGGTTTCTATCTAAGGAGACAAATTGAAATAGTCAAGACTCCAACTACCACTGGCTCTAATACCATGTTGTAAAGAAGTGAAATCACCACCTCTTTACTAATAACAATGCTAAATAAAATCCAATTTTATAGCAGTGGAAGTTAAATTTTTTTACTATATTCAATTTAAATAAAGAGTACATAAATTTTCCCAAATGGGTGTACATGTTTTATACAAATAGAGGATCTAAGTAGAGGGAAACTCAACTACATCAATATGTCTCCAAAAATAACTTAACAAGTAAATCCATGAGGGAATGATGGACTCCTTTAACCTAGTCATTGGCTGGTTCATTATGCTCCTTTTTCACACTTTGATCCTAACCTGGGTGGTAGGGATCACCCAGCAAGAGGAGAGAAAATGTATGTGTCAAATAAATAATAAGGACAATTATAAACTAAAGCAGGAAATAGGAAAAAATCACCATGCTAAGAGGGTCAAGAATATGAGGCAAGCAAAATAAATAAGAATTTATGCCAAGTTAAACAATAATAAGTTGCATTCATGATTAAATATGACTACATTAAGCTAACATAGGGATGAGGCACCTACCTAACCTCAACCTCTAGGTGAGGTAGAATTTACACATTCCCAAGCACCTAAAAATATTTATAAGGTGGGGAGAATTATCACGTTCCCCTGGGAGAATGTGCATGTGCCCACTATGGGTGGTTGTACGGATGTACACTATATTAATTAATTAGTCATTTTCATCAACATGCTAAAGTAGTTCAATGGCAGATATAAGGAATTTAAATAACTTTGTAAATGGGGTACAAGACTCTTTAAAAATTTATGCAATAATCAGAAAAAAATGACAATAGGCTCATGCCTCATTGGAAAAATAGGATTGGATTTAAAACATTCCCAACTTAGGGTTAAAATACACTTACATACCTCACTTCATATTCTTAAAGAAGATCTTTCATCAATTAAGTATGTCCAATGTACTTTTATCCTAGATACAAGTTTACGCACATGAATTAGGGTTTATAAATCATATTAGGTGACAAACCCTAATTTTGGACTTCCTATAAAAACCTTCGATTTAGGATGCAAAACTAGGCCCAATTGATTACTTGGATTCTCCAGATTAAGAAAACATAATTGATTTCTCAATTTGGAATTAAAATGAATTAGTTGTCAATTTTAGGACATTTTATATAATTAAAATAGTGTTTAAAATAAAAATCAAAACAAAGATGCAAATCAGTACCTAAAATCCATAAAATCACATTCCTCATGAAAAATCCTTTCCAATGAGTATTTATATGCATTTTTTGATAAAGCATTGATTTATTATGATTTATACAAACTGACCGATTAGAAACTAGGGAAACTATAGCGTGACAGTCATTTAAATAAGAATGTAAATCTCTGTAAAAAAACATGTGAAATGAAAAAAAAAATCTTAGGTGTGTGTTATGTTTAATCAAGTATATGAGGGAAATTTAGCCATTGGACAAGAATCATATGTCACATTGATAACTCAAAACCAGTGTGTGAATGGACCAAAATGCCCATCTGAAATTGATTAGTCGATTACAAATGCATGGGCACCCAGGTCCTTACATAACCAAGGTTCTTCCCCATGGTCATGGCACAAGCAACATCATGGAACGTCGACTTCTAGTTTTGTGTCGCATCATCAGGCAAAACATCAGCAATTGGAAGATGCAAATGTGATCTCTGAGGTCTGGCAAAGCTGGAGGAACAATTACCAAAGGGCGAGGACCTCAACATCCACAAAACATGCTAGAGAAGACTAAGGAATAAGGGAGAGCAAATTGCAATCAAAACCACTAAAAACAAGGAGACAAGCCCCTACTAAGGTCTCCAAATCACTCTCAAAGGCAAGGCGAAGTCAACGAACGAGTTTTAATTATCAGAGAAGCAACAAAAGGTCACAGATGTGAACCGCCAGTGAGGGCACCAACTGAGTTAAAGGTTAGGATGACTGGGTTCATCATGAGCCAAAACAACAATCAAGAAACCAGGAGAAAGGCCCCTCGATGCTTACTCGGTCTCCAATTGTACATGAGAAGGTGGAGGAGGCTATGACAGAATCTAGATCACCAAAACTGGAATCAAGTTGGTAGGGGACCCTGAGGGTGCTAAGGGCTTAATTGAGCAAGGAGGACAGTAGGGTGATCTCTAAGGATCATGCTCGACCTCTAAAATATCCATGAAATAACTCACAGCTTGCTATGTTAGTTGGGGATTGTGAGAAGAGAAAAGCCCTTAATGGGTCTTTAGTCTCTGGTCTAAGGGAGTGGATGAACTAGGGATCATTCGAAATGGATGAGAGAGATGGAACTGAAGGAGAAGAAATCACTTTTATTTATTAAGAATTGATAGAGATATCAGTGTTTGAAATTTTGATCGCCACTATCTCAGTCCCTCGACATGCGAGGTAGACGATGGTTGTGGATCATTGGAACACATATTCAATGGTCCACAGTCTGCTTACATCATCCATTTGACTCATGTAACTCATGACACATATTAAACACCGAACCGTAGGTTAAATGCAATGCATTAATGAATAAATAATCACACCTAGGTCCAACTATATTAAAAACTTATTTAATTTATTTGGACGGTTCAGCATGGTCCAAATGACCTCACATTTAAATAATAGGATAATATTAATTTCCAGAATAATACTATACTCTTGGATTTTTGTTTCACACAATCTTTGGCCCTTAACCACTATATTGGTCATTAATATGTATATAAATGTATAAAAAGGGTGAATTAATGTGAAAAGGCTCTTTTAATGAAATCCTTGAGTGAAATTCGAGATAGGCAATATATTTTAATTTCAAGAGTCATACCTCACCACAATATTCCCTTTTAATGTTTTATTTCTATTTAAGAGGAGAGAGAAAGGGAAGAGGATTATTCTCTCATTAATTAACTCAATTTCACATTAATTCTTATTTCTTATCCCAAAAAGCCACCAAGACTCTAAATCAAGATAATCTATTGATTATCTCTCACTAATGGTCATTTTCCATAATTAGACTCTAATTAACACATTAGTTGAGATATTTGTGCACGATCCGATCGACTCGCTAAGAGAACCGGTCAGTTCATGTAGTTTCCTCTTCTAAATCAAATTGGTAATAAATTCATGATTAATGCACAACATGACATCAACACCAATCCTTGATCCAATCGAATTGGCAACTGAACCGGGTGGTTAATCCCATGAACCATTCAATTGGGATATGTGAACCAGCCGTCTCACTCCCTAGTTCAGCCATTGATCAGCCAATGTTGATTCCAATTGACCTGATACTCCAACCGATTAGTTCAACACTTGAATGGGTTGGTTCAAAGTCCAGTAAGTCAACTTTGCACCTTAGTTGTTTAATTGAATTCCTAAAAACCTTTAGTAATCAAAATTAAACATAATTGATGAATATACTCCTTAAATCCAAGTGCATTCCTATAGGTCCAGAATTACGTTGGCATTGAGTGTCCATAAAAAACTTATGATATCACAAGCAAAGAGTGGCATCTAGAAACACATCATTTCTATCCAAGTAATTCAAAAAGATGGAGAACAACTTTGACATACAATATGTGACCAATGTTATCATGATCGTATAATTCCTTTGTCATTGATATCTGGATTTAACTCGAGTCATGGAATCGTCATCCTCTCAAGATTCAATCCATGTTCCTTGCATTAGAGTAGACTTTTTGAGATGCATGTGAGTTCACATATCACAAATTGAATCACATCAGTACATCCATAAATTTCTCAGTCTCATTTATCAAGATGCCCTAGATATCAATCTCATGTAGGTGGGAGAAATCCCTTACTATATCATTCACACTCTATCATCATGTGTCACAATGCATCCAAGAACCACCTTTAAGGCAACCCTTATTCATGATCACGGTGGATGATGTCAAAGTACATGAATAACAAGTGATGAATGTAGTGTCTTTAGGTCTAAGAACCACAATAACCACTTATCACTATGAGAGAAGATTCTTACTACCATTCTATGGTCTTCATGTATCACTCTCATAGTGGGTCTGTCTGATACATTGTTTTCTAACATGTATCTGTATTCTTTACTTGATATCACATATCATGACTAATGAGACTCAGTCATCATTCAACACACACTCTAGTCTTATGTATTATTTATCCCTATTTTTCTTCCACAGTAATATCTGACTAGGTACATAATAGGAATGTATGTACTCTTTACATTCATATCATCTAATTGGTCAAGTCAGGTACTTCAAGACATACATCATCGAGTAATATCATTCTTTAGACATCTACTATGTTTGTTCATCATGTCATGTTGAGAGAAACATAATAGATACAATTACCTTTATTATTATCAAATCAAGTATTTAATGCAACATTCCAATCATCATATGATTGGCTCTCTGGGCATACATACCAATAGACTCCCACTTGCACTTAGAGCCAATCACCCACAAATATTATTCCAAGTAATCTTCAACATGTCCATCATGTTTTTGTTGTGCAAGTGCTTTTATAGCGTGTATAAAAATGTTTGCTTCTAGTTGGTATTTTGCAAGTTTTCACATCTGCTCATTGTATTACCCCTCGTATGAGATGGAAGTGTTGTAGTATGCTATCCGAGATTCCCAATAGATCTAGTGTTGTCATTAGTATATCTACAGTGTCATCAATAGTTTGAACCTCATACAAGTTCACCCATATGCAATTCTTAATCCATATTGTGTCCTCTATTGTTCTCATAACACATAGATACTCAACTTCTTTTGTAGATTTAAAAAGCTATCATTAGCTAAGAAACCTTTCCATCTTGCAGTTCTCATTTAAGGTCAAACATAATTTTAGATTGCAATAATTAATTGTACTTGTCTATTTGGAATCTTGCATCGGTCTAACCCTTTACACCCAACTCTTCCTTATTACCATATTCAAGGAACATATCCTTTTAGTGCTTCTCCATCTTTTAAGAATGTTCTTCATGGTAGTCGAATGATTCTCACTGGGATCTAACATTTACCCTCTCATCATGTCCAATACATATGAGATTTATAGATAGGTAGATATATATTATCTCATGATGTCCAATACATATGAGATAATTGGATATTCTCTCATCATGTCCAATACATACTAGATAAAGGGATGAGTATGTACATGATAGATCCAACTGTGAAAGCATACGATATCTACTCATGTGTTCCTTTTCCTCACAAGAATGGCAATAGGCTCCTGAGGGACTAACTCCATGGAATATGGACAAGTTTTATCTCATTTTGAACCCTTCATCACCTTGCCAATTATGTTCCTTTTCTTAGGTCGACAAGCTTTCCAGATCCATCTCTATAGTTCTCAACCCCTATCACATAGGATGATTCACCTAAGCCCTTTGATAAAAGGTACTTCCATTTCCAAGTTTTAACATTTGTAGTATAAGGATGTTATTCCACATCATTATGTGGAATATAAGCATGCTCCCACTAAATCTTTGACAATGATATATTTCATCTTTATTCCAACTCAAGTCAAACTCTTTGACTGTCTTGTCAAATAGAAAACTCAAGCTCTGAGATACTTTCTTCAATCCATAGATTGACCTTTGAGCTTATAGACTTTATTTTCATTATTGGAATTATAAAGCATTTAGGTTGTGTCACATACACACCCTTTTAATTATTCATGTTTAAGAAATTTGGTTTTAGCATGCATATGACAAATCTCATAGTTAGACTAAGCTGCACTTGGAAACATGATCTTGGTGGATTTAACCATTGTAACTGGTGAAAGACTTCATCATGTTCAACACCTTGAACTTGATTAAAGCTCATTACAAACAATATACCCATCCATGTTGGTCTTCTTACTATGACCCAAATCCACCCAATAGGTTTTACCCCATAAGGTGTATCAACCTAGGTCATCCCTTGTTGGTTGACATGAAGTCCATATTTGATCTTATAGCCTAAAGTCATTGATTAGACTCTTGTCCCTCAATAGCTTCTAGGTAGGTTGTTGACTCATCATATATGATCAACTCATCTCCTTTCTGAGTTATAAGTTATCATAATATTTCAAATTTAAGGCATTTTCTACTAGAACTGTGAGCCTTGTTTGTTACATAAGAAACTTGAGATTCCACAATATCTTGTGATTCTCCTTATATGAAAGGGGCCATCTAAGAGAGGATGACCATGAGAAAGGGGCCCACATCTACGACGGCTTGGCGGGACAAGTCATCGATGGTCATTCTTGATGACTCTCTCGTCGCCACCACCGCTAAGCTAGTAGTCGCTGCCACAACAACAACTGTCGCAACTGCAGGACCGGTGCCGACCTCCGTCTCCACAGTCGAGGACATTGGCACAATCAGGGTAGCCACAACTGTCACTGCAATGGAGGCAGTTGTCGGGGTGTTGCCAACTTCAACACTGCCAATAACGACAGTAGCCACATCTACACCTCCTGTACGGACAAATGCCTCTCGTGATAGAGAGGATGCCTTCATCGAGCTCCTGGACATTGAGCTCAGGTTTGTTCAGCAGACCCCTACACCACCAACCATGGCAATGATGGTCGTCCTGGAGGACAAGGCTGAGAGTCATGTGGTCGGTCAGCACCCACCTACCCTACCACCCTCTCCACGACCCCATGCTGAGGCAGCATATACAATAACAAAGATGCCTACACTGTGCCCAGAGGTCATGCCCTCACGCATCGTCTTGGTGGACTCAGTGCCTATAGACGATGCACATTGAATGAGCTGTGCCACTAGGATAAGGAGCCACACTAATTGTCGTAGTCGATCGACGGTCCCCCCATCTTTTGGACATGCTTTTGGCTTTGAGTTCGATAGCTTGTGGGAGGTAACATGTAATCACAGTGCTACTTTCTTCTTCCTAACCCACAAGTTTCAAGCCTTCCAGTAATAGCTAGGAGAATAGGATCACCAATTGCTAAGTCTCCCGAGCCAACTAGAAGTAATGAATCAAACAATCTAGATCGCGCTCCACCGCTTGGACATCATTGGGCAAAGTTTCAATGAGAGGGACGCTCGCCGCCACTCACAGAAATCTCAAATATCACCATCACCATCATCATCCTAATATTCATCATCCTCATCCTCATCTTCTTCCTCATCCTCGTCATCCTCCTCCAATGCTAGCAGGCCCTCCAAAGCTTCAACAACGTCCGAGGAGGAGGCAACCATGAAACCCACCGATGGGGCTCATAAAGAACAGGGGAGAACCTGTGACATCAACACATCGGCCCCTCTACAACTGCTAGAGCTAAACAAAGCAACATAATATCTATCAAACAACCTAGCATATGACTCATCAGAAGGAGAAGGGGGCGACTTATATAGCTTTCTAGCAGCACAACCCCATAGATAAAAGAACTCAACGGCTGATCAATTATCTACGCCGTCTGAGAAACTAGTCTTCACGATAGCCGACTTCGATAGACGCGCCATCGGTTATCTGACGGTCCGTGGCCAACAACTTCTGAATATGGTCCTGAGACTGCAGATCGACAAAGAAGTCATCCTCTAGAGCCACATATTCTTCTCTGTACAATGTCGAGCGCTCAAGGGGATATTCCTCTTAGAAGTCATTGAAGGAAAGATCATCTTCAGAGCCCTAAAAAGCGCAATGATCGAGAATATCACACTTAGGATAGGTCAGCAGCCAATATACAATGCCACTCCTATCTTGGCCAGATGTCTACTAGCAGGTGTGAATGAATCACGACTGGTGGTTGACATGTTGAAACATATAGAACACAACCCGACCTATTACTAGCCTCGTACAAGTATAGGAAACATTGGTTTCTCTACATGGCTGATATTCACTCCCATGACGTCATGTTATTTAACTACTATGATGCAGAGGTCCCCCACCTAGATCAGGCCTTCATTTGTCCTGAAGATGAAGACTTGAAGCTTCTGCCTCTTCGCCTTCACCGGGTCATTAAACAAGTCATCCAACGCCACAATGGCGTTTGGAATTTCTATGCGATAAAGGACTTCCCAGTCCAGCAAGACCCGGGAAGCAGTAATAGCAATTTCATTGTACTCCGCACCATAGAGCTTCTGAATATTATTAGCTATATGTTACAGCTCTAGGACACAAACTTATATCACTTAAGGAGCATCTATGTGTTGTTTCTGATAAAGGATAAGAGCTATTTCCTAGATCCAGAACTCCTTGAAGATCTGCTAAAGACTGATTCTGATTCTCACTCTTAGGGACTCTCCTGACGTCTACAGGCCAAGCAAGTAGCTAGAGAACTTGCAAGCCATGCTCGCCAATGAAGGATCTTTTGTTTCGCCTGTTATCTCAAACTCTATCATCGGCAATTTAACTGTTCAGGCTGCAACTCTCTATCTCAGGAACAGGTCAAACAAATACTTATACATCTTGTTGATTCTAACACTGCAGACATTATCTATGAGAAGAATACTACAGTGGTCCCCATCGATGACCTAAGGGACCTAGTCAAGGTCGGCATATGTCTATATATGATGGTGGCATCAACTTAGATCCCTATATTATAAGAGAATATTGGACAGCTCTACATAGCCCATCTGATGTTGTTCAACATTCTATGCCTAGCCGATGAATTTGGGGCATGCTAGTTGTTTCATCAACAAATCCAGGAGCATCTGCCATGCATAATGTTCCTTCCTATGCTTCATAACAATCACTAGACACTTATCACACTATCCCCCAACACTTGCGTTGGTAACTTGTATAATAGCTCGGATACCAACAGTGATTGGCCGATGAAGTATGTTATCATTCTAGATACACCCGTCGAATGACTAGAAAGAAAATACTAAACCAAGATGGTGGCCATGATAAAGACATATCTTGAAGATCTGGCGGCAACGTGGCAGGATTTCCATTTCCGCCACCGCAGTCCACAACAAGCCCCTCTATCAAATGACTACAGAGTATATATGCTCCACCAGATATCCTATGTCACAACACTGAGTAAGGCACCAGAGAAGCTCTATAACCTCGACTACCACAACCAACAAGTAGAATACATCATGGAGCTCCTATCTACTGAAGGTGCACACATCTGTTGAACCCTCACTGATCTATGACTTCTCTTTCCTATTCATCTCACTACTCTGGGTCAGAGTGTGGATATAAGTTTGGGGGGGACTTCATAGCATCAGTTAGGGAGGTATTCTATTTTTTTTCCTCTTTTTCCTTTCCTTCCTTCATCATACTCCATGTATACCATGTATATAAATGTTTCATAGTAAGCAATACATACACACTATATACACACATTTTATAAAATGTTTTTCAAACTTGTAAAAATTACTTTGTCTTAAATAATGGTAAAACTTCTAGTTTATTCTCTCTGTGCCTAAGGCTGTGTACATTCCTGCTATGATCTCTTGAAAAGGTAGTCTTAAACAACAAAGACTATAACATTCCTGTGACAACCTTGAAAAATAATCTCCTTCCAACTAAGAGATGTACATGAGAAGGAAAAGTTGCCCAAACAACAAACTCCCTTTTCCCCACCCACCAAAATCCCAAAAGACAGAAAAGCCTTATTAGAGTGAATAAAAGCATGAGAGTTTTGCCAAATAAAAATACTTTTTATTTTCAAAGGTACCCATCTTTAGGCATGGTAGATCTAGGGCAGTGGTACGTAAGATGTGAAATCATTGTTGTAAAGCCAACTGACTTGGGCTGCAGTGACCACTTGTCCGTTAATGAACGCATACCTAGATGGCCCAATGAGAAGCAAGGAAAACCCAAAATCCTTAACCTTCCCTAAAACCCCACTTTTTACCCCCACGATTCAAAATTTTTGATGTGAAGGCTATCTTCAAACATCATGCACCAAAGTCTCACAAAAGGTGGGGAGACATTTTGTTTCATAAGGTGAGAAAAAAGTCCATTGGTCATGGTCAAATGTAATTTTCTTCAGGACATTCCAAAATCTACTTAACCTTTGTCTGAAAACTATGCTTGACAGTTAAAAGTACCTCAAATAAAGGTTTTAAATTAAGTATAGATTGATTGAAGACAGTCAAATTGCTAAGTTTGGGGGGGTTGATAACACCCACACTAGAGCTTATATTTTATTGTGAAAATACTCTCTAAACTTAATTTCCTCTTCATTTTATTCTATTAATTATGAAGAATCATGGACACTACACCCCTGACAATATTTTTTATCTTTTGTAGGGCTTTTCCTATTTTTCCACAAGAAAAGAAGCACCAATGTGCCTGTTAGGCCCATTAGCAATAGAGTCATCATGTCCCTGCCCAATAGCTCACCAACATCCGAGGATGACACGCTCCTCTTACCCATCATGGTTGTTTCCCACTATGATATCAACCTGACGTGGGTGTGTCATGTGGGAGTCTTAGCCCACTGCGACCCTTTACCTGATATGGTGCCTAACTCATCACGGTTCACAAACTGACGAGATCGTTACCTGACATGGCCACCCCTCAGCACCACAACCTGACAAGGCCCCAGCCCTCCATAGTTGGACACGATACGCTCACTACCTGGCACTCTCCCAACCCGACACACATGAGGTATTGACCCTTCTGAAGCCTTGAGAATGGAGCCACGGATGAAAGACATGTGAGCCAATAAAAGTCACAACTACCATTAGCTCGCTGCTGACGTGTATTTTACTACGCGCTAAAATGCAAGTATACGCGTCGAGTAATATAGGCCTTTGTGAGGCCCGAGTCGAACTCAGGGATACGTGAATTATTGGAGACTCCTACTAACTAATCGCAATCAGCTAGGCCGGATAACAAAGTAGGGTTTGTTGTCGAAATTAAAAGAAAATAAAATGAAATAAAGAAAACATTCAATTAAATGTTAATTTAATCAATTCAAAAGAGTATCTTTAGGACTGCGGTTTCACCGCGGGTCAACATTGTATTAGGTTTTATATAATTCCTCACTCTTCTCTCTCTATCCAGGTAGTGGCCTGAAAACAGAATTACCCACTGTCGTGGTGTAATTCAGTACTTAGGTTTAGGTTGATTCCACCGTCGTAGTAATCATTCCCCTAAACTAAGCGCATTAAAAACGATCTCTCAGTTTCCACCATTAATTTTACAACTCCTTTGTCAAGGGTTTTATCAATTAATGTAGGTTTCGTTTCTTTTCAGCCGTTAATCCTTTTGTCAAAGTGATTAAGGGCATTAAGTTATTATTATGGTGATCAAGCATAACAATATATATGGAGAAAACAAAACTATACCACGGATTTAAGAGAGAAAATATGAATTATCAATATAAAATTGTCATACAATGCATTCCCGGGCTACTCCCGGTCCTAAAGATGGAGGGTTTTAGCCTCTCATGGTCATCTCACACGAATACATGGTAGAAATAGGGGAATTCATAAGAAAAACATGAAACAAGTGGGAAAACCCCTGAACGGAGAAGAACCGGTAGATCCTTGGCGTAGAATACGAGCTTCCCCGCCTGTCGGTGGTGGAATTCATCTTTGGCAGCATCCGAATCACCCGGGATGAGCCTCTGGCCTCTGTTCTCCTCTCTCTCCTTCCTCGGCACTCGTGCAATGCCAAAATTTCCGATCATCCGGACGTCGGCGGCCGTCATTAGGTATAAGTCCCTAATTAGGTCGTCCAATAACTCCAGCCGTCCGATTGAGATCAAAACGTGTCCAACGCATATCTGCCGACGTCGATACCATCGACGCGGGTCGATGGTATCGACCCAGCGTATTAGCGGAAGCTTTCTTTTCTTTTCATTTGAGTGCTTGTGATCATCTCGATACCATCGACTTGGGTCAATGGTATCGACTCTGTGCCGCTCCTCTCGGCTGGCAACCTGTGGCTTGGCCGATGGTATCGACTTCCGTCGATGGTATCGACGGAAGCAAATACTTGTTTTTCCTGAAATTCCACAATAAGACCAAGTAAATCCACACAAATTATGATAATATGATAAATAATGCTCAAAATGGTAACACAAAGGGGATTTGACATAGAATGCTGGCAAAGACCGAAATGAGTGAATTATGCAATATTATCCATAAAAATGAGTTATTAGAGCACAAAACACATATGAAAAAGGTCTATAAATGCGACTCAAAATCATCGCATCAAACTCCCCTAAGCTTGAACATTTCTCACCCTCGAGCAACTAGTCCTTAGAATAGAATTGCAGATGTCAATTAAAAATCAACACACCAACCAAACATCCCATGTGACTCCCACTGAACATTCTCAAACCTGCCATCTCTAACCACAGAACAGTAATTACCCTAAAGGCGACAATAATCATCCATAAGAGAAATTATCCTTAAAACTGATGAACACTATCACATAAGGCAGTTAACATAATAAAACTCGTCGATTCAGCATTGGTGCATCTTGTGATCGCCTACACTACATTGCTCGCCCTAACTACCATCTACATGGAAGCAGTTCTCCTGATAATCATTAGTGAGGAGAAATTCACGGTGGCCTACCAATCCGAGCAACGGGTGGATGGAATGGGTGGTTCATGGAAGAACTTGGAAGTATTGCACAGTTTCAATATGCATAAAACAAAATGTCCTACGTGATGCAAATGCACATTAAAAATGCCCTAATGCCTAAATTGGGTGAAATGATGCATGCACTAACCTTCCACCTCAAAATGAGATGGAAATCTAATTAAGCCACATCATGTACTCAATTTTCCTGTAATGCGAGTGATATCATGTTCCTTTCTCCCTCTTATTCCATTTCCTTCTAAATTCTCTTTCCTTTTTTTTTTCTTTTCTCAATTTTTTCAGATTTTCAGAAAAAAAAAATTTTCTCTTTTTTTTTTCTTTCTTTCTTTTTTCCCACATATCCATAATTGCTTAGAGATACATGTATTGGGCTGCTTTCTTCATGATTGGAAATCTTTGCAATATTTCGAAGGTATGGAACAGTTTAGATCACTTTTGAGGAAAAATTGAGATACATGGTGTACTTTATGCATGATAATCATGGAAGTCATGAGTGCAACTACATGGCATGCACCTAAAGGTAATGTGCATGAATCCCTATATTTTTCTCTTTTTCTACACAAGTATGGAAAATATCAATGCAATTCCTATCTAAATGCTATGCACACAAGAAGGAATTAAAACTGTACTTTACTTCCAATTCTTAGGTGGATTATGGAAAAATGAAGTGGAATGATCACAAGATTAGATGACTGGACCTTAGAAGAGTATTATGTGTCCCTCCTTACTGACATGTGTAGTAGTTTAGAGGGTTCTCTCTCTTACATCCAATTAAGGTCTCATTACCATTTGGTTAGGTTAGGCTCAAACAACCGTTACTATCCACTTTTCATGAGTCAATGGGAGTATAGGTGTGACATATTGTTTTAAAGTTGACATAATCAATCATTTTCATAGGATAAGTTCCCCAAGGACAACCAAGTCAAGCTATCCAATGACACAAAAATTTCTAAAATTCCCTTAAATTTCCCATGAATACACAGCGAGATGACAACTTTTACGACATCCACAGTTACACTAGATAGATGTGGATCCTAAACAAAAACTAAAAATGCAAGAACAAATAGCAAAGCAAAAACTAAAAACAACAAAACAACAAAAGAAAAGATAGAGCTGTTCCAGCTACCCCCCTAAGCTTGAAGTCGACTATGGCCTCATAGTCAAAAACAAACTTAAGAGTGGAACAGAGATACCCTGATCATTCTTGTGGAGGCGGAGGCGGGTACTGTGGGGCCGTAGGATCCCAAGAAGGATACTCCCCCTGGAAGCTCGGATCGTAATGGGTCCTCGGTGGAGGCTGTGGATAGCCTCCAAAGTAGCTCTGACTCCAGTAATGGTCGTAAAAGGGCTCTTGTTGCATCTCCATCCTTTGCAACCGATTGTGTATCTGCTGTTGGTTGTCGAGGAGGAGACGTTCATTCTCGAACATCGCCCTTTGGTTGTCAAGTAACCGGTTCGTAGTATCCTGAATACCGGTATACATCTCTAGATGCTGCTGCTGTGTCTGATGTATGTCCTGCAGCATCGTATACATGCCTTGCATTGAGTAGACATCCTCGCCTGGCTGCGAGGGCTGTGGTGATGGCGGCGGGGGCTGTGATGATGAAGACGCACCCGGATGCATCCTAGGACGCTTCCATGGTGCTACTCGTGCGCGAAGAGGTGTGAAAGCCTCCTCTTCTTCCTCAGCCTCGCTTTCTTGTCCATCGTTGCCGCCTTCTTCTTCATCGGACTCGACGGCTATGATCGGCCACCGGAAGTGTTGTGCGCCCTCGATGTGGAAGACGGCGTATGGCAGTGCGCACTCCTGATAAGCATGGTTGACGTGGCAATGTGCGTACGCCAACCCATCTCGGGGAAGGATAAGGTTTGAACGGTGCAGATGTTGCACGTTCACCTTACTCCTCGTGGAAATCGGAGTCATGGACTGGAGATTCAGCACCAAGTAGTGCGCCAACTTGGTGATGAGCCCACCAAAATGGATCAGAGCCTTCCTCGTACTCCTCTTCACCGCCAGGACGCGCTGTAGAAAGAACGCACCCCAGTTGCATTCTTGTTGCTTCAGGAGCATGTAGAGGAAGAAAAGATCGCTCTCCTGAAACTTGCTCAATGCTAAATCGCTCCGAGCAAAGAACGTAAGGCTCAACATCTGGTGTAGGACCCGGACGAAGGGATGCTCGAAGTCCGCTACCGCAGCATTGTGGTAGCTCACTGTCTTTCCCGCCGACACTGTGACTAGCTCGGCGAAGATCTTGTCGTAGTCGGTGCGGGAATCTGGGCGTCGGTGATCATGCTGGGAGTGGTTCCAGTTAAAGATGTTGTTGAACTGCTTAAGGGTGATGTTGTAGTTGATGTTGAACAGTCGGAACGATACCCGGACCTTGATCCACTCACGATCCGATGCAACCACGTCGTTGGGCACAATGCAGACATCGAGGGACGCCATAAACTCCGCCACCAATTCCTTGTAGGTGGGCCATTCGCCGAAGAACGGCTGCCCATCCGCATGGCGCTCCAGCTCGTCTGGCCTTATGCTGGTGTGGCGTGCTTGACCCTTCAGCACATAGGCCAAGTTGGCCTCGAATCCAAGATCACGGATCATTCCCCGGTCCACATACCGGGTCGGCTCGATCTTCCGCTTCATGATCTCCTCATAGACCTTCTTCACCTCCGCGGAAGGGTGAATCAAGCGTGGACGTGATACGGAAGCAGTAGGGGGTGCGACAAACTCCACAATCTCCATGGGATTCGCGTGCGAGGACGATGATCCGGTGGCGTGCACCATTGTTGCAAGAAAGATGGGATTAGAAGAAGAGAGCTCGGGGAAGATGGAGAAGTGATTCTCCGCTCGGTGAAGATCCTTGCTCGAGGTTGCTGCTCTTCAGTCTTGGAGGGCTCGGAGGAGTGCTCGGCGCAAAGGAGGAAGTTTGCTCTAAAGGTGTGACGTCAAATGACGTTGCAATTCTCCTTAAATAGACTTGGCCGGCGCCACTGTTGACCCGTCGATACCATCGACGCGGGTAGATGGTATCGACACGTCTCGCTGGTATCCGCCTCCCTCGCGAGTATCGACGGCTGACGTTTGCTGGATCGAGAAACCCGGATTGCTGACGTGTCGATACCATCGACGCAAGTCGATAGTATCGACGCAGCACCCGAATTGCTGACGTGGACTTCGCGATCGCCGTCGATGTCTTTGTGCGGATCGGTGATATGGATGTCGATACCATCGACGAGGGTCGATAGTATCGACGTGCCTTCATTGCGACACCACCACTTTTTCACTTCTACCTCTGATCATGTCGATACCATCGACGAGGCCGTCGATGGTATCGAGTTGATTGAGCAAAATCATTCTAAACTTGTCCAGAGATCTCGATGGTATCGACTGGTGTGTCGATACTATCGACGCTTTTATTGCGACCTGCCTGTAGGTATGTTGATACCATCGACAGGGCCGTCGATAGTATCGACTCAGTGCGATTTTTGCAGCTGTCAACCTGAACCCATTTCGATACCATCGACCAGTGTGTCGATGGTATCGACCCTGTCTGTGCCTGCACATTGAACAAACAGATCAAGGTATCTTCTTTACACTAAAATTTAAACGAAATAAAAGCAATCTACGACTATAACTAAACTATCCTAATATACCAATGGTTGGGTTGCCTCCCAACAAGCGCCCTTCTTTAACGTCTTAGGCTAGACGGTATGAAGCTCATCATCTTTTCACATTGGAGACTGCGCTTAGAGGATCATGCGGTGATTTGAATTCAACTCGATCTCCTCCAATTCCCAAGGACAAAGTACCACTCCCTAAGGCAGTCACGACGTCCGTCGTTGCTTGAAACGGTCTTCCTAGAAGAATTTCACAACTTTGAAGTTGTGGCATATCCATGACGACAAAGTCCACCGGAAATATGAATCTATCCACTTTGACTAGAACATCTTCACATACTGCATAGGGTCTCACAGTAGACCCATCCGCCAATTCAATTGTTGCGGACAACTTCTTTATCTCTTTTAACCCGAGCTTTTGAAATGTCGCCAAAGGCATGAGATTGATGCTAGCGCCAGAATCACATTGCGCTTTAGGAAAATGTTGACCACCTATTGAGCACGATATGTAAAAACCTCCTGGGTCCTTTATCTTCTTTGGTGAACTCCCGTGAATCATAGAGCTCACTATCTCATTCATCCAATAAATTTCATCGTCTTTTATCCGCCTCTTCTTATTGATGATTTCCTTGATGAACCTCCCATAGGCGGGTACTTTCTCGATCATCTCCACTAATGGAATATTGATGTGGAGTTTTCGGAATATCTCTAGGAATTTCTTAAAATGACGATGCTCTTTCTTTGACTTAGAATTGACCAGATCTGAAACATCAACTGCATCAACACGCCTATGAGGTGGCACATAAGAGCTTTTCAGGGGTATCTCCCCTAAGCTTGCTTCAATCGCTCCCTCCGACGTGTGCTTTGGCAAGACAACCTCAATGGTCGTAGCTTGTTGTGGTTTCTCTCTCACGTTCGCTGTCTCCACACGTGCACAAACAACCTGCAATTCATCTTCTTGTCTACATGGAGATACAGTATTCACAACTCTTTGTGATTTTCTGAAGAAAGGGTTTCCGCTCGGCAATCCATAGTACGTGCGTGGATATGGAATCGCCGGTGTTGCATTCACATTGAAAGTCATTTTTCTTTCTTCTACAACTTCTTGCACATGAGATTCCTCCTCAGTGCTTACCACAGACATGTACTTGACTTGATGGTGTGCCTGAGCCACATTTGCATTCTCGGATGGTTTCTGTTGATTGGCGTGCTTGATGGCCGCCACTTCACTCGAAATCTGTGCTACGGTGGTCTCTAATGCCCGCATTTGTGCCCCATGGCTTTGTAGCGTCTGCCCAAACTTGGTTAGGATATCACCTTGAGATTGCAATTGTTTTCCAAACATGGCCATCATCTCTTGGTTTTGCTGGACCATTTGACTTAGCAATTCAGTGTTCTTATCCTCGGCTTTCTGCGGTGGCTTGGCATCCGGATCCTGCAGAAAATTATTCGGATCCTTCCATGAAAACTTTTTATCTTTCCTCCATGCATAGTCATTGTTCCTGTAGCCCTGCTGTTGCATGAATTTCACTTGGGCCTCCTCATCGTCAGAGGCATCCTCCTTAGTTAGCAACTTCTTAGCTAGAAGATCTAACTTATCGTTTAGCTCCCTAACTATTCTGGATTCACCAGCAGCCTTGACCTGTTCCACTGCACCTCTGTCGCCCCATGACTGTTTCCTAGCCATGTTCTTTAATATCTCCCAACATCTGGTATCCGTATTATTCAGAAAGAATCTGGATCTGGCTAAATCAAGATTACTTCTATCGTGCTCGGAGAGAGAAAAATAAAAGATTTTCACTTGTGTTTCCCTGTCCATCCCATGATGTGGGCACCTCCTCAACATGACATGGAATCGCTCCCAGGTCTCAGAATATGTCTCACCCGACTGTTGGGTGAAATTGTGAATCTTCCTAATCATGTCGTTGGTCTTCTCAGGAGGGAAAAACCTCTCGAAGAAAACTTCCACCATATGATCCCAAGACTGAACAAATTTGTCATCGAGGTTATGGAGCCACTCTCTTGCTGCTCCTTCCAAGGAACTTGGGAATAGCTTGAGGTACAAAGCATCTTGTGGAAATCGGTCGATCTTCACCATGTCACAGTTCTCCACGAATTGGCTGATGTGTGCTACTGGGTCCTCATTCTTCAGCCCGTGAAATGCATTTGATTTTACCAAGTTGATCAATGCCGGATCGATCTTATATGTTGGTATGTTGACCGCCTGCTTCTTTATAGGCCCCTTTGAAGCTGATGAAGAAGACGCTTTTATCTTCTCCCATATCGTCTGTGGTTCAGCCATTTCTTCTGCTTGCTCTTGCTCAGATTCAGAATCTATATCGCTTTGGTGCTCTTGCTCGTAGTACTCCTCGTCCTCAGGTCCCGGAGGTGGAACCTCGGGTGTGCGATTCGCGTAGTCTGCGCTACGTGTATGCACCATGCAAAGTACCTGAAATAAGAAAATCGGGGTTCAGTACTATGCTTTGAACGAGTAAACACAATTATAGAGAAATTTAAGAATATTTAAAATTGTTTCAAAATAAAATAAAAAATGTGGCCTAGAGTGGCCTCTCTTAGCACTCAAAGTGCCAACAATTCGCCGTATCCCCGGCAACGGCGCCAAAAACTTGACACAATTTTTACTACGCGCTTAAACGCAAGTATACGCGTCGAGTAATATAGGCCTTTGTGAGGCCCGAGTCAAACTCAGGGATACGTGAATTATTGGAGACTCCTACTAACTAATCGCAATCAGCTAGGTCGGATAACAAAGTAGGGTTTGTTGTCAAAATTAAAAGAAAATAAAATGAAATAAAGAAAACAATCAATTAAATGTTAATTTAATCAATTCAAAAGAGTATCTTTAGGACTGCGGTTTCACCGCGGGTCAACATTGTATTAGGTTTTATATAATTCCTCACTCTTCTCTCTCTATCCGGGTAGTGGCCTGAAAACAGAATTACCCACTGTCGTGGTGTAATTCACTACTTAGGTTTAGGATGATTCCACCGTCGTAGTAATCATTCCCCTAAACTAAGCGCATTAAAAACGATCTCTCAGTTTCCACCATTAATTTTACAACTCCTTTGTCAAGGGTTTTATCGATTAATGTAGGTTTCGTTTCTTTTCAGCCGTTAATCCTTCTCTCGAAGTGATTAAGGGCATTAAGTTATTATTATGGTGATCAAGCATAACAATATATATGGAGAAAACGAAACTATACCATGGATTTAAGAGATAAAATATGAATTATCAATATGAAATTGTCGTACAATGCATTCCCGGGCTACTGCTGGTCCTAAAGATGGAGGGTTTTAGCCTCTCATGGTCATCTCACACGAATACATGGTAGAAATAGGGGAATTCATAAGAAAAACGTGAAATAAGTGGGAAAACCCCTGAACGGAGAAGAACCGGTAGATCCTTGGCGTAGAATACGAGCTTCCCCGCCTGTCGGTGGTGGAATTCGTCTTCGGCAGCGTCCGAATCACCCGGGATGAGCCTCTGGCCTCCGTTCTCCTCTCTCTCCTTCCTCGGCACTCGTGCAATGCCAAAATTTCCGATCATCCGGACGTCGGCGGCCGTCATTAGGTATAAGTCCCTAATTAGGTCGTCCAATAACTCCAGCCGTCCGATTGAGATCAAAACGAATCCAACGCATATCTGCCGGCGTCGATACCATCGACGCGGGTCGATGGTATCGACCCAGCGTATTAGCAACAGCTTTCTTTTCTTTTCGTCTGAGTGCTTGTGATCATCTCGATACCATCGACTTGGGTCGATGGTATCGACTCTGTGTTGCTCCTCTCGGCTGGCAACCTGTGGCTTGGTCGATGGTATCGACTTCCGTCGATGGTATCGACGGAAGCAGATACTTGTTTTTCCTGAAATTCCACAATAAGACCAAGTAAATCCACACAAATTATGATAATATGATAAATAATGCTCAAAATGGTAACACAAAAAGGATTTGACATAGAATGCTGGCAAAGACCAAAATGAGTGAATTATGCAATATTATCCATAAAAATGAGTAATTAGAGCACAAAACACATATGAAAAAGGTCTATAAATGCGACTCAAAATCATCGCATCAGCTGCCTATAAATATCAGCTACAAGCCTACAATGGGATGGGTCGGACCCTACAAGAGCTAGTCCCTAGAGTAAAGGCGCTAATGTGTCGAGTCCCAAGAAGCCTTCTGAGTGATAGCTAGGTGAGCACACCCCCATCCAGAGAGGGATGGGTGGAGTTCACTTAGAGACTGTTCTATTAGCAGCAAGCAGAACAATATGATCTTCAAAGCCACTTCAAGCATGTCAGGTTCCTATTGCTTCAAAGACAACTTACCCACCTATACCCGACACGATGAACCTGAGAGCCTTAAGATAATTTTAACTTGATATGTATCCTAACCCGATACAGTACCCAACCTGATATGGTCTATACCCACCATGGTTGCAGCCCGATACGACTAGCAACTCAACATGACCATATCGTGTGGATGTCCTATCCCCATATGACCTTTATCCCTCATGGTCCACGAATCGACACGGTCAGTGACCCAACATGGTCGTATCCTGATATGGCCTCTACCTGGTATTGGGTAAGAATCATCTTAGGTGTCAATTGTTGTGTACTTCGATCTCCTTAATCAAGGAGACTGATGCTTATCTTCCATTTACAACATTTATTTTCATTTAACTACAACATTGTAACTAAACCATTATGCTTCTTTATGATTATTGGAACCTATAGATTTTATCTCATATCATTCTATGTATGGCTTTATTTTGTTGGATGATTTCTTTCTAGCGTATGGGTTCTAGTTTCTCCTTTCTGGTTCACGCTATTGACTAGCTATCAAATCGTGTTTCTTATTTTGACTCCTTTGAGAGAAGGATGTCATAAACTTCTAGAGCTTGTTCTGATTAAGGTGTACGAGAGTACTTAGAACCAGAGTTTCACTCGGTTTATCTTTTTGCATGAGCCCACGCTTGGTACCTTTGAGAGGAGGAACCCAGTGCATGGTTCGTTGGCATTTTCTTTGAGAGAATAAGACGTTGGATGTAGATCATTGTTACTTGTTACGATTCAGTTTTCTTTGTGCTATACTTCTAAGATAGTTTTATCTCCTCGGTTTCATATATGCAAAAACTTCCATAAAAACTACTAAAACCCAAAATATCTAAAACCTTAATCTTTCTGGTAACTCCCCTTGGATATAGGTTTCAATTTAATTCTTTGTGATTCTTTTTCGCTACAACATACCTTAATCCCTCGACTCTTCGACGTGCTTGGATAAGTAAAACCTAGGTTCTAAAGTGCTATTCTCCTAGTCCCTGTGTTTGACCCCGAACTACTCCGACTCTGTGCTAGTTGCAGGAGTCTTAAACATTCAGGTATTACAAATTATTAAAGTCTGATGACCTAGACATGTCTCCATTTTTTGTTCCACGTTTAAGGCTTATCGGCAACTCATAGTTCATACAACTAAGCATAAGGTACTCAATGTCTATGACATCATTGTCATGCTTCTAGTAAGAATCCATTTAGCCTTAGGCACATTTGTAGTGGGCTGCTCTAGCTCTGGTCGAGTTTTTTCTCATAATTGAGAACACTTCACAATTCCTTAACCATACATGGAAGTAAATCTCATTTGATTTTGTCCTCTCAGGGACTTATCACAATGATAACGTTTAATTTTGTCCTCCAAAATATTTTCATTTATTTGATTTCATTAGTTAATGATATTAATTAGGCCTTTAATTAGTTATCACTGCCACTATTTTGTTCAAATTGATAAAGCTTACGTATTAATTCAGAATATTGTAGCGTACAATCTTCTAGTGAGCCAAGATCTAAAACAATTTAACTATTACCCATGTGACGTCGGCGTCCATGGTCAATTATAAAGGTAGGCAACTTTTGTCAATTGTATCAAATGCACTTCTTAGATAGAAGACATGCACAACTCGTTGCCATAATTATTTGTATGCCTCTAGTGCTTAATCTCATTAAGATCACACAATTAAGCTTGACCTAAAAGCTAACATGATAATGCACCTCGCTTGGCAGGCCCACATTATTACCATCACACTTCCATGAGATAGAGAATGCACCACCCTTGGGGTGCCCAAGCTTACTCAATCAAGCTTTTCATATGTGTTTGTAATGGAAGATATATGAGCGTTAATATTATATTGAGGGATTTTATATATATAAACACATATATATATCCAATAGCTACATACTTAATACATAACATATACATTCTATAACCACAAATGAGAACAACCAATAATTAAAATACACTAGTGATGGTTATGGCTATACTATTGTAATTCTTTGGAGCCATAAGGAATTACTAGCACCTAAAGTTTACATCATATGCAACATGTTATTGATGAAGATTTGTTCTCAGTCAAATTCAGGTTGATCGGTTCAACTTTTGAAATGGTCAGGTTGCCTCTTGGTTGCTCGATTGGTCTCTTAAAATGGTCATCTAGTGCTCAAGTTCAATCGATGCCTGGACAACTCTAGCCAATCAGTTGGGCCACGAGTCGATAGGTTTGTCCTCCTGTCATCTGGCCTCCTCGGTCCTCCAGTCGATTGGTTCTTCTCATAAGCCACTCGGTTCACCTTTGTGTAAAACATCTTTTGACACTGAAACATAAATTAAAACTATCCTATTTGTTATTACATTCTAAAAGGGAAACCTCAAGTTATATTCGAGGGGAAATTGGAAGAAGAGCAATAATTTATATTCGGAAGGAAGAGAGAGGCTCGGTCCACAGACTGAGTAACAACAAGAATAAATAAGCACAACTATACACATATAGATTTAGGGTTATTGGCCATAACCATGTGGAACATCCACCATCAAAATTGATCCTAGGGCAATGCATATAAATTGCATATATATATATATATATATATATATATATATATATATATATATATATATATATATATATATATATATATATATATATATATATATATATGACAATGATCCTGTAAGAAAAATGTCTTGGTGAGAGCATGAGAGGCATCAAATAACTTTTCACAATGATAAAATTTTCATAATCTAACCGTAGGATGAAAAATATACCCTATTAGTTACCTTTCCTCAAAATTTCATCATCATAGGACTTTACAAGCACAACAAGTAAATACTTTTCAATACTCAATATTGAGTTTTAGGATGGTCGTTGGATGTAAAATGCGTATATTATATATATGAACATGTAAAAGATATCTGATTGTGATGATTTTTTGTGTGATGGTAAATGTAATGACGTTCTTCCCATTCATAGGTTGGTTATTAAAATTAAGCTACAACTTTATAGTTATTCAAATGCCTCTTATGATCTCAGTGTAGAATGTTTCTCACTTGATATGATCTAGTTTCTGGAGCATATGTGGAATTTAATCAGACATGTACATTAAAAAGTTTAATATTTGCATTGTATGCAATAAAGGAAACACAGTAGAGTGATGGTGAGAGTGAGTTTGAAAAGGGGGAAGGCGACAAGTGAGGCGACGATAGAGGTGATCTAGGAAGGCCGATGGAGATGACATTCCAGTCAAATCCCGGTAGTTTCGCATGTCACTCCCACTGCAGAGACCACTGGAGTAGGAGGAAAGACTTTGAGAGAGGTGTTGGTTAAAGGGATCCAGGAAGAGCGACAGTGAGGATCTTCTTCCACAACCCCAGGGTTTCCTCAGGCAAATCAAGCCCCGACTTCTGCTCATCCAAATCAAGTACCGGTGGTGGCCCGAACTAGATCAGAGATGGCAAATGTCAGAGTTTCTACATCCGTAAAGTCTTGGAAGGAGTTGTTCATAGATCATGAGCAAAAGGATTATATGACTCTCCAGTTCGTATGGTCTGAAGCCGTCGATGGCGAGTTGAGGTACAAGAGGGTGAAAGTTATGGAAATCACGAAGAAATGGAGCAACTCGACAGCAGGCAACATTGTGGGATTAAATCCGCACTGGACAACTCTTGTCTGACATTTTGAAATGGTATGGAAACCTAAGAGCTCATTTGAAGTAATTCTTAGGAACAAATGCTTCTTTACTGTGAAGTTCAAGGGTGTTGATGATCTCAAAATGGTGGTGGAGGGAGGCCTGTGGATTGTTAGAGGGAAACCACTGCTTCTGAAGAAATGGGAGATAGGGGAGCCTCTAGAAACATTGATACTGAAGGAAATACCTGTTTGGATTCAATTCCCTAATCTACCATTGGAATTTTGGGACCAAGAAATGTTTAGTGTCTTGGGAAGTTATATTGGAAAGCCTCTATGTGTGGATTATGCCACAAAATCCATGTCTAGGCTTGACTTAGCTCGGATCCAAGTTCTAATTTCATCTGACTATAGCTACCCGAGTGAAATTGTTATGAGAAGTGATGAGGGGATTAAAGATGAAATCCATGTGTCCTATGAATGGGTTTCAGACCTTTATTCTAAGTGCAACTTCTTTGGACATGATCCAGAGAGTTGTATTTCGACTGATTCGAAGAATGTGTGGAAGCTTGTTGGTAATGTGAGGAAGACGACAAAGGAGGTAGTGTCGGAAGACAAAAACTCACCTAATGTTGTGA
Organism: Alisma plantago-aquatica; assembly: GCA_963693085.1. NCBI lineage: Eukaryota > Viridiplantae > Streptophyta > Magnoliopsida > Alismatales > Alismataceae > Alisma > Alisma plantago-aquatica. The sequence continues at coordinate 916,354,622 of OY856409.1, forward strand.
TAAATCCTATTCCAAATGATATTCCTATTTATTCGAAAATAGATGTTGGAAAGCTCATTCTAATTGATGAACTTGCAACTGGTTCTCTAATGGGACATGAGATGCCAATTTATGAGGATCAGGATATCTCTCTAGTTATGGATCCAACAGATAATCCCAGTGCTATAATACTATCTGCAAGTGAAGGGGGACATAAATAGAAGGGTGGTGGGGGTGATAAGGAGGTGAGTGCTAGTACTAGTAACTGCCAAGAATTCTCAAACGGCAAGTCTCATGGCTCCAGTGCTTTTGCGAAAAATTAGGTTAATGATTCCTTTAACACACCGCATTATGAGGTCCCTAATAAGATGAGGAATATAGTAGATAGAAAACTAAACATCAATAAGAATATTGTGGATAGTGAAGGCTTTTATTCCGTTACTGGGAAAAATCAAACTCCTTTTAGAAAGTCAAATAAAAGTTTCACTACTGTGAAGAAGATAGTGGAAGAAGTTTCTACAAATATGTTCGACATCTTGGATGAAGCTATAGAGAATTACTCTAAAAGTATTGAGGCTGGTAGAGATCCAGCCAGGGATCATTTTAATGGATGAAAACCTCGAGATCTTCTCCTAGAATGTCTGAGGGCTTAATAGTTATGGACACCAGGAGAGAATAAGGGAAGTTCTCTATAAATATGATATTCCTGTAAATATTCTGTTGGAAACCAAAATTAGATATAAGAAGATTAATAAGATTCTATATAATATATGGAGCAATAAGGAGTGGTGTACTAACCACGGTTCTCATCCCTTAGGAAGGATTATCATTCTATGGGATAGCAAGGTGGTAAAGATTATTAAGATCATGGAATATGATCAACTTATACATTGTATGGTTGAATATAAGGAGAATGTTGTCTTTCTTACTTCTATATACGGTCAGAATGATGAGAGAAGAAGAGTCGAGCTTTGGGATTCTATTCTTAATATTCATGCGAAGCTTAAGGGTCCTTGGATTCTCATAGGGGACTTTAATGCTATTTGATTTTCTCAAGAAAGGAAAGGCAGAGGTTTCTATTCTATCAAAGCCATGGAGGATTTCAATAATATCTTTTCTAGCACTAATCTTTTTGAGATGGACTTAAAAGGTGTCTTTTACACCTGGGACAATAGGAGAAAAGGTGATCAATTTGTTATGTCTAAAATTGACAGGGTGATTCATAATGCTGAGTTTGTGGATGTATTCAAAGACTCTTGGGGTGATATCAATAACTCTATCCATAGTGAAGAAAAAGAGGGGCTACTTTAAATTTCTTAATGCCTGGACTGATCATCCTGATTTTCTAAAAGTTGTGGAGGAATCTTGGAACCTGGATGTGAGTGGTAATCCTATGTTCGAGGTTACTAGGAAGTTAAAAAATGTTAAAGAAAGGCTCATCAAATGGAAAAAAGAGATCTTTGGAACTATAGAAGACTATGATGATCATGGAGCTTGAAGCTATTAAAGCTATTGTTGTTGCAGATAAGTTCCCTAAAGACATCTATTTAAGAGACATTGCTACTGCTAAGAGAAAGGCTGCTCGAGTTGTTGCTGACAGAGAAGAATCCTTTGCTAAATAGTTATCTAGAGTTAACTAGTTGAGGTTTGGGGACAAAAACACCTCTTTCTTTTATAACTCTATTAAATCGAGAGTTGTAAGGAATCATATTAGATGCTTGAACATTGAAGGAGGGAGAACTTATGATGAAGCTATTATTACTGAGCACATTCATAGTTATTTCAATGATATCTTTAATAAGATCCCTAATATGGATGATATGGTCTAGGATTATGATTGGAGTGTTCCTTTTATCTCAGAAGATCATTTTAACATGATTAGAGATGAGGTTACCAAAGAAGAGGTGGATAGGGTCATAAGGAAGCTGATGGAGATAAGGCCCCTGGGCCTGATGGATTTAATGGACATTTCTTCAAAGCCACTTGGGGCATCATTGGTAAAGATGTCAATAAAGTTGTTCTAAACTTCTTCAGTAGTAATAAATTTCCTAAAGAGATTAACAAAGCTTATATTTCTCTTATCCCAAAGATACAAGATGTTGAGAATATCAGTGACTGGAGTCCTATAGCTCTTTGTAACTTTCTTTATAAGATTATCTCTAAGATCCTATCGAACAGGTTGTAGTACATTCTACCTTCTGTTATAAGTCCTAATCAAATAGCTTTTATCAAGGGTAGACAAATTTTGGAGGCCCTTCTGTTGGCTAATGAACTGATCAGTGATTTCAACTCTAGCAGTGGCAATAATAAGATGTGCATTAAGGTGGATCTAACTAAGGCATACAATTCTGTCAAATGGCCTTTTCTGTTCAAAGTGTTGGAGAAAATGAAGTTTCCATGTTGCTTTATTGATTGGATTAAGACTATTATGAAGACCACAAGTTTGCATATCCTGGTCAATGGTTGTTCTTCTGACGTCATTTTCCCTTATAATGGTATTCGCCAAGGTGATCCTCTGGCTCCATCTCTGTTTTTAATCACTATGCAAGGATTTAGCGCCATGATGGAAAATGATGTTAATAGAAAGCTTGTTGATCCTCTCTGTAATGCTAATATATCAGTTTCACGTACGCTTTTTGTTGATGATGTGATGATATTTGAAAAAGCCAATACTGACAATACTACGTCTATCAAGGGTCTGTTGGACCATTTCGAGAAGGCTTATGGTTTGGAGATGAATCTTATGAAAAGCCATGTGTTTTGTAGCAAAAATGCGGATGGAGATTCTATTGCTGAAATCCTGAAGATTAATAAAGGTTTGTTTCCCATGAGATATCTCGGTCTCCCTCTCTTCTGTGGTAAATTAAAGAAATTGGTATGTCTGCCTCTGATTGACAAGATGAAGAAAAAATTAGAAAATTGGAAGATGAGATCTCTGTCGATTGGAGGAAGAGTGGAATTAGTTACTTCAACTCTGAATGCTTTACATCTTTACTGTTCATCTACCTTTCCTTTACCTGCTAGTATCATGAAGAAGATTAATAGCATTTGCAAGACGTTTATTTGGGAAGGCTCTTCTCTTGAAAAAAAGGTCAACTATGTGAAATGGTACATAGTTTGTAAACCAAAGAGAGATGGTGTTTTGGGAATAAGGAGAGTTGAGGATTATAACAGAGCAGGTATGATTGTTAATGCGTGGAATGTTGCATCAAAAAAAGATTCTTTATCAGTGAGGTGGCTTAATGGGAAGTACTTAAAGAATGATTCATTTTGGTCCTGTAAAACAAGCTTGTGTAGCTCTTGGATGTGGAAACATTTATGTGGTCTAAGAAACTTAATCTTGCCCTTGACTGAGTTCCATATTGGTGATGGATCTTGTTTTAGGATCTAGAAAGACCCTTGGATTCGGGTAATAAATTTTTGGGAGATTGTATTGACATTAAAAATGTGCTCATAATTGGATGTGGTTCGGATGATTTCCTTAGCAAGTTTATTGCTGATAAAAATTGGGATATCCTGAATAGAAGGTGCTTTAAAGAGTTCAAGGAATGTATAGAATAGGCTGGCATCTTTCCATATGATGAAGATTCGATCAGAATTAAAGGGTATGCATGGAACCTATTTAGAAGAGATAAAACTCAGTCTGTGTGGGCTAGATGGATCTAGAGGTATGACAATCCTAAGACCATGATTTCTAATGCTTGGAAAGTGTTTCTGAATAAGCTACCTACACTGGAATATCTTCAGAAGTTGGGATTCCATTTGGCTCCTCATTGTATCCTCTGTAAATCTGATATAGAAAGTATTGAACATCTTCTTTTCAATTGCAATTTTGCTGCTAGATTATGGAGGAGAGGTGTTAACTGTGGATATATTGCTCATGCTCCTAAATTCCCTACTGAGTACTTGAGGGAAAGGCTAACAAAACAACAGCTATTCTGCCTGGCTACTCTTTTCTTTATTTGGAAAGAGAGAAATTCGAGGATTTTTAGGGGCTTCTCGTCTAAAAGTAATAAATGGTAGAATAGCATTACAGAGTAGTTTCTTTTATAGCTAATTCTTGTAGACCAGTTGCATAGGGTTTTTTGCTATTCCTTTCAGTTGGTTACTATCTAATAAAGAGAACGATGCTTACCGAGCAAAAAAAAATCGTATGCAATAAAAAAATTGGATCATATCAATTTAAATTCATATACACCATAACTTGATGTGTCTCTGAAACCACTATAGGGAAATAGGGCACATATATAGACAATGACAAAAAAAATCTAAATGCTCATTTCCTAAAATAGCAATATCGCATCGACAATAATGTATCTAGGAAGGAAGGTTTGTAAGGTTATATCTGGTGTGGATCAAGTCCAGCAACATTGTCCTTGTAGTTGTATTGTGCTTCTTCTTCAAGTAGTTGCACGCTCCTTCAGCAACAACACTCGAACCGTCGTCCTAAACGTCCTCCTGATCTGGAATCCACAAACAATGATTGACAGAGTTCTCTTAGAGGTAGAAGTATCCCACCTCTAATACATGGGGCATGTGTTGCCGCCATAGATAGGAGTACTTTAGTTTATTTTTAGCCTTGAAGGCATGTAATAGAGTTATGAATTGCTATTTCATATTTTCCAATGGATAGAAACACATTATTTTTGCATATTGTATGACAATGTTAGCAATTAATAAAGTTGATGTTTCAATTTCAAAGGTATGATCTTTATGGAATTGCCTTGTTTATCTTGTGGTAATTGGTATGCATAAGATAAAATGATACCTAAAAGTTATTGATAACTCAAACAATAAAATTAGCATACATCATGAGAAATTCATTTCTAGATTCCATATGATGGATAAGTCTAGACTCCTTTTGGTTAGAGAACCAATAAGAGACATGAATCTCTTGGACATGATTAATCAATCTTCACTAAGGTAGTGGGGGAATGATTATCCTATTAGGTATAATACATGTGATGTATTTACATACCTATTAGAGTTAATGCTAGTACTTCAAATAGTGTTTAGAGAAATACCAATATGAATATCTTGAAGTGTTCAAGAATATCATAGATGAAGTACGAATTTGGTAAAGTGTTCATTCTTGATGAGATCAATGAATAAAATACTTAAGCCAAATGTTTGAGATCCTTATGAGTGATTATGATAGTGTATCATAGTGAACTCATGATTAAGGAATGGTGATGTCTAAATCAACAAGGAGTCATACTCAAAGGAGTTAGAGGATGATTATCAAATAACTTATTTCTTCTTAAAGAATACCCCACACTAATAAAGGACATTAATAATCACAAGGAGTTGTGAGTTCGTATATCCTTGACAGATACACCTCAATTATCTATGTGATGAGTTGGTCATGTGATGAATCAACTATCTGGATGAATATGAGGAACTAGATTCTGAGTTGTGGTTTATGGCCATTACATCCTAAATGACTTCCATGTGAACCATAAGGTATGACTTTGATGGTAGAACCCATTGGGATGAAATCCATAAGTGTGAATGAGTCTTAAGTGTTAAGACACATGGATGACATTTTTAGAAGGATGATGCTTGTTGATTGCAACTTAATGACTAAGAGATTTGGCATACAGATACTAAAATCACATTCCTATAAGGATTAAAATGAGGATGTGTACGTGACACAACCTACAAGGTTTATGAATCCATTAATGCAAATGAAGTCTATAAGTTACAATGGACTAATCAATGTGATTTATTGAGTACAAGAAACTCATAATTGTGATCTTTATTTTGATAATATAGTCAAAAGGTTTGATTGATATGTCAAAGATAAAGAGAGATTTCTAATTTCGTGGGAGTGTATTCACATTCCACATGTTGATGTGAAATGGAAATGTCCTAGAATGGAAATCCAAAGTGGAAATTAGGGAAGATAGAGACGTTTCCTATGTGATAGGAATAGAGATCTATAGAGATAGTTCTCAAAAACCTCTTGACCTAAAAAGAGAAAGCACACATTGGAAATCTATATTGAAGGGTTCAGTGTGCATAGATTCAGTGGGAGAAAACGTGTCCATGTTACATGGAGTTAGTATCCCAAGGCCAAGTGTCCAATTCTTATGAAGAATGGGAACACTAAGAATAGATATAGATCTATCATGTATGTAATCATCCCATTATCTTGCATGTATGGTCATAGCAAGTATAAAATCCATTCATCATCTTGTATGTAGGACATGACATTATGATATGCTCATCCTGATAACTTGTATGTGGGACATGACAAGTGGATGTCTATCTAGTTCCAGTAAGGGTTACTGGAATACCATGAGAACTTGATAAGTACTTGAGAAGTACTAATTCTATGGAAATAAGGAAGGGTTCACTGTAAAGAGTTACACTGATGCAAACTTCTGAAAAGGACAAAGAATTAATCGCAATATATATGGGATATATAAAAGTGAATGTTTTTTGATAATTGGAAACGTTCCAATAAAGCTATTTAAAAGGAAAAGTCGTGTATCCGTGTGTTAGAGAACATTAGTGGATACTATATGGATCTGGAAGTTCATGAGATGAACTTATAGTTATTTCGGCCATTGATGACAAGTAAGGAGTACTTGGTCATGCAATGTGGCTAAAGATTAGTAAAGGAATACTAGATCACATATTACAGCAACTCCATCTCATACGTGTGACGTACATCGAAGAGATGAGAGACATGCAGTTAATACCGACTTTGGCAAGGTGTTGCCATAACTCACTATGTTAGCACTAGAGCACAGTAACATGTGGGATATATTTGAAGATCACTATGAATATGATTCAAGGGTGATTGGCTCGCAGTGCAAGCGGGAGTTTGTTGATATGTATGCCTTGAGAGTCAATTATGGGATGATTGGTGGGATACATTAAGATTGATTTGATAAACATCAAAGGCAAGCTTCCAATTCTTTCTCGTTCAGTCATATGAGATAATGATAGAATAGATTGAATGTCTAGAGAATGACAATACTCAATGATGTATGCTTTCAGGTTGAGGACCTGAACGATGAGATCACACAGATGCTAAGAGTTTGTACATTCTTATTATGTCCCTAGTAGGATGTCATTGTGGAAGGTAGATAGACAACAATGACACACAAGACTAGATTGAGGTGTTGGTTGATGACAGAGTCTCATTAGTCATGATATGGAGATATAAAATTAAACACATAGGAACTTGTTAGAGAATAAGTATACCAGACAGACCCACTGTGAATTTGACACATGGAACCATGACATGGTAGTCACAGTCAGTTCTCACAGTGATGGTGGTGAGTGTGATTCTTTGACCTGAAATCACTACACTCAACACATGTCGTTGGGTACACTTTGACATCATCAAACGCAGTCCTAAAACATGGGTTGTTATAAAGGTGGTGATTGGGTGGCTTTGACACATGGGGCTTTTGAGGGTATGGGATTCGTCCCTCCGGAGGGAGTTTGATATCCATGGCCACTTGATGAGTAGGATTGAGATAGGCATGCGCACGCATGTGTGAATCAGTATGTGATATTGATGTCATACATATCTCCTCCAGTCTACTCTAATATCAAGAAAGTGAATGAACGTTGATAGGATGATTGTTCCATGCCTTGAGTTCATTCAGGATATCAGTGACAAAGGAATTATACATTCACTGTAACACCATTCACGGATTGTAGGATTGAAAGTTTTTCTCCAACTTTCCTTTTCACTTGGGTAGCACTGATGTGCGACTAGGCACCACTCTTTGCTTGTGAAGTCATAAGTGTTATGGACTTTCACTGCCAATGTGAAATGGGCCTGCAGGGTCACACACATAGGATTTAATCTGGAATAGGAGTTTATCCACAAACGATGTTTAGATTGATTGATAAACGATTTTAGTTGTTCATTTAAACACTTAATCAATTGATAGCTCAAAATCATAATATTCAACGTATTGGACCAGATGATTAAGAGTATCGGATTGATTGGAATTGCAATTGACTGATTTGCACAGTCTGCTGCCCCAACCGATCAGCTCACAGGGTTGAACCGATCGGCTTAGGTTGATGAACCGATCGGCTCAAGTGGTGAGTCGATCGACTCATGTATCAATGAAACGATCGGCTCAATTGTTGAACTGGTCAATTCGTGTGATCAACTGAGATCATTTAGAAAGTCATAAGACTCTTTTTCCAAATACATATTTGTTTCACATGTACAAATTTGATTTGAACAAGGACTGATATTTGATTAGTTGAAAAGAAACATGAAAGTTAATTCGAGTTGGACCAAGACCATGAACTGATCGGCTCATGCTTGAACCGATCGGTTCAGGTGTCCCAACTGATTGGTTCAGGTGTGAACCGATCAGCTCAGGTCCCCAACCGATCGATTCAGGCTTGAAACGATCGGTTCAGCTGGCGCAGTTGGTTGTTTTGTGGAAAATCTCAAACCCTTCTACTCCTGCTTTAATACCGCATTTCCCGGGGTAGAGAACCATGTCCCATGACCCTTCTATATATATAGGGGTATTGGGGGCTTCTCAAAGTACAACAACTCAGAACAACAGTTTCTCTGTAAAGTTATTGTTCGCTCTGGTTGTGGTAACCAGGAGAGCCCGAGAAAGTGCTACCCGATAAGGGAGAGTACATCGAGGGAAAGACAACTATAGAAAGGTAACTGCTTACAGGAGAGTGTGTCAGTGACTAGTACGCTGACAGGAGGGTGCGACTCCTTCCGATTCCTTGTGCGACAAGGCGATCAAAGTTCCAGGTGGTCCGTGTGGACTAATACAGAGGTGGGAGATTTCTGCCGCTCAGAGGACAACTGTCAATCCTGAAAGTCGTGGTGAGACCAGGAGCTACATAGACACCATCCAAGACCGGAGGTGAAGACCATGCAAGTCACGAGGTAACTTCGCCGAGCAAGCCTCGGGATAATGTATGTCTCTACAAACCATCTTTCCTACTGTGTAGACGTTGACGCGATTCCTTTATTATGGGATTGGGAGAAGAAAATTTTTGTTTCTACTGCCTTCTCTGTCTCCCCTAAAACCCAATAGTAAGTTCTTCAACAAGCATATAATCAACAAAAGATTTTTTAGATACAAATATTAATAGTTGAAGTCCAAAAGTTATCCCAAAAGTGCATAGAGTTGCAGATATGTAGAGCAACCCAATACAATTTTCTTTTGCTCCACCTCTGCTCTATTTCTCCCCTTCACACCAACCACAAAAGGAATCAATAGTGATTGGGGTGGGCAATGAAGATACAATAGCATAGGAAATAAATATGTAGGTAAATATGTGAAGAATGTCAACTGATAACTCGAGCCAAAGAGTAAAATGATCTGATTAGATAGATCCGGATAGAGAAATAAATATATCTTATTGCAAATTGAAAATTAAGATATGTATGTCCATTAGACCACAAAGAATTGACTGAAAGATTATAGATGCAAAATAGATCGGATTAAGATCAACAAATATTCTCGTGTTGTTTTTTTTTATTTACTTGGAAACCACTCCCGAGGAGGAGCCACTTCGGTGACCTCACCCCGGCAATGTAAATCCAATGGACATGAGCAGTGAGTGGTCCGGTCACCCCCTCTTGAGCCCAATTAAATTCGGTTACTTTTTGCAAAGCACTTCCGGCGTGATTTGAACCCGAGTCCTGTATTAGGACTTACCGACCCATAACCAACCCAGAAGGTGCAAAAGAAAGGAAGGTATTTTTAATTTTTCTATACTTGTTTGTTACTTCGACACTTTTAGGGGTGTAAATGGTGCGGGTACAGTGCGGGTCTGGCCATACCCATATCCATACCCATCTAATTTAGCGGGTCTGGTTCTAGACCCGTATAACATAAAACCTGGACCTGCACCATACCCGTACCCACAATTATAGCGGGTATGCGGTGCGGGTATGCGGGTAAGCGGTTTTATAAAATATCATATTATTTATGTAAGAGAAATGACTATGTTCTATATATTTTAAGACAACTAGATATTATTATTATATAGCATGTTAACATGCAATAGTTATATTAGACAATGCTATGTTTTATACATTAACATTAATTGAGTTAATTGTTTACGTAGCATCATTAACTTATGTAGAAAGTAATGTAAATTAGTAGACATTTTGATTTTTAAGTTTACATATAATGTTCATTATTGAAACTAGAATAGTTAATTCTTTATGATATGACTAGTCTCAACCTTATTGTGGTTAGATTAGGATATAATATCAAGAATTATATTAATTAGACTAGTAAAGTATTATATATATAATATGTTATTTAAGTAGTTACTTATGTATAGCGGGTACATGGGTCTAGCGGGTCTGGGTCCAAGCATACCCATTATTGGACCCTCTTATATGCGGGTCCAAGGGTATACGGGTCCAAGGGTATGTGGGTATAAAAAATTAGACCCGTGACGGGTTTTTTAAGAGTCTGAATTTGTGGGTCCGTGGGTTTACTTGTACCCATTTACGGCCCTAGACACTTTAGCAAGTCATTTTGGAATGCAATGTTGATATGGTGTATGGATGCTCTCTTTATTTAGGTATTCTATTTCTCTCTTTATAATTATTACTTACTCAAGTTTCGATTCAAATTTTGAAAAAACATATGTAATATTTGTTTTACATAATGTATTTTTATTAATTGATAAAAGAAAAATTACTACTACAGAAATGGCTTATAAAGTCACTTTTCAAGGTGTCGGTTGTATACATAAATAGACACCTAAACTCTATAGTGTCAGTTTATAACATAAACCGACATACAATCTGTGAAGGTCGACCAGACACGGGTACCACTTTTATTAAGTGTCGGTTAATTAATAAAAAACCGACACCTAAAATCAACCGCCAAAACCAAAATTCCAGTGAAAAAATTACCTCCAAAATTTGACATATGTCGTCGGTTCATAAATAAATAACCGACGACTAAAGGGTATTCGCGAGACAGGAATAGGTGTCAGTTGACCTTTAGTTAAAAACTGATGACTATAATATAATATAGGTGTCGGTTTTTGGAATAGAACCGACACAGTTGGTTCATTTGTCAGTTTATTAGAATAACCGACGCTTATTGTCAACTTAATAGCTCACCAATGCGAGCTTCTCTTCCCCTTTCCTAGTTTCATTCCTGATTTCAGTTAGGTCCGGTGATTTCTTGCTCACCCTCGCCGGTCGTTGCTCCTCCACCGCCGCTCCGTGCTCCTGCTCCTGCCCTCGGCGCTGCTCCGTGCTCACCGGCGGTCGTTCTCCTGCTCCTGCGCCTGCCCTCTGTGCTCACCGGAGGCCGTCCGTGCTCCTGCTCCGTGCCCTCGCCGCTGCTCTGTGCCCTCGTCGCCGCTACTCCGTGTCCTCACCGGCGCTTCTCCTCTCTTTGCCGCCGCCTCTGCCCGTGGTTGCTGTGCTCCGGCGGCTGCTCTCCTCTGCCCTCAAGATATGCCCACCCGCCCTGCCTTCTTCCTTCTTCCTCTGCTCCGACGGCTGCTTGGGCGGTGCCAAGGCACGCCTAAGCAGCTGCTGGGCTTTTTTTTTAAGTTATTTACTTATTTGTGTTTAGGGTTTAGGTACTGATTTTGTGCTTCTACTGAGTTGAATCCTCTATTGTCTATACAATACATGTAATTTTGATCAAGTGATGATATGTAAATGTAGAAATAAGTTAGTAAGGTATCAATGATAAGCCTGCTGTAATGTGATGCAAAATAGTTATTGTATCATGCATATCTTAATACTTTTTTGTTTTATAGTTGTATAGGGTGTTTTATGTGTGACAAGTCTATTGTTTTATATATAGTTGTGCATACCTGCGAGTTATCAGGAACAGCTAAATGAATGTCTAACACCTAAATGAATATCTAGTTGTGTATTTTCCTAGTATCGTGAAAGATTCTCAATCGTGTGTATCACATGGGATTCTTATCTCAACACAATGGACTGCAATATATGCATCTAATGCCTTAAATGGAAGACTCGAATGTTATAAAATCCCATCAAAGTAGGTAGAAACAACTTATATATATTCAGATCTTAATAATTCCATGAAGTGCACATTATCTTACTCAGGAAAAGTATGTGTATAATGTAGGATTAGTTCCATATAATGGTTCTATTTTAGTAAGCACCTAGAAACCCATCCAAGATTTACTCATTAGGAGTAAATCTTGGATAGTCCCCGGTTTGGGACTGTTCTTGAACACCTAATCTCACTTAGGATGTAAGTGTATAATGTGTATTGGGTTTTCAAGAAAATTTCGGTAGCATTTCCTCGTTTGTTCTCTAAGTACATATGTAGACTTCTTTTCAAGCTATCATGTCTACCACAATAAAGTTGGTTATGACAAGAAATAAAAGGTTAACTGATGTTATACAACTTTTTCTGAAAATATATAACATCGTTATATGTACTTACACTTTGTTAATACTAATATTATGCAGTCTCTGTCCACCCATAACAGTCACTATGAACTGGGCCTCTATGTCAATGTTAACGTTCCCTATTGAAGAACAATTGGACATCGTCCTAGATGATCGTTCCTTAAACCAATTGGTCATACCCAAACATTGGCATTTTCTAAAAGGAAGACACTACCTGCCTGGTAAAGTGACCCTAACTTTTGGCAATTATTCACATGTTATCGAGGTTGAGTATGATTTGGCGGGAAATCTTGTATCAAAATCCAGTTGGCATGATTGGATTGGAGAGATGCATGTGGTCCGTTGCAACAGGCTTTTTCTCCATCCAGTTGGCCATAATTCCATCAAAGTTTGGATAACCAACAGCAACTGTGAGACCCCCGATCATCTACTGTGGTATGAGCGCACGTCGTCGCATATCAGCTCGGACGAATCTGAATCTGAGGCCCCTGTCAGTTTAGATTCATCTAAATACAGTGAGGAGCGTCGTGACACATCTTCATCATCAAAAAGACCACGGTAAGTCCAATTAACAAATATAATTGTCAACACAAAAAATGTGTGTTTACACTTTTTGTTTGAAAGCAATCAATACTCATAGCTGCTTTCTATTCTGAACTTTAGGAGAAGATCACCACAATGATAAGTCCTCGAAGTTACTGATGCGGGACCATGTTGGTGTAGCATTTAGTTGTCTATCTAACTAGACTTGTCTGTATTAATAGTTTTTTTAATTATGCGCATGTTTAGGGGTACACCAACCCCTTTGTTTAGTTATTGTTTAGGGGTACATCCCTGTGTGTGGATGTAAAAAGAGATTAATGAATGGAACTGAAAGTTGCTACATGAATGCTTATAACTGAAGTGTATGTTCCCATGAATGTTCCCATTTGCATGATTACACTACTATTTTCTCATATTGTATAGTCTATTTTAATATGACATACTTACTCATATGGTATATGTTGGGTAAGTTTACCTTACTTATATCTTTAACTTAAGTATAGCATATATATGCATACATGTGCATTTTTTTATAAAATTGTATAGAAAATCAAAACCCGTTCTTGGTGAGAATCCTAATCACCCTTCTTGCTTAATGATGAACTGCAAAGACATCAATAATCACCCTAACTTGAAGAACTAGGATTTTAGGTATAAGAATGACAACACATTATTTGTTGGCCTAGAAACCCGTCCAAGATTTACTCATTAGGAGTAAATCTTGGATAGTCCCCAGTTTGGGACTGTTCTTGAACACCTAATCTCGCTTAGGATGTAAGTGTATAATGTGTATTGGGTTTTCAAGAAAATTTTGGCAGCATTTCCCCGTTTGTTCTCTAAGTACATATGTACTTGGAGAACATCGGGGAAATGCTGCCGAAATTTTCTTGAAAACCCAATACACATTATACACTTACTAGTGAGATTAGGTGTTCAAGAATGGATAGGTGGTACACATTTATTATATATAATAATGACATCAAATGTATTTGTTAACGCTAGACCCTAATCTTGTCCTAATATATACTTGTTTTATCTTTGATCATAGAATGTATAGATCATGGGTGTCCATTCGCAATCGCTGCACCCCAGAGTTTATTTCTGGTCTTGACCAGTTCATTAGATTTGCCGAGGATCATAGGAAACAACCTGGAGATAGGTTCTACTGTCCATGTAGGCATTGCGGTAACAACTTGAAAGTCAACACTGGTGACGAAATCAAAACTCATGTCATGTGCAACGGGATTATACAAGGCTATACAGAATGGCAATGGCATGGAGAGATTTCAAACCCGAAACCAGTGGATGTCGATAGCAGTTCTTGTGTGGAAGAAGAAATTGCCTACAATGACGTAGATGTGAATGAACCAGTTCCAGTAGACATCGTTGATGCGATGCTGGATAGTTGTGGGGTAGAGCACACCGATCCACCTCCCATTTTTAGAAACATTGTGCATGATGCTGAGATGATGTTATACACAGGTTGTACTAAGTTTACTAAGCTTAACACTGTGTTGAGATTGTATAAGTTGAAAGCTAACAATAGATGGAGTGACAAAAGCTTCACATCATTGCTATCTTTGTTGAAAGAAATGCTTCCTGAAGGAAACGAGCTGTCAATCTCAACATACCAGGTAAAGAAATTGTTGTGCCCAATGGGAATGGATGCCAAGAAGATACATGCATGCCCAAATGATTGTGTATTATTTCAAAAGGACTATGCGGATTTGAAAGATTGTCCAAAATGTGGTGCGTCACGGTATAAATTGACAACTTCGGGGGAGTCCAAAACTGGTTCTCCTGCCAAGGTGATGTGGTATCTACCTATAATATCACAGTTTCAACGCTTGTTTGCCAATCCGATAGATGCGAAGAATTTGAGGTGGCATGCAGATGTTAAAAAAAATAATGATGAGATCCTACGACATGCGTCTGGTTCCCCACAGTGGAAGAAGATTGAAGTATTATACCATGAATTTGGTGAAGAAGTCAGGAATCTAAGACTTGGGCTTTGTACAGACGGGATGAATCTGGATGGGACATTGAGCAGCCAACATAGCACTTGGCTAGTCATGCTTGTTATATACAATCTTCCTCCCTGGCTATGTATGAAAAATAAGTACGTAATGCTGTCGTTGTTGATATCGGGCCCTAAACAACCTGGAAATGACATCGATGTTTATCTTGAACCTCTGATTGATGACTTAAAGAAACTCTAGGGTGAAGGTGTGATGACCTATGATGCTTCACGAAGAGAGACATTTCGTTTGCATGCTATGTTGTTTTGCACTATTAATGACTTTCCAGTATATGGGAATTTGTCTGGATATAGTGTCAAAGGAACTAAAGTGTGTCCTATATGTGAAGAGAACACTGATTCAACAAGACTAAAACATGGCGGTAAGAATGTATATCTCGGTCATCGATGTTTTCTTCCAAAATTCCATCTGTATCGTAGGAAGCACAAAGCATTCAATGGATTGAATGAGGAACGCAGTGCACCTAAACCTATACCAGGGGAGGTTGTTTATGAAAGAGTAAAAGACTTTGTCAATGAATTTGGTAAGAGATCACAATGTACTACATGGAGTGACAATTCTTCATTCAAGAAGAAGTCAATATTTTGGTATCTTCCTTATTGGAGTTCTTTGATAGTCAGACATTGTATCGATGTAATGCACGTTGAGAAAAATGTATGTGATGGATTCATTGGTACTATGTTAAATATACCAGGTAAGACTAAAGATGGGATAAAATCCAGACTGGACCTACGTGAAATGGGAATAAGGTCAGAATTAATAGAATTACGTGAAATGGGTAATAAAAGAACATACTTACCTCCCGCTTGTTACACGTTGTCTAGAAAGGAGAAGAAAGCTTTTTGTGAATTCTTGGTAAATGTTAAGGTGCCACATGGTTACTCATCCAACATCCGTAGATTGGTATCAATGAAAGATATGAAGTTGATAGGTCTTAAATCTCATGATTGTCACACTCTAATGCAACAAATATTGCCCGTGGAAATTCGATCTATATTGCCGAAGCATGTAAGGTTTGCAATCACCAGACTTTGTTTCTTTTTCAACAGTCTCTACAGCAAAGTTATTGACCTTGAGACTCTCGATAATTTGCAAAGAGAAGTGGTTGTTACCCTATGTGAGCTTGAGATGTATTTCCCTCCTTCGTTCTTTGATATCATGGTACATCTTGTTGTCCACTTGACTAGGGAAGTGAAAATCTTGGGACTGGTTTTCTTGCATTGGATGTATCCCTTTGAATGATACATGAGCATTTTTAAAGGTGATGTTCGAAACCGTTATCGGACTGAAGGGAGTATTATTGAAGGTTATGTGGCGAGAGAGGTTATGGATTTCTGCAATGACTTTCTCAGTGGTAATGACACTCCTGATAATGACAAGAATATTGACGAGCTATTTGGCAAAGGAATTTTGGGATCACGTGTGAAAGTAATCAGCCGTGAGCAGTTGAAACAAGGTCATTTGTATATTTTACACAACATGGACGAAGTGAACGTTTATATCGAGGAACATACCAATTTCATCAAAATACAATATCCTCGAGCCAATACAATGTGGCTTGCTAGAGAGCATAACAAGACTTTTATTAAGTGGTTTGAAGATAAAGTCTTACATCAACTATCTCAAACACCAGATGATATTACTGAAACTATCAAATGCCTCGCCTTTAAACTAAAGTTGGCTTTTATGTCTTATGAAGGGTATGACATTAATGGATTCACATATTACACAAAGCGCCAAGATGATAAGAGTGTCGTCCAAAACTGTGGGGTCACCCTTCAAGCATCGACTATGTTTTTTGCAAGTGCAAAGGATAAGAGTCCACGTGAAGCTAAAATGTCATATTATGGTGTCATTGAAGAGATATGGGAATTTGACTACATAGATTTCAGAATTCCGCTCTTCAAATGTGATTGGGTTGATAACACCAAAGGAGTTATAGTGGATGAATTGGGTTTCACTTTAGTGAACTTTGAAAAGATTGGCGAGAAGGTTGAACCATTCATATTGGCATCACAGGCGAAACAAGTATTTTATATCGATGATCCTGCAAATGATAAATGGTCGGTTGTTCTTCATGGTAAAAGACAGTTCATTGAAGATCCTATAGATGAAGAAGAGTACTATGATAAATATGATGACTCCAGTCCATTCTCAGTTGGGTTGCCAACTCCACAAAATATTGAAGCTAATGATGACTTATATGTGCGCGGAGATCACAATGAAGGATTGTTAATTGATAAAAGATCACAATTTTAGAGGCATGCATGTTTATATTTTTTTATTGAAGCTAAATGTTTACTTTTTTAATATCAATATCATTTTCTGATTTGATGTTTCATTATCTTCTAGTTAATACAAATGCTAAACATTTTGGGAGGGTGCTAAAGAACTATAGGACCAATCTCACCCGAGATTACATACGCGATGCTGAGAATAGGTTCTTGATTGATTCCAATTCTAGACATTGATCAATATTTCACTAAATCTACACTAATAATTTTTGTTTGTATTCTCTTTGAAAAATAAATATAGGAAGAAGGAAGCCACACAGCAATGGAACTACTTGGACCCCAAAGACTGGGAGGAGTTTGTTACCCAAAGAAAAATAGATGAATTCAAGGTATTAAGCGCCACTCCCAATTTAATTAATATACATTTTTATGTATTCACCTATTCAAGATTAACCTTTATTGTTACTAACCAAATCAATGTGCTAACTAACTAGGCTATCATCGATGCTCAATGACAACTACATGTTACGACCACACAATGGGTCCAAGAGGATATGCAGGCGTTCGCCAAAGGTTATATAGATATATAGGCAGCAAGCCATGAAACAGTAAAAGAAGCCCCAATGAAGAGAAGCAGGATACAGATACAATACATAAAGTGTAGCACACACAAGTGCTTCAGATTCATATAACAACATGACAGACTAACACATATATAGTGCATAACAACAGCAGCTCCGAATTTACATACAACACTAGCTTAGTACATATATAGTGGGACTAAGGTGACGATCCCACCTGCTAAAACAGGTTACCGACAACTACATGTTACGACTGGGAGGTCGTGATTCAGCAACCGTATGCATTAGCAGGTGGATCTGTTTTTCCTCCTGCTAATGAATATGGTTGCTGAATCATGACCTCCCAGTCATAACATGTAGTTGTCGGTAACCTGTTTTAGCAGGTGGGATTGTCACCTTAGTCCCACTATATATGTACTAAGCTAGTGTTGTATGTAAATTCTACACTGATGTTGTTATGTACTTTATATGTGTTAGTCTGTCATGTTGTATGGACATCGATTGTATTGCTCAGGTATTATATAGTCTCATTAGATAATATGAAATATATCAATCTTATTTATAGCTCATTAATTACATATATACATCATTCTCTTTACAGGTGTTTAAAGTTGACCCCACTACAGGAACGGACTTACCATATGTACATGCTCCCTATACGATGGGAGAATTAAATGAAGTAAGAGAAGAATGGGCAACAGCCATACAAATAGTGGAGGTTTTAAAATATAATTGGGATGTTGATAGCGAATAATGACTAAAGAATGATATTTTGTAAATGAATTTCCGAATTATAATATATGTGTGAATGTTTCTACATGTCTAGATGTTTCTACATGTGTCTGAGTGAAAATGAATGAAAGTGTTGGTTGCTATATGAATGTTTCTACATGTTAGAATGTGAATGAATGGAACTACAAATTGCTAGCTACATGAATGTTTCTAAATGTGTGAAAATAAAATGGAACTACAGGTTGTATTGCAAAATGCATGTGTGAATATTTTTGTTGTTAAATTTGCAGGTTTTTGGCATGTTGTTGGTTGATATCAATGGATGTCGTAAAACCTACAGTTAACTGTAGGTTTCTCATCCTACGACCAGCCACAGCAGGTCTGCAGACTGACAGAAAAAAAAATAGGCGTCGGTTATTTGTATAACACTGACACACAAAGTTATAGTGTCAGTTTTATATAAATAACCGACGCCTGTTTCCTGTGGCGCGAAGGTATATGGCGTCGGTTTGTTATCTAATAACCGACGCTGATAGTGGCCAAGATGGTGCCCTTTCTGTGGCGCGAAGGTATATGGCGTCGGTTTATTATCTAATAACCGACGCTGATAGTGGGAAAGATGGCGCCCTTTCTGTGGCGTGAAGGTATATGGTGTCGGTTTCTTATCTAATAACCGACGCCTATACCTTCGCGCCATAGGAAACAGGTGCGATTTTGGTGGTGCGCGAAGAGTTTGGGCGTCAGTTTTGGAACCAACGCGTAATGGGTGAGCTTTTAGTGTCACCCACATAGGTGTCTCTTAGAAACCGACACTAAAGGCCTTAAATAACCGACACTAAAGGTAGGTACTGCAGTAGTGAATTTCAAACATTGAGTATCACTTTGACAATGACTCATTTATCTGAGTCCCACATTTTGATTTTCTAGATTTGTCACTGGTGGCACGTGAGGTGCTACAAGCTGTGCTAGCGGCATCATGAATGGATTTCATGGGGGACGCACATTAACAACAAAAGATAAAAAAATGTCTATATTTTTAATCTCTAATCACTACAGCCACAAAAAGTGAAGAAATCATACTTCCACGAGCACGTTTGGTTTGTTGGATTTTCAAGAATCCTGCATTTATGTCATCCCATATTTGAAAAATATTCCATTGCCAAAATCTTCGTAAACAGAAATTTTATATTTGGCTTCCTGGATTTGTAAAATACATGATTTTTTTGGGTGTACCAGTCAGCCATAACTAGATTTTGATGTCCGAGAAGATTTTGATGGAAATCAAAATGCAAGATTCCTATTATGTCTAGAAATCATAGAATTAACTCCGCTTCCCAAATCATATAAACCAAATTTAAATATTTTGCATACAGATGCCAAAATATAATCCAATACGGTAAAATATGAAAAACCAAACATGTCCTAAGGCATAGTGGTGGGCGTTGAGGGGAGATGATCATGATGATTTACTCAAAAATCATCGCGACGCCATGTCCACGTCCTTGTATTTGGGCAATGCGGTCAATTCCCAAAGCACAATGCCTTTCGTTTTTGTTCAGTTATTTGCTCGACGGCGACAATTAGACCGCTGGATAGACACGAGTTACACAAGAATATGTCCGTTAAAGTATTGGTGTGAAGTTGCAACTGCGAGTTGTAGCCGTGGGTTTGAAATTTTTGTATGGCAACTATCGAGATGTAACGTCTGAGTGTCTTTGCAAAAAGACACCATCTGATGCTGCTATTTCCAAGTTACGTAACTTTCCCATTCCATGTAAAAGTTCTTTCCTCCGAGAACCCAACATCACCAAGCACACTTGCCCACAGGCTTAAACTCATCAAACATCTTCTAAACCATTCATGTCGCTTAAGAACCCACATGCTCACCCTCACAGGACACCACATCTCCACGCGCCCACCCCTTACACCTCCTACGACACTCAACTTGAGCATGATTCATGTTCTCCCGAGATGTTCATTACCAACCCACACACCTCGATTACTTTTCCTGCGCATCTTCCGGATAACTCCATGAGATCCTCGAAGGTTTTTCATTCCATAAGCATCATGGCGACAATTATGAACAACATCGATAACAAGCACCTTAATATCCTTCAAATCACCAAAGCCATTGTCAGCTTCCTCCCTGGTGTCACCATTCTCAAACCAAAGATCCTCTCCCCATCAAAAATTCTTTACACCATCCCTGAAGGCACGCAAATACAACCTCTCTTTGATCAATCATTCACCCTACCCGGCGAAGATAGCTTTGTTGAAATTCACCTGAGTAAGTGATCTCCCTTGGATGGCGCCACCATCGCTTAGGATGGTGGATCCACATTGATCTTCATTTCTGATCTCCCCACACACCTCTAGGACAACAACATTTTCCACGACATCGCCCGCGCCATTGGAGCCACTTTACATTTCATATCACCAGAAACCATAAACCCATCCAACTACATCAAAGCCTTATGTGTCTTTTCCTCTATGACCCCCACAGAACTACTTGCTACTCTCCATCTCCGCCTCGGGGAAATGCTTCACCCTATACGTCTCACCGCTGAAACACCTTCAACCACCCTCACACGCTTCACCAACTTTGACAACCACCCAACTTCCTGGAGGAACCCTACAAACTCCTCAAAAACATCCATACACCCTACCTACCACCCTGGGGCGATCAACCCTAGGAGAAACAAGCGCATCAAGACCAATAGTAACAACCTGATCCCCACGGCCATCGCTCGCCTCCGCCCTATCAATAGACCATCCAGTCCAACAAACCCTATGGACCTCTACACTGCCACATCCTATGCCCCACCTGCACATGCGCAAAATCTCACCCTCAAGGACATCTCAGAGGAAGCGAGGGCCCTCCTAAAATCTAAAATCATCGCGGAGCTTACGGCGGAGGACATACCCCTCCGCAAGATGCAACTGGCTCGACCCACAGGCTACACGATGGTGGGATCCACATCCCAAAAAGGTAACTCCCCCCCGCCCTCCTCAATCTCTTTTACAACTTTCACTTCACCTGTTGCGCCCATCACACACCACAAGCTTGTCAGAATCACTAACCCCTCTGACTCCAACTGTTATGACCCCACCTCCCGATAACCCCCAAATAAGGGAGACCGAGAGGTCGAAGCCGCACCCATAACTTCCGGATCAAAGGTTCGGCAATTAACCAAGAATAATTATCAAATTTTAACAGACTATACTGAAAAGATGTAAGAAAATAAATTTTTGCATACCTTTTTGAAAACTTGGATCTCTAAAATTATATCCACTTAAGGATTCTACTCTAACTAATCCTCCTTGTATTTTACTTCATGTATTTCACAATATGATGATTTACTATTTGTCCTTTTGGCTTGTACCTAAAACGCCGACAAACAAAATTTCGGTCAGCCGAAGCTGGTATGTGGGGGAAACAATAAACGTGCAACTATGATAACAATGTAATCATTCAATTAATCATTTAACAATCAAGATTACGTTTTAAATATGACTCTGTGATCCATGAGTACCCTATCCTCTGTGCTATTCCTACAGTGGACCTGGATACTACCTTCCTTATGGTAGATCCCCATTAAACCCCTCATGGTCCCACCTATAGGTGAACCAGTTTCTAGGGTTGAGTCACATGGCACTACTCATAAGTATCCCACTCCTTAACTCATGGTAGGCTAATGAGTCTCATGGCCCTACACGTAGGTATCCCAGTTTCTAACTCTCGGTAACCTAGACCTTGCTCTAGGATTACCCCTTTTTTTTAGCCTTTTCAAAGCAATAGAGGTGGACCCGGATCTAGCCAGTTATATACACATATTTATAGTGATAATCACAGTCACTTTATAGTTGCATGAAATAAATAGACATCCAACAGTTATTTTCAAGCAACTAATTAAAACTTCGGGAATCGCCGTGAAACTAGAGCGATTATTCATAAGTGTAACCACATACCTTATGCCATTGCAGAATTATGGCAGAACATCATATGTACTTTAAGAATATATCCAAACATCCAAGCAACAAACATTCAATCTGAAATATTCATACTACATATGTGTCACCATGTATTCACATTACATTACTCAGATCTAGATTTACTCCAAAACTAGGGTTTAGAGTTATCTCGTGTTTGGACCAGGCATTAGGGTTACAAACCTTAATTCCATCATATCACAGTTTCTAATATTACAATCTCACTTATGCATATTAGGTTAAGCCCTAATTATCATCTTAAGAAAATTAGACGACTCATTACATTTAATTCACATTATCAACATTATGATTATCTCAAGATGTTCCCATTAGTATCAAAACCCTAAAGCTGCATATATAAAATCACTAATATGGAACTGTCCATTATTTAACATTATCAGGGTTTTACTCATTATACATGGCAAGATTAGGTGTTAGCCTAACATGAACGAATCTATTCAATTAAGAATTATGTTAAGGCAAATCTAGGTTTTCTTTTACATTAAACCCATTAGAACATGTATTGCCTATACTTTTAGAAAAGAAAGCATAATTAGGTTCTGATAATAATTTATTTAGATTCCTCTCATTTTTCTAAGAAACTTTCATATATTATATGTCCCCATCAGAGTTACCAATAAATTTCTATAACTACATCAATGTTATTCGATTCTGACCAATCATTAGTCGCGACATCAACATATAATACCCCTTTTTAACTTAATTTGTGAACTGGGTTAAGTTTATAATGGAAAGACTATACTGCCCCTCCTGTGGAGACTTGACTATTGTGCACTCGGGGGCTAAACTGTCTAAAAGGCTTGACGCCTTCTCCTTCCTCACGGAAGGGCGCCGCACGCAGCTTCGACGGGTCTGCTGGGAGCCCGACTCCCGCTCGGATGAGGCGGGTGCCGCATCAGGAACTTAGGCCCTGGGCTCTACAGCCCCGAAGGTGGTCCAATCACCTCTATCCACAACTGTCGAACCCAAACAGGCCCTAGGCGAGGTCGGCGGTGACCAACCGTTGAGGGAAACAGAGGTCCTAGATAGCTAGGTCTTGCATGTTGCAAAAGACCAAAAAGATGCATGAGAGGCGGTCGAGCCCTTACCTAAACCTCTCTGTGTTGGCGCCAGTAGAAGAGAAACCTTGAGGAATTTGTCTCATTCCTTCCCCTTACTCAGATACTCGGCAACAAGCATTCTCTCCCCACTTAGCACGGCACTGCGATGGTGAAAGGGTGTCACCTTGATACTACTAGTCTCCAGGTTCACCACCAGGTCTGTCATCCGTTGGTGTGTCACCCAGCGCCTTCATGGCATGGCTATCCTTGGTTACCAACATTAAAGAGAGTCACTTCATGGTTTTTTGCAGGTCAGAAGCAGAGATAGCACAACTCGCACATCTCCAAACCATGGAGGAGATCGCTGACCCATGCTTCTACTACAAGCACCCATGATGGTAGTTGGAGTTTTTTAGGCAAAGGGCGGTGCTTTATCATCTCTCTTATATAGGTCGTATGCCTAACCTTTAGTGTTAAGGGTAAGAAACAAAGGTGTGGGTGTTGTCCAAGTCCTGCTTGGGAACGCCATAGAAGGAAATATGATTATATGGAAAGTAATTCAATTACTCTAAATATCATGATCCATCTGTGTGTATTAGACCGAATACTTTTGCCTTCTATTTTATGGTAATATGTTTCCCATTCCTTTTAGGAGACTTATATATCATTCC
Source organism: Alisma plantago-aquatica (assembly GCA_963693085.1). NCBI lineage: Eukaryota > Viridiplantae > Streptophyta > Magnoliopsida > Alismatales > Alismataceae > Alisma > Alisma plantago-aquatica. The sequence goes on from OY856409.1 coordinate 916,378,837, forward strand.
TTTATTTGTCTTCCAAGCAACAAGTGGATAATCCTTTAATTAAATATCTAAGCGTATTATCTTGGGTTATCTTAGAAATCCTCTAATTATCTTAACTTGTAATTATCCTTCAACATACTAAAAAGGCAACCCAAGGTAACACTATTTGGTTCCCCAACCATTGTGTTTCCAATAATGGAAAGATAAGTATTCTTTTAACTATCTAACACATTATAAACTGTATTCTGCTTTAGAAAATGTTTATCAATATCATTACTATTTATTAATGCATGAATTCCTTTTATCTATTTGTCTTCTTCCTAAGAACTTGTGACAAAGGCAATTAACATTACTATTCCACCAATAAAATTATTGAGAAAATATCAATTTAATCATATTGTATAGTTCCATTTTACCAAAATTCGAGGATATTACATTTGATGTCTCTCTGGGACTTTGACGATAAGTCATATCACATTATCCTCTCATTTTATTATTATTTTCCATTTCTCTTTCTTTTCTCAAAACTTAATTATTTATTTACTACTTGAATAATTGAATTTCCTTACTTCATTTCCTTGTTATGGGCCCAATAGCCAATAAAGCCCACAACACAATCATCAAGGCTATTGTAAACAAAATCCATTTATTCCAAACAAATTATATCATTATTTGTTCAAATATATTTAATATGAGAAATTACATTTCTCACCAAATCAACCCAAAAAATTGGGGTTGTAACACCAACGACTCTGACAATGAACTAGCACTTGTCTGCCCCCGCAAAGAAACTCCTAGATTAATGCACATGACGACTACCCTGACAGAGATAACATTATCGATCTTGCCTCATGATCAAACATTAAATCCTTCAAAACTTTCTTCGAACACCTAGGGCTATCCTTTGAGACCGACCTTAAAGCACACCAAACCCTTAGCAATATCAAAATCTTCATTGGATGGAACAATAAAAGACCAACAGAGCTGGCCAGATCCCACCTGAAGGACCTATAGATATAACATCTGAACTGCATCCATATGACCCTATACACTACTTTCACTATGATCATTGCGACATGGAATGTTAATGGCACTGCTTGTGCCAAATGTCGATGGGAAATCAAGAATTTCATCATTTCTAGCCACGTACATATTATTATACTTATGGAAATGAAGACTACACTTTCTGACTTCATGCTTCACACTATCAATGGTCGACAAATAAACACATGGATTTATTCCCTTGCTATCAGTTTCGAAGGGGGCATTGTCATCGGACTGAACAATCTTCTGTTCTCCATCAGGCACACCACTATGCATCACAACCACATCAAAATCTGAATCACCAATATCTTTGAAAACATCAGCTGGACCCTCACAGCCACCTACAGTCCTCCATCCCCCCCCAAAAAAAATAGATTACCTACATCTTCTTCAACAACATGCCTCTAATCATATGGCACTCCATGGATCATTGGGGGTTACTTCAACCTCACCACCTCCCCGTTGGTGCGATTGAATACCACCACATATGGGCAGCATTATACCTCTGTTGATCAACAATTCAACAGCTTCATAGAACAATACCACCTCATTGACCTATCATCAAACAACTTCACCTGGAATCGGGACCACTAATGGGCTAAGCTTGACAGATTCATATGCAACAACTCTTCGCACCACCTCTACCAAATTACCATCACACACATTGTTCACCGACCAATCTCAGACCACTTTCTTATCATTTTAAACACATGCCCCCATCCTATGGTCAAAACTCAAACACATTGAAAACTTTTTGCTGGTTGACCCTGATTTTCTCCCTTGGTTCTCATCTCAATGGGCACTCCATCCCAAATCTCATAATTTGTCCATGTTCTTATCAACCTCACTCAAATCTATGAGAAAGGCTGCTTTTACATGGGCCAAAACCAAATTTGGAAACATCAAAGCTGCCATCACTACCAAGGAAATTGACCTGTACAAACTTGACTCTGAGCCGAACGTAGATCTGGCCCACATTCTCACCCTAAGAGCCGAACTTGACACCCTCTCTAACCACTGGGAAGCCATATGGGCACAAAGCGCTACAATCCGCTAGCTAAAACAGGGGGACAAAAATACTAAATTCTTCCACCAGTGGTGCAACCACAAGAAAAAGAAAAATCACATTTACTCTTTCATCATTAATGGTGTATGTACCACAAATCAAACCTCTATTACCTCACACATTGCCTCGCATTTCCAAACATTTTCAACTCTTCTCACCAACCTCACCATACCAATCTATTCCAATGGAGAAATATTTTTCCCCCTCTGCAGCCTAATCTTGATGGTATTATTGCCCCCTTCTCCATTGAAGAAATTAAACAAGCTGCTTTTGGCTGAAATTAAACAAGTTGCTTTTGGCTTAGGCAGAGACAAAGTGTCTGGCCCGGATGGATTTAACACTGCAACTATTTGCACCATATGGCCACACATCAAGGACATTTTCTTCAAAATCTTTGAATACCTTCACACTGCTACTGATCCATCATTTGTCATCAAACCCCTCAACCAGACTAACATCGCCCTTATACCAAAAACCATCCTCCCATAATCCATCCATTAATACTGACCTATAAGCCTGATCAATACTACTTAAAAAATCATTACGAAGACCCTCAGCAACCACCTGAAACCCCATTTGTAGCGTATCATCAGTCTCAACCAAAGTGCCTTCCTGCCAAACTGTACCATCCAGGATGCTTACATTGTTGTTAGCCAAATGCTACACTCCTACCATACATCCCACACCCCCACCCTAGCCCTCAAACTTGACTTCACCAAAGCTTTCGACAATGTCAATTGGGAAATCATCACTTATTGCCTCAAAAACCACCACTTCCCTCAAAAATGGAATTAATGAATCATGTCTTGCATCTCTACTTGCAAGTTCTCCACCCTCATCAATGGCTGCCCTCAAGGCTATTTCGGTAGCACGAATGGGCTCAGACAAGGGGACCCTCTCTCACCATACCTCTTCATCCTCTGTACATCTATGCTCACCATGATGACGACCATTACGGATGAAAACCACTTGATCCACACCCCTGACCTTTGTAACTTCAATATCACCCAATATGATGATGATACCATGATTTGTATCACTCCCTCTGACCAAAACATCATCAATACCATCATACTTCTCGGTATTTTCCCATACCTCACTGGATTGAAGATTAACCTACAAAAATTCACCATTATCGGTATCAACATTTCCAATGATGATATGGAGAGATACCAAAATCTCATCATCTACAAAAGGGAATATTTTCCTTTCACATATCTTAGACTTCCCATTTCCCCTACTCATATCCCTTCTTCTTCTTGGGACCCTACCATCAACCGTCTTGAGGCCAAACTCCTCTACTGGAAATCAATCTTCCTGATCCTAGCGGTTCGTCTCACCCTTCTCAACAATTCCCTCACACCCACCCTCACCTACTACATGGGCTTCATTCCCCTACCCGCCAAAATTGCTTCCCGCATTGACAAGATATGTAGAAAATTCATGTGGGACCATAGGGAAAAACACATCCGCCTGACCAATTGGAGATCCATCACAACCCCCATTGACCAGGGGGTTGGGGCATCATCGACATCAAATTACACAATGCCTACCTTCTCCTCAAGGTCATTGCACAACTTTGCCAACGTATGAACTCCACTTGGTAAGACCATGTCAGGAAAAAATATTACCCTCAACATCCCCCATGGCACCCTGTCAAGAAGAAATCAGCCTCTCCCCTATAAAATCACCTTAACGAAATCCTCTACCACATCCAAACAACAATACACACACCGCCACTCAGTCATCTCAATATTCTTTTTTGGTCAGACCCATGGTACCAAAATCAACACGTCACCAACTTCTCCATCTCATATGACATCCCACACTCTCTTCATAATATCAACATTTAGAAAGCCCTTGCTATCAGCAGCAGCTGAAGACACAACACCCTCAAACATACCCTGACACATCAATTTCCCACTATCCCCACCACAAATGTAACTCGTATCCTTGAACATGATACACGTACTCAATTGCAATGGGTCTGGGGCCCTAGATACTCCACCAAAAAATCATACAGACACTTCTCCTATAGAGGATACACCAATCCCATTGCACACATATGGAACACAAACATCCCCCTCAAATACAAACTTTTTGGTTGGTTGCTATGGAACAACAAGCTTCTCACTGATCAAAAACTTCACAATCGGCGATTTCTTAGACCATCCAGATGTCATCTTTTCTACATGGACTGTGAGGACATCCACCACATATTCTTCCTATGCCCCAATACATGAAATATAATGCAAAATTTTCTAAATCGCACACACCTCACCCAACCCACAATCCGCGAGGTCATCACCATATATTTTGCCAAAACCATATCAACCAGATTCAATATAAACCATGCTTCCACCACCATCATCGTAGCTTGGCACATATGGAATGAGAGAAACCATCGTAGACACCATTTGCCTCATCCGGATGATAAAGTTAAAACTAACATTCTAGTTGCTTTACTTCATGTTCTCTCTACCCAGGTGACGATGACAGAAACAACGGCTCTACCCCATCTCCCTTGATGAAATATATAACCTTCCACACCCCGATCCACACATACACCTTGGAAGAGTTTGAGCGTGACAATACAGGCTTGTAACCACGGAGCACTTTTGTTGACTGGTTGTCTTCACTTCTCGTACTCGCTGTCGAAGACACATGTTCATTAGTTTATGCTCATCTTTTGGGATTGTTTTAGGGGTGCCCCCCACTATCACTTTGCCTAGCTCTTAATACTTCTGGTGTCCAGAGCTTTGTTATGTTTGTACTCTTTCTCTCCACATGTGGTCACAACATGTTGGAGATCCTATCTATTATGTACTTAATAACCTTTACGATAAAAAAAACTTCTGAGTGTTGAAGACAGCTACGTAGAAGATGGATTGCACTTGTCGGCCAAAAAGGTCGATAGCTGGTAGCAGGGGAAGAGTAGCGGGTGGATGATGAGTGATAGTTGAGATAGTGGATTAGTGGGAATGTTAAATTAGAGAACTGAAGAAGGATAAAGAGGAGTATCAACAACGATAGCTCATTTAGAAAAAAGTATGAGGAGATTGGATGAATGCCCTATGGGCGGCCAAGTCAAGAAGGGCGGGTGCTGCCCGCATGCGGAGGAACACATTTGTTGTTGTCTTCTCTAACTTAAGGTTAAATCACTATTTTGATATCATGTCTGAAAGTAAAATATGGCTATGTGATATATTTGATAAGAGAAGTCCCCCACCTTTATATAGGAGATGGGGGAAGCACACAAACTTTAGACTAAACCCTAATGGGACCAGACAAACTTGGGCCCATATACAATTAGACACAAATTACTTAATCAATAAATTAACCAAACTTTTTAATACTCCCCCTCAAGCTATAGTGTGGGGAAATCTCAAGTCATCTTGGAAATAGAGAGATAGACTTAAAGAAAGAAATTATAAATAAAGATATGCCAAGCCCTTACAAGAATTTCTCCCCCTCAAGGCTACAATAAAATACTCATCTCTCAAATACTTCCTCTCAAGTAGATAACACAAAGAATGTATGCAAGCAGGTCAAATTTGAAGTATGTCAGAACTTGTCAGTGCAGGTCACAAACATGTAGCAGATTCTTCTTGATAGAAAGATGTGACATCTATAGTAGTAGTGAACAACACCAAAGCATTAGAGTGTTCATCATAGGGTTTTTGTCGCAGTCCAGAGAGTGTTGGTTCACAATATAAAAGTCTAAAAACTCATGGTTTACAATGTCTAGAGAGTGTTGGTTCATACAGTCTAGAGAGTGTTGGTTCACAGTAGAAAAGTTGAGAAAGTGATGGTTCACAATAAAAAAGTCCAAAGAGTGTTGGCTTCACAGTAGCAAAGTCCAGAGAGTTTTAGTTCACAGTAAAAAAGTCCAGAAAGTACTCATTCACAATAGAAAAGTTTAGAGAGTGTTAGCTCATAGTGGAAAAGTCCAGAGAGTGCTAGTTCATAGTCAAAAAGTCTAGAGAGTGATGGTTCACAGTAGTAGTAGTAGTAGTAGTAGTCAACGTGCGAAGAAAGCACAGACAAAAAGTAGAAAGTAGAGATGACATATCAGGATAGAAGACCATCATCTTGAAAAGGTGACCAGTAGACATGAAGCTCCTGTAGGGAAATATGACATCAGTTCGGTAGTGGAAATAAAAAAAGTAACTTCCATATACCTCATTAAATCAGCAGACCCCGTCAACAACTATATAATGGAAAGGATGGTTTTGAGGATATACATGGTGTTGGATCAAGTCCAACGACAATCTCCTCATCATTGAGTTGTGTGGTTGTCTTCTAGTTGCACTCATACAACGTCTACAGTAGATCCTTGTCTTCACCATGAATAGCAGGCTGACGTTGTCCTCCTAGCAAGAAAATTATTGTGATGACCACAATTTCTATATACTTTCCATAGTGGCATTTGCATATATGCGTGCACTCATATCTATAGATTTCAAAAGGGAAAATATAAGAGATCAAGGTAATCAACTAAAATCATAGATTGAGCCATGATCATAGTTCACATCAACTCATAAAGCCACACAAACATTCATTCACAACGATACAATAAAGTCATTACATACAAAGAGAAAAATATTGTTCTAGAGAAAGATAACTTTAATCCATAGGATCTCAGTCATCCTCAACGACAACTAGAAAAGAAAAGGGAATAAATTAACATCTAGAAAGAGTGAGATAAGAGTAATGCATCTATCTAATATCCTCCATGCTTATTATTTGTGCCTTCAGATACTTTGAGCATGCATTTCATTTTGGTTGTCAATTGTTCCTTGTACCTAGAAAATATGAGAAACAAATATATCAACAAAGTTGGTACGTGAAATTAAAAGCTATACTATGCTAGTATAATAAAATACTCGAAATTGAAGAAAGAGAAAGAAAACATTATTTAAAGGTGGAAAAATTAGGTAATCCCAAGTTATTAGCCTCTTTTAAAATGAATATGCATTACTATGGTGGACTTAGCACAAAGATAAATGGTGGGCCCTTCCCTATGTACCTTGTACTCTAGGGATCTCCCCATATACCATGTACTCTAGGGAGGTGCTAGTCAACATTAAAGCTTTCCCTCTCTAATAGAGAGTTTAATGAGCACCACTAGTAACTACATTTCACTTATCTTCAATTATGTTCTTTTATATTCAAGCCGGTAAATTATCGATTTATCCATATATCCACATCCATCAATGTAATTCAATTACATGCAAGCAAGTACATATATTTACCATCCAACAAAATCTAGTCATATAATTATATCCACGTACCTTCAATTTTCCGATCTAGATTCCACTAGTCTTAGATTATGAAAAAGAGAGTAGATCACCCTGAAATGTAATCAAGGGTATACTTGTTACTATTAGTCCATATGACCCATGATTAAGGTTAGTTATTAATTATTATTCGTTTTTATGTTATCTAATTCGGATCAGGGTTATCCATCTTTTAATTAGGTTTTTGAGCCTGTATCAGATCTGATCCATCATAAAATAGTTTGATTAAAATACAATATTTAATGAATCAAAAGAAGATTGTCATAACTAGGGTTTCTAGGATGATCGGATAAAAGGGACAGAAACCTTAAGGATGTTAATGATTCCATAATCTCAGAGTTCATTTCATGGTTTAGGACCAATCCTTATCACTAAACATCATCTAATGATATTAGATTTTTTTATAAAGATATACCTTTAATTACATGTAAAGAGAGAGAAAACTAAATTTAGGGTTTCTTCTAATCCTTTCATCATTTATCAACTTGGACTAGTATTTCGAGTGATTTAGAAAATAGGGTTTCATCTAGGGTTAAATATGTTTTAGGAAGTCTTGTATCATCAAGAAAAGCCATTATTAACAATTAATTATAACTAAGGAGGTCATTTAGGATTTGGGTAACCATTTTTGAAATATGAAACAGATCTTGGTCTTGATAACATTTTATTTGGATAGAGAATATTTTTCTGATCAAAATGGTATATTGGTTCGCTACAATCCGATATTCCTAGCATCTCTTATGATTTTTCTAAGGTAATCCATTTTCTTGAGTAATAAAACAAAATAAAATAAAAGGAAAGAAAAATAAAACCTCAATCAATGGCCAGATCCGACTGGATCAATGGCTCAGATTGATCCAACTATCACGAGAGGGGGGGTCCGGTTTGCTGAGTAGGCGCTCTTGGATTGGTCCAACTGGCGTTGTGGGTCCAACCTTCTCCTTGCTCGAGCAGCTTGCTATCTTGAATCGCGGCGGAGGAGCTCGCCGGCACTGAGTTGGGAAGGGAGCAGGAGGCTCCAGCAACGGGCAGAAAAGAGCCACCCGAGATCTCCATGACCTAGCGATGTCGAGGGGAACTACAATTTGAGGCGAGAAGAAGAACTTCTCAACCTGGCAGTGCGGAGGTGCCACGGTGGTCCCAGGGAAATTGGGGGTCTCGGTTGATGATAGGGGTCAGGAGTCAGAAGGTTAAGGTAAAGGAGGTAGGCGGCAATGTAGAGGGAGTGATTTTACAGCTTCTTGGTGTAGGTTTAGGGTTTGGTGAGGTGGGGGCATCTTCGGTCGCCACCGGAGTGAGAGAAGCAGATAAGAGGGAGTCTGTTCTCCCTATCCCGAGAGCGAGGGGGGTCAAGATAAGGGTGGTTGACCTCGTTTTGATGAGTTGAAGGTATCCCTTCGGATGGAAGTTCGAAAAAAGGGGGTGAGCTGGCATCTGGTTGGAGCTCAGGCTCGATCTCTCCTACCCGCCCTGTACGGGAGGTAGAATACGGGTCCTGGACCCTTGGATCATTGCGCGGATCTGTGGCCATCAGATCGAACGAATAGATTTGAAAACTAGTTAAGTGGTCAACGCTCAACAGCTTAATGGGTCGTGTGACCTAAAATTTGATCAATTAAATCGAAAACCTAGGTCCTAGAGTTACTAGATGGAATTATACACCTGATTTTCAAGTGTGAATAACTCCCAAATGGTACATCCAATTGGAAAAAAAATTTAGGGGTAGCTTAATGATATCATTAAGTAGCTAAGATACAAATTTGGAGTCAAAATTCGATTGTAGATTATGTCAATTGATTAAAGTCATAAAGCTTGTATTATTGACTTTATGTGATATTCTGAATGGTCTTTAAATTAAATTGATAATCAATTTAGTGAGGGAAAATTTTGAGGGCATATTTGGAATAATTAAAATTGTAGGAGAGAGAAAATAAATAATATATACAGAAAAACTCACTCTGTCACATTCTCCCTTCCTTTTAAGAATTTTGTCCCCAAAATTCAAGCAGCCTGAAAAAGATGTGGGTACTTCTTCTCAACCTCGGTCTTTAGTTCCTAGGTGGCATATGTTTCATCATGGTGGCTCCAGAGAACTTTCACCATATCTTCATGTCGATTACTAAGAAGCTCCCTTGTCTTTAAATCAAGGATTTTGACTGGTGATTCAGCATAAGACAGATCATCTTTCAGCTCGAGAGGCTCATGATTCAGAATGTGACTGGGGTATTTGACATAAGGCTTCAGGTTAGATACATGAAACACATTATGCATGGCACTATACTGAGGTGGAAAAGCGAGACGATAGGAACATTCACCAACCCTTTCCAAATTCTAAAAGGGTCCAACAAAATGAGGACTGAGCTTTCCTTTGTTCTTGGCCAAAGATCGAATAGGTCGGATCTTCAGAAAAACATGGTCACCTTTCTTGAACTGACGTTCCTGACGATGAGAATCTGCATAAGACTTTTTCCTATCATGTGCCTGCTTCATCCCCTGCCTGATAAGTGCAACCTTATAAGTATACAACTGCATCTCCTCGGATTTCATCAGGGTATGTTCTCTAATGTCATCCCAATGTAATGGAGATTTGCATGGTCGGCCATAAAGGGTTGCATAGGGAGGCATCCCAATGCTTTCCTGATAGCTATTATTATAGGCAAACTTAGCTAAAGGCAAGTAATTGTCCCACGAGCCTTCCCAATCAAGCACACAAGCTCGTAAAAGATCCTCCAGAATCTGCACTGTACGCTCTAACTACCCATCTGTGTGAGGATGGTAGGCCGTACTGAAGTTCAACTTGGTGCCCAATTTCTCTTGAACCTGCTTCCACAACTTTGATGTGAACTTTGGGTCCCTATCTGAGACAATAGATGTTGGGACTCCATGTAGATGTACAATCTCCCATTTGTAGAGGTCAACCAACTCAGAAACATTCACAGTAGTCTTCACAGGGAGAAAATGAGATGACTTGGTGATACAATCCACTATGACCCATGCAGCGTTGTATCCCTTCCTGGTCTTGGGTAATCCCACCACAAAATCCCTGGTGATGTGTTCCCATTTCCATTCTGGGATCTTAAGGGGTTGTAGTAGATTGTCTAGTCTATGATGTTCGGCCTTGATCCTTTGGCATGTTAGACACCTGGACACAAAATCGGCAATATCATGCTTCATGCCCCTCCACCAGAACTGTCTTTGCAGGTATTTTTACATCTTTGTTGTGCCAGGATGTATAGTGTATTTGAACCCATGTGCCTCACTAAGAATTGTTGTCTTTATAGTTGACTGCTCAGGAACCCATATATGGTTCTTGTATCGAAGACCACCATCAAGACCCATAGACAGATGTGTTTCCAGCTTCGATAGGAGAGAAGAGAGCTCTGTAAGATCAGGACTAGCCTTCTGTGCCTCAAGAAGTTCGAAATGCAAGTTGGACGAGATGGAAATGTTATTAACATGCACACGATCAGACAGAAACTACGGTTTCCAGCCCACTAGATCCTCCATGTTCTTCCATTCAGGAATAGAAAGAGATGTACACACTGCCCTTTTCCTACTACGGGCATCAACGACTACATTTTCCTTACCCGGATGATAGACAATGGTGAAATTGTAGTCCTTCAGGTATTCAATCCATCGACGTTGACGCAAATTCAAGTCCTTCTGAGTCAGGATGTACTTTAGGCTTTTGTGATCGGTGAAGATGTCGAATGTTGCCCCGTACAGGTAGTGCCTCCAGATTTTGATAGCATGAATGATTGCAGCTAATTCCAAATCATGCGTGGGATAATTAAGCTCATTGGGTTTTAGTTGTCTAGATGCAAAGGCCACTACTTTACCATTCTGCTGCAGGACACATCCTAACCCATTCCTCGAAGCATCCGTGAATATCACAAACCCTTCATTGCCAGAGGGTAGAATAAGAACAGAAGTCGACGTCAACTTCTGCTTCAACTGTTGAAAACTGGACTCACAGGCAGCTGACCAGATGAAATGCTCATCCTTCCAGGTAAGCTTAGTTAGAGGAAGTGCCACTTTGGAGAAATTTGGAATGAAATAATGATAGTATCCAGCCAGACCCAAGAAACTCTAAATTTCAGAAGGATTATGAGGAGGTTTCCAATTAAGTACAACAGAGACTTTGGCGGGATCAATAGATATACTACCTCCAGAAATGACATGCCCAAGAAACATGACTTTGTCAATCCAAAATTCACATTTAGAAAGCTTGCCATAGAACTTCTGGGTTCAGAGAATGTCAAGAACTTCTCGCAAGTGTTCTCAGTGTTTTTCCATAGAATCAAAATAGATCAAGATATCATCAATGAAGATGACCAGAAACTCATCAAGATAGGAATGTAAGACTTTGTTCATCAGATTCATAAACACGCCTGGTGCACTGGTCAATCCGAATGGCATCACTAGAAATTCATAATGCCGATAATGAGTTCAAAAAGCAGTTTTAGAAATATCAGAATCCTTGATTTTAAGTTGATGGTAGCCAGAACGAAGATCAATCTTTGAGAAAACTTTATTAGTACGAAGCTGATCAAAGAGGTCATCAATATGAGGGAGAGGATACTTGTTTTTAATAGTAGCTTGGTTCAAAATACGGTAATCAATACACATACACATAGAACCATCTTTCTTTTTAACAAAGAGAACAGGAGCACCCCAGGGGGAAGCACTCGGACGACTGAAACCTTTGTCGAGAAGTTCTTGCAACTATTTCTTCAACTCAATAAGCTCAGTATGAGCCATCCTATATGGTTCCCTAGAAATCAGAGTGGTTCCAGGAAGAAGATCTATGGATAACTCAATGTCTCTATTTGGAGGCAGCCCAGGAAGCTCCTCTAGAAATACATTAGGGAAATCACGTACCACTTCCAGACTTTCTACAGACCCACTACTAGGACTAGTCTCTGAGACTAATGCGAGGAAGACTTTACATCCTTTAGAAATGAGCTTTTTAGCTTTAAGAGAGGAGATTATAATATTATTACATAATCTGTTTCCCCTAGGGATTTTTACAGGATAAGAATGAGGTTGAGAGAGAATGACCATCTTGTTTCTATAATCAATGTGAGCATGGTATGTGTATATCCAGTCCATACCAAGTATAACATCAAAGTCTTCCACAGTTAAGAGAATGAATTCAAAGGGCATATCATGATTTTTGTATTTAAGAGAAAGTTCATCAGATTTTTGTAAACTTGTGAGTATTTTTCCACTAGGAGTAGGCACATCCAGAATATATCCCAATTCCCTTATATGAAGGTTTAATATAGATGCCAGGGTTTGAGAAATAAATTTATTTGTAGATCTAGAGTCAAATAAGGCCTTAACAGGATGGCCATTTAATATTACAGTGCCTACACATGATAATAAAGTTATAAATAATTACATGCTTGAACAAGATATTAAATTATAAAGAAATTAGGTTACCTTCACATAGCTGGTTTGGATTTGCCTTAGCCTCTTCTACATTCACTACAAATACCCTACCATTGCGGTGTCCCTGACTCTGCGGAGCACCTACTACAGGATTGCCAAAGATGGAGGGAGTGGGGCACTTGGCAATGAAATGACCCTCCTTGTAGTTATAGCAGACTAGCTTGGTGTGGTGGCATACCCCACCATGGTGTCGTCCGCAAGTCTTGCACTTCGGGTGGACTATCTTCTGTTGATTTCAGTTGTGCTTCTGTCCTCCTTTTCTTGAACCTCCTCCTTTCCCTGAACCCTTGTTGTTATGGCTTGTGTTGAACTTCCTAAACTTATCCTCTTCAGTTGTGGTTAACCCTAAGTACCCCATGCTGGAAGGTTTCTGCATGCCCTTCTCTCTCTCCTGCTTGAGGGCCATATCTAGGGTTTCATCTATGCTTCTGGTATGAGAGGCTATGACTAGAGTTTTTAGGTGGGCGGAGAGGCAGTCAACATAGTGTTCAGTAAAGCGGTCTTCAGTCCTGATGGGTGCATAACACTCCAGAAGCCTAAACTTCTGAGTGTAATCATCTACTGAAAGACTACGCTGCCTTAACTCCATGTACATCTTCTCCTTCCTCTTCCTCTCGGCTATGGGCATAAAACGATCAGTGAAGAGGGTTTTGAAGGCTTCCCACCCCATGTTATCTATTTCCTCTCCCCTATTTATGCCATAGTTCTCCCACTTGATTTTTGCCCCTCCCTTAAGCATGTGGGTGGCAAACTTGACCTTCTTCTCATTGGGTACTTCTAGGGTATGAAAACCATTTTCTATGTATAAAATCCAGGCCTCAGCCTTGTCCATGACCTCAGCCTGATCTTCCCCCCAAAAGGAATCAAGGTTAAGCTTAATAAAGACTATCACTGTTACTTCTTTCTTACTAGAGGAGCTAGGTTCAGGGGTTCCTTTTGTGGCAAGGGTTTCCATAAAATCTAGAAGGATTTTCTTCTGTTCCTCCCACCTTTCCTGGGCCACAGCATCGGGATCAGGTACTTCAGAGGTTTCAGGCTCTTTTCTCTTCTTAGAGGATGATTCCTCTGAGCCCTTTGAGTTGTGAGTCTTAGGAGGCATCCTGAAATTAATTTGGACATATTAGATTTATTACTCAACAATTATATTTGTCATTATCATTATCATTATCACATGATATTTCATTATTCTCCTATATCATTTATTAATGTTCTCCATGTTATAAATTGTGGAGGATAACCTAAAAGTCCTTATTAGTCAGTCCTTAAGACTTTCTAATTAGAGAGACTCTTTCCTAATCTTATATCATAAAGATAAAGGGAAGAAATTTTTTCCAAAATTCGAGATAAGGAAAAAAATATTCCTATAGAAAAGATGAGAGGCAATTTCTATAGATGAGAAGGATCCTAATTTAAGGAATGCCCAAGAAGTAGGGGATATTTAGGGTATTGGCCAGGTAGACTCACACTGCCTTATAGGTAGCCTCGTGATTGCCAAACAAAGTGGCTCGGAGACATTATCCAGACCTTAGGCAGATGCTATTCTAGTCACCTCAACCCTCACTACTACAGAAGTGCCTTTTAGTGTCGGTTGTTTAACCCCCTTTGGCGTCGGTTTCTGAACGACGCCTATGTGGGCGCCGCTAAAAGGGTGGACACTTCAGCGTCGGTTAAAAAACCGACGCCTATTTAATATAAAGGCGTCGGTGTTTTATAAAACACCGACGCCAAAAGGGTTCCCGCCACAGAAAACGGCGTCATCTAGGATGCTTTCTGCGTCGGTTATATACTAAACAACCGACGCAGAAAAGTGTCCTAGATGACTCCCATTTCCTGTAGCGCGAACACTTTTGGCGTCGGTGTTTTATAAAACACCGACGCTGTAAGTCTGTGCTGACGGTTATCGGTAAATAACCGACGCCTATATCTATTTTTTTTTTATAAATCTGTTTGCAGGCCTGCTGTGGCTGGTCAGCAGGATGAGAACCTGCAGTTCAGTTTTCTGAACTGCAGGTTTACGACATCCATTGATATCAGCCTACAAACAGGCCACAAACCTGCAAAATTAACATAAAAAGATTCACACAAGTAGATACATTCAGACATCAATTCAATTGTCACGTTCACACATATAGAATCATTCAAATACATGTTTTAACATTCAGAAACATTCATTTACAAAGTATCATTCATCATCACTATCAACATCCCAATTATATCTTACAGTTGCCACTGTTTGTACAGCTATTGCCCATTCTTCTCTTACTTCATTTAATGATTCCCTCGTATATGGAGCATGTACATTTTTTAAGCGTTTGCCTATAGTGTGGTCAGTTTTAAACACCTGCAAAGAGAATGATGTATATATATAAGTAATAATATAAAAATAAGATTGATATATTTCATACTAACTAATGAGACTATATATAATACCTCATGTATGGTATCGATGTCCAATGCGGCATGTTTGATAATCATCTGCATAAATCGCATCACATAGTATGCGCATGCCCAGCCATTGTCTTGTGTAGCGCACTATAAATTGAAACATACAAATTAATACAACTAAGCACAATTCACATCAATAATATATACATTGGAGTCGGGGAGTCGGGAACTTACTTTTACGTTCTCCCAAGACAATGGCTGGTTCTTTTTCCTTGGGACCTTTCCTCCAGCATTTTTGAATGCATCTAAACCCCTACATGTTAATATAACACACTAAGTTGCATAAGTAAATAGTAATGTAATAAAAGATGTTAACGGATATAAAAAATGAAATATTTCTCACCAGAATAATGCCATTCTCATTACGTGTCCAATTTTAGTGTTTAATGTACTTCCTGCGGGATCTAGATAATAAACAGTGAACGTCCCGGGGACAATAACTAGTAACTCCCAATGTCTACCACTAGAGGTAAAAAGTTAACAATTAATAACTCAAAATGCAAAATAATAATGGAATTTTCTTAAGTCCAAATTATAAATAAAGCAAACTTACTTGACATTGAATGGAGCTATTATTATCGTCTTCATTTGATGACCAAAAATTGTAAAAGCATCTATACAGTATTGTTGAACACTATCAGGGTCTTTAGCTACCATACTAATCAATGATGGAATCAAAAATCCCACATGATCATATGCAAATTGTTTGCAATGATCTTCGATTAAGTAGCTGCAAAACATATAGACGTATGCATTAATATATAAGAAACTAGATCACCGGATCTTACACAAGGTATATGGATGTATAAACAAGATCTCACCTTATCCATGTCTCTATCATTGATGTATTCAACCATTCATACATAAACAACTCAATAATATCTTGTATAAATAAAGAGCTGTCGTATGATTGACCTGCATAATCTGCATCTAAAGAAACAATTATAGGGCAAAGTATATTATGTGCCCGTAGCCAACATGCCATTCCCCTACAAGCAGGACCTAACGGGTATTGTAGGTCAGTTGGAACCCAAGTTGGTAATGCGGGAATTGGAGGTGGAGGCCTAGGTGCTCCTGGTGTCTTCTTTTTAACCTGTATATATAATTTCAGATCAGTTGACATCATATATACACATTAACAGTCTAAATCAATGTAAATTTATCTTACAATTTCAGTCGTGTAGAGGACATCTGCTTTGGGCCACAATATGACCCCGCTTTCTGCGTCACCAAGTGTATCAATATCTGGGTGGGCATATGGCAACGCAACTTCCCTCCAATCGGGTAATACATGTATCGGGCTCACACGAATGTAGCCCTGCGGCATTGGACTCCCATGAAACGTTGCCCCAGGAAGGGACTGGTAAGCTTGCGCCTCTGCAACAACATAGTTTTCCATTCTTAAGCGGCATGGCTTCAATGCCTACAAATTTACGTAAAGAATGTTATACATATATACATATCATCTTGAAAACATATCATCTTGAAAAGACTAGCTACAATGTCATAAACAATACTTACAGCAGACGTGTTAGGCGATGGGTCTCCAGGATTACTTGCAGTCTGTGCACCAGGAGAAGAGTGGGTCGGCATAGGCTGATTGGAAGCCTGAGATGTCTGCCACCGCAGCAATTCTTCCTTGACCTTCTCAGCAACCACATCGTTGAGCTTCTTAGCAACTATATCCTCGACTCTCTTATTCTCCTATACATGGATAAAACAAATATTAGCTTTTTATTAATGAATTTCCTTTTGCAGTAACATTATAAAAATAGAATATATATGTTACCTCTTCTTGAGAAAGTCCCGCTCTGGGTTTGCGCTGGGATGGCCCAAAGAATGCTTTGATGCCCACACCAGCGCCGGCACCTCTAACACGTCCAGGATGCTCTGGGTTACCCAGAGCAACTGTCAATTCATCCCTTGTGCCCTGAGGGATGAACGTGCCTTATTTTCTCTGCTCGTGCAGCTCCCGCTAATCACCATAAACAAAAATTGGTAAGTTAACACCACAAATAATCAATATTCAAATGATTGCTCTAAGAGTTGTATTTTACCATTTTTGCAGCCGCCTCAGCAGTTTCGGGCTTCTTTATTTCACCCTTCTTGTTTTTCCTGCCAGCTATCCAGATATCATGGCGAGGGAAGGGTGTGGCTGCAGACTCCTGAGTAGTCGCAGACTCCTGAGTAGCCGCAGACTCCGCCTGTAGTCTTTGGCGAACGCTTGCATAGCCTTTTGGACCCATAGTATGGTCATGTACATTCAGTGCACGCCTTGCTTTTTGTGCGTCACTGAGGGCCTAGTTAGTATGCACATTTATAATTACGTTAGTAGCACTAAATCTTAATCTTGAATAGGTGAATACAATGTATATTAATTAAAATGGGAGTGACGCCTAATACCTTGAATTCTTCAGATTTTCTTGAAGCAACAAAATTGTCCCAATCTTCTTTGTCCAAGAAGTTCCATTGTTCAAGGGCTGACTTCTTCTTCTTATCACCCTGTCTTATGTATTCTCTGTTCAGATTTGTCCTGTAATTCCTAAGCATCTTTCCAGCGCGTTGCATCACACTTTTACGATGCAACATCTCATCCAATGCAAACAGATTCTGTAAAATAGAAATGTTATTAACTAGTACCAAAAATATAATTGCAAATAATAGAATTTGTAATCTACAAAAAAGAATTGCAAATAATAATAACTCACGCATAAATCTTTCCATATCAAGTCTTTCTTCGCCTGAGGAACTTTATGCCAATTATCATATTTAACACCACAATGGCTTCGAGTGACAACCCCAAGATAGTTTATAAAATTATTGCGGTTCACTCCAATTGCATTCCCTCCATTATCAAACTCCACAACCAATTTGGATCCACTGCCACTCAGCGCAAGTAACTTTTTCAACAGAGTGATACCCCTTTTCTTGTTAAGTTTTTGTTGCTGCGCATCAAGTTTCTCAATTGCTTCAGTGGGTAGCTGTGCATCATCAACCTAAAATTTGACAAAAATAAACACACCGAATTAAGCCAATATAGAAATACAGGATATATGACATAACTAGAAGATAATGAATTTTATAGAAATACGGGATATGTTTTTAGAACTTACGTTGGTATCCTCATCATGCTCGTCATGGACAGCATGCTCATCATGGACTTCATGCTCATCATGGAAATGCTACTGAAATTTTCTCGAAAACCCAATACACATTATACACTTACATCCTAAGTGAGATTAGGTGTTCAAGAACAGTCCCAAACCGGGGACTATCCAAGATTTACTCCTAATGAGTAAATTTTGGATGGGTTTCTAGGCCAACAAACACAATAATAGATATCTACAATGAAGCCGGACTCCATACAAACAGTATATAATTTAGTGATTGTTCATTCTAATTTATATCAATGTACAAGTAATATAAAAAACAATGATTGTTCACATTCTAGGCCAACAAACACATTTCATGTCATTCTTATATATAATAAATGTGTACCACCTATCCCATCCTTAAACACCTAATCTCACTAGTAAGTGTATAATGTGTATTGGGTTTTCAAGAAAATTTCGGCAGCATTTCCCCGCTGTTCTCTAAGTACATATGTACTTAGAGAACAAACGGGGAAATGCTACTGAAATTTTCTCGAAAACCCAATACACATTATACACTTACATCCTAAGTGAGATTAGGTGTTCAAGAACAGTCCCAAACCGGGGACTATCCAAGATTTACTCCTAATGAGTAAATTTTGGACGGGTTTCTAGGCCAACAAACACAATAATAGATATCTACAATGAAGCCGGACTCCATACAAACAGTATATAATTTAGTGATTGTTCATTCTAATTTATATCAATGTACAAGTAATATAAAAAACAATGATTGTTCACATTCTAGGCCAACAAACACATTTCATGTCATTCTTATATATAATAAATGTGTACCACCTATCCCATCCTTGAACACCTAATCTCACTAGTAAGTGTATAATGTGTATTGGGTTTTCAAGAAAATTTCGGCAGCATTTCCCCGCTGTTCTCTAAGTACATATGTACTTAGAGAACAAACGGGGAAATGCTACTGAAATTTTCTCGAAAACCCAATACACATTATACACTTACATCCTAAGTGAGATTAGGTGTTCAAGAACAGTCCCAAACCGGGGACTATCCAAGATTTACTCCTAATGAGTAAATTTTGGACGGGTTTCTAGGCCAACAAACACAATAATAGATATCTACAATGAAGCCGGACTCCATACAAACAATATATAATTTAGTGATTGTTCATTCTAATTTATATCAATGTACAAGTAATATAAAAAACAATGATTGTTCACATTCTAGGCCAACAAACACATTTCATGTCATTCTTATATATAATAAATGTGTACCACCTATCCCATCCTTGAACACCTAATCTCACTAGTAAGTGTATAATGTGTATTGGGTTTTTAAGAAAATTTCGGCAGCATTTCCCCGCTGTTCTCTAAGTACATATGTACTTAGAGAACAAACGGGGAAATGCTACTGAAATTTTCTTGAAAACCCAATACACATTATACACTTACATCCTAAGTGAGATTAGGTGTTCAAGAACAGTCCCAAACCGGGGACTATCCAAGATTTACTCCTAATGAGCCAATCTTGGACGGGTTTCTAGGCCAACAAATACATGTGTTGTCATTCTTATATATAATAAATGTCTATAAAGTACAGGCAACATGGTTAATCCTAATCAATAGAGCATTATTAAATAATAAATCAAAAAATCAATAGTTTCAAACAAAAGGTCTAGGAATCTTTACTAGACACTATATGTATCCCTAATCATCATATTTAACATACTACATTATTATGAACATCCAGATCAGATTAAGATCATACTATGTTATAACCATTGGTTTAATAACCCTATTTCTGCATGTACATGTTTATCAACTTTAAAACCCTATAATTCATGAAATCATTCTAATTCAATTTAATATGTTGGGATCACATAATTATATAATGACATCAGAATATATAGAAGAATCATAATTAACATGATTAACAACATGCTCATCAAACTAGGGTTTTCTTGAATATCATCTAATATTTGTGTACTAGACATTATATTTATCCCTAATCATCATATTTAACATACCATTATTATGAACATCCAGATTAGATTAACTCTAATCAAATACATTACATGCATTTTTATCACAACAATTTGATCGATGCATAAAAAAGCAGAGCAGCTAGCAGCGGGAAGACCAACCTTGTCAGAGGGAAAAAGGCAGAGGCTCCGGTGGCTCTGGCTGGAGAAGTAGCTAGCAGCGACGGCGGTGGAGGAGCAGCTAGCAGCTCCGGTGGCTCTGGCGGTGGTTGCGGCGGCGCGACGACCGTGGAAAAACACCAGGCGGCGCCGAAGAGTCAGGCGTGGCGGCGGCCTCAGGCGCTTGGAGCAGCAGGGGCAGGCAGCAGGGGCGGGCAGTAGGGGCGGTGGAGAAGGGGGCGCAGAGAAGGAGGAGTGGTGGTGGAGAAGGGGGCGCCGGAGAAGGGGGCGCCGGAGAAGAAATAGCCGGAGAAATGGCACTGGAGAAGAAATCGCCGGAGAGAAATCGCCGGCAGCAGAGAAATAGGGTAATTGCTCGCAATGAAACAGAAGAAAGGGGAAGAGTCGGGCGATCGCGGAGTATTAGTTCCCATATAGCGTCGGTTGTTTGCATCCACCGAAGCCTAAACATCTTTAGCGTTGGTTGTTTGCAACAACCGACGTCCAATTGGACGATATTTTCATGAAATTGTTTGGCGGGAACAGCCTTCCGCGTCGGTTATAAAAGGATAACCGACGCTGAAAGTGACACTTTTTGCGCAAATTTTCATCGCACATAGGCGTCGGTGTATACCTACATGACCGACGCTGACAATGACACTATTTTTTTTTTATCTAAATTTGGATTTCGCGGCCGACTTTCAGCGTCAGTTTGTTATAAACCACCGACGCTGAATACAAAGCGGTACCCGTGTCTGGCTGGTCTTTGAATATAGACGTCGGTTTTCTTAAAAAACCGATGCCTAACATATAAGGCGTCGGTTTTTCTTAATAACCGACGTCCAGAAAAGTGACATTGAATACTATTTCTGTAGTAGTGCCTTCACATCCCTAACTCAAGGACTACCCTAGACTCATAATAGGGTGAATGAAAGTCATGTGACTATGATGTGTGAACCTTGGCTCTGATACCAACTGTGACGATCCCAATTTCTATATATTTTCCGTAGTGACATTCATAGATATGCATGCACTCATATCTATAGATGTCAAAAGGGAAAATATAAGAGATCAAGGTAATCAACTAAAATCAGAGATTGAGCCATAATCATAGTTCACATCATCTCATAAAGCCACACAAACATTCATTCATAATGATACAAGAAAGTCATTACATAGAGAGAGAAAAATATTGTTCTAGAGAAATATAACTTTATTACATAGGATTTTAGTCATCCTCAACAACAACTAGAAAAGAAAAGGGAATAAACTAACATCTAGAAAGAATGAGACAAGAGGAATGGATCTATCTAATATCCTCCATGCTTATTATTTCTGCCTTCAGATACTTTGAGCATGCATTTCATTTTGGTTGTCAATTGTTCCTTGTACCTAGAAAATATAAGAAACAAATACATCAACAAAGTTGGTACGTGGAATTAAAAGCTATACTATGTTGGTATAATAAAATACTCAAAATTGAAGAAAGAGAAAGAAAATGTTATTTAAAGGTGGAAAAATCAGGTAAGCCTAAGTTATTAGCCTCATTTAAAATGAATATGCATTACTATGGTAGACTTAGCGCAAACATAAATGGTGGGCCCTTCCCCGTGTACCTTGTACTCTAGGGATCTCCCCATATACCATGTACTCTAGGGAGGTGCTAGTCAACATTAAAGATTTCCCTCTCTAATAAGGAGTTTAATGAGCACCACAAGTAACTACATTTCACTTATCTTCAATTATGTTCTTTTATATTCAAGGAGGTAAATTATCGATTTATCCATATATCCACATCCATCAATGTAATTCAATTACATGCAAGCAAGTAAATATATTTAGCATCCAGAAAAATCTAGTCATATAATTATATCAACATACCTTCAATTTTCCGATCTGGATTCCACAAGTCTTAGATTATGAAAAAGAGAGTAGATCACCCTGAAATGTAATTAAGGGTATGCTTGTTACTATTGGTCCATATGATCCATGATTAAGGTTATTTATTAATTATTATTCGTTTTTATATTATCTAATTCGGATCAGGGTTATCCATCTTTTAATTAGGTTTTTGAGCTTGTATCAGATCGGATCCATCATAAAATAGTTTGATTAAAAGACAATATTTAATTAATCAAAAGAAGATTGTCATAACTAGGGTTTCTAGGATGGTTGGATAAAAGGGACATCAACCTTAAGGAAGTTAATGATTTCATAATCTCAAAGTTCATTTCAGGGTTTAGGACCAATCCTTATCACTAAACATCATCTAATGATATTAGATTTTGTTGTAAAGATATACCTTTAATTACATGTAAAGAGAGAGAAAACTAAATTTAGGGTTTCTTCAAATCCTTTTATCATTTATCAACATGTACTAGTATTTTGAGTGATTTAGAAAACATGGTTTCATCTAGAGTTAAATATGTTTTAGGAAGTTGTGACTCGTCAAGAAAAGCCATTATTAACAATTAATTATAACTAAGGAGGTCATTTAGGATTTGGGTAACTATCTTTGAAATAGGAAACGGATCTAGGTGTGGATAACATTTTATTTTGATAGAGAATATTTTTCTGATCAAAATGGTATATAGGTTCGCTACAATCTGATATTCCTAGCATCTTTTGTGATTTTTCTAAGGTAATCCATTTTCTTGAGTAATAAAATAAAATAAAATAAAATAAAAAGAAATAAAAATAAAACCTCGATCAATGGCCAGATCCGACTGGATCAATGGCTCAGATTGATCCAACTATCGTGAGAGGGGGGGTCCGGTTTGCTGAGTAGGCACTCTTGGATTGGTCCAACTAGCGTTGTGGGTCCAACCTTCTCTGTTACGACCTCACCTTTCAGTAACCCCCAATTAAGGGAGACCAAGAGGTTGAAGTTGCACCCATTAATCCCGGATCAAAGGTTTGAGATATAACCATAAACAATTATTAAATTCTAACAGACTATACTAAAAATGGTAATAAAATTTTTCTTTGCATACCTTTGAAAAGTTTGGAACAAACTAAACTTCTAACCTCAGCTAAACTATTCTAACTAGTTCCTCCTTGTTCTTTAATTCATGAATTCACAAGGTGTCACTTTACTATTTGTTCTTTTCATTGTACCTAAAATGCCAACAAACAAAACGTCGGTCAGCCGAAGCTGGTATGTGGAGGAAACAGATAATGTTCAACTATGTTAACAATATAATCATTCAATTAATCATTTAACAATCAAGATTACATTTTAAACCATACAACTCAATCCATACATATTCTCGAACTCTGGCCTGTCCCTGCAGTGGACATGGATATCACCTCTCTTTTAGGTAATAGAGTCGCATGGCACTATCCGAAGATAGCCCAATATCTAACTCATTGTGACTTGATGGTCCTACCTCAATGGTAGCCATGTACTAAGTCAACCATAGACCTGATGGACCTACCCAATAGGTAGCCATGTACTAGGTCATCCATAGACTTGATGGACCTACCCAATAGGTAGCCATGTACTAGGTCATCCATAGACCTGATGGACCTACCCAATAGGTAGCCATGTACTAGGTCTTTCTCTAACCTGATGGACCTACCCATAGGCAGCCATGTACTAGGTTAGCTATAATGCCACAGAGAGAACCAGGATCTGAGTTTGTAGGCATATATCCTTTGTGATAGTCATAGCCACATTATAGTTTGCAATATGAACTTCCAAACAGTTTAGTTTCATTCAATGCGATTAAACATCCGGGAATCCATCGAAAAACTAAAGTGGTTATTCATAATTAACCACATACCTTTAATTGCAGTTTTCAAGACAGATTCAAGTATGTAGAGAAACCCAAATAATCAAACAAGGTTGAACAGAAATCCTGAAATAAAAGCACCAATTCCTTTTATTAATAATTATCCAATTCCTATTATACTATTTAGAATTTCAATTCCAACTTTAGGGTTTCTTTTGGAAATGAGGGTTTTGCTTCTTCTTTCATTTTTATAATCTTTAATCTATCAAAACCCCTAATTTCTCATTGTAGCACTCTTAACAATTTTAGGATCTTAATTACTCCCTTAATTCGAAATAACTTAGCTTTTATTTCCTTTTCCCTAAATTAGGGTTTTTATTATAACTTAGCCTCTTTTATTAACTACAACTCTATTTAAGGCATATTTGTATTCAAAACAGATAATTTAGACCACTTTCATTATCAACAGAGTTAACCTTATCAATTTGTCCCATTGATGTACTAAATTATACCCTTAATCTTCAATTAGGGTTTCTTATTAATTCTTAATACACTTTATTAGCCAACTATGGCACTTTTGCAAAACGGAGTGGAATGAGGTTCTGAAAACATTTTTATCAGATTCCTTGTATTTTTCTATATAACTTTCATATATAAAGTTTTGTCATTGGACACTCCTCGCTATTTCTATTATTTTTGCAAGAATAACTCTTTTTCTTGAATATTTGATTAAAGGAAAACATAACCCAAAAAGAATGGGTCGTTCGATCAGTAGACTCGTGATCCGCCCTTGGATCGAACGATGTTGGTCGCGTGCCTTCAAGCAAAGTCACCCCTTCTCTGGACCGTCAGATGCCAAGGAGACCACCGTGGTCTCAGATCTAACGCCTGGCAAGTCGTCACCTACCTCAGACCCAGCAGCTCGCGCGGTCAACTTGATGGTTGACTCGGAGCTCTAGGCGTCCTTTGCTCGCTTGGACTGTCCAGGGAGCTTCGCCTCCCCCCAACGAAGATGAAGGCCGGTTCAATTCTTGTCCAAGCTCCCCCCAACTAGGTACCCCTGCTCGCCGGATTCCGGCGAGGTCCTCAGAGACAAAGAGGGCGAAGGTCAGGTCGAAAGAACCAATTGATTGAGCAAAAATGCTCCTTGCACGAAACCGCAGAGGTTGAACTTGTAATAAATCCTGGTGGTCCTCTCCAACGACCTCCCCTATATATAGGGTTGAAATTAGATTGGCGAAAGTTGGGCGTTTCCCAAAACGTCCTTGAATCCCATTAGAACCAGGGATGGTTCCCTTCGCCATCATCCCCTGAGTTCAAAGAACCACTTAGGAAACCTGCCCACCCCTTGGATCGGGAGGAAAACAAGAGGGAAATTCCTTCTGTTAAAGGCAGAGTCCCAGTCCGCCTAGTACAAGGACAATGAGTGGTTCCTGTTAGATCAAGATCCAACGGCCCACCATCCTCGCGCTCAAACCAGATAGGAAATATTTTCCTAAATTCTCAATTAAAGCCATATTCTAGGGAAAACCTGAAAAATTAATAACTCCCAAACGGTAACTCTTTTCCCACTCAAATTTTGAGGGAAGCCTAATTATTCTTTTATCTTTCATCCTACCAAATTTGGAGTCATTATCATAAGTGCACGATTCCTTTTCTTGGTTTGCAAGTTACCATCATTTTAATCATATTTTCCATGCCTTCTTTATTTCCTTTCATCATTAATTCATGATTTTGAGTTCCTTGAACCCCAAGGAATCTATTATCTCAAAATCTTATTTTTTGGGAGATTATTCCTTATCCTTTTTATTATTTTATTTGATTTCCTTTATGTATTCTTTTATTCCTTTAATTGGGCTCAAGGACCAATAAGGCCCAATAAGCAATTACACAAACAATCATACATGAAATTCATTCCAATCAACACATCACATCAGTCATGGATTTCATTCATCTTTAAAAAGAGATTTATAATCTCATTACATGCTTTGGAAAAATGGGGTTGTAACATCCTTCCCCTCTTATAAGAATTTTGTCCTCAAAATTCCTTCAAGCAAACAAACAATTCAGGATAAGACTTTTACATGTCCATCATTGGCTCCTATATGGCTTTACCTTACCCATGGCACTTCCAAAGAACCTTTATCATCACATATTCTTTTCTCTGAGTTCTTTCATCCTGGCGTCTATAAACTGCACAGGTGACTCAGGCCATTTCAGCCTCCCTTGGGCTCATTAGGTTCATTGTTCGGCACATGGTCTAGGTATCTCACATAGTGTTCACATGGAACTCATCACGCATTACTTCATCCTGAGGGGTAAGGTCAAACTTAACCTTCTCCACCAAACCATGTCAATAGAACCCATGCATCGGGGACTCAGCTCTTTTAGCTATAACTTAGAGGGGTCAGATTTTGTTTTTGTCACATATTCTCCCACAGTGAACTACATGTCAGTCTACTTTGCATCTGCTCATGACTTTCATCATCTCTAGGCTCCTTTCAGCCATTGCATGATCAAAGAGACTTCATTTACACGCACTGTGGTCTTCTTATAACCATCACGTGGTCCTTTCACCATCATCACCTTACTGAAGTGGTGACCGAAACAACCTCCCTTATAGAGCTTCTTTAAAAACCTGATACTGGCTACGGTGGTTATCTTCACATCTTTCATAGGACAAGAACTGTCTCTAGTTGTCACCCTGAACAAGCACACATGATCTCATCAGACCCTTTAGTCTGGATCACACTAACCATTAGTTAGGAGTGATAAACTATACTATCATAGAGTTCTTCATGTACCTACTTCCACCTTTTGGAAGGAGAAAAAAAATGTAGGTCAACTCAAGAACCTTTGAACTCACATCATGGTGTAGTCGAACCATCCCTCTCAAATGTAGTTCAACCCAATCTGTCCCTTGACAGAACTCTTTCTTTCTCATGTCATCTAGGTAAGGCAATCTACCATAACCCATATTGCATCTCGACCTTCCTCGATCCAGGGGAGACTTACCACATCCATAGTGATGAACTCCCTTTCTCTTTCAGGGACTTTTATCCCTTATATCAAGGCACTGGGTTACTGGTGTTCGCCCTTCACCTTCGGCTTGCATGGCCATATACCACATGCAGCTTTATCTTAGGTATCTACAGCACCACTATCACTCATTATCTTCGTAGCACGGTGTATGGTGACCCTAAAATCATGACCTCCTGTATGTCATTATTCAAGATCAATACCCTAAACCATTCTATCGAGGATTCATCATCTTCCTTTCCAAAGAAGTGCATCTGAGGTTCTACCACCATCCTTTCATTGTATCAAGAACTAGGCTGGCTAACCAAACAAACATTAACTGATCTCTTTACATTAGTATTAGCCAAACATATCTTCTTTTCCAAACTTAGGGTTAGTCTAACAACTTCTTCTAGCCAAACTAGGCAGATATATCTCAACCAGGGTATCCAATACCTCTTTACTTTTTTTTATGTATTAGGTAATGTTGATGACACACTATCTCCATGTATTCCTCTTAAGTCTCATCTTGAACTCTATGTTTATCTTCATCGGGAAGACTCTGAAATCACCCTCTTGGTTATTAAACTCAACCTTGTATCACATGCAAATTCCACATAGTTCATGATAAAACATTCTCATAAGGTGATTATCTTAATACTCTTATCGTTTGTACCTGTCCATTTATCATTCACTTCTCTAAGGTATGTTATCATCTCTATCCTCATGCCTCGTAGCGACGTTCCAACCCACATCATCTTTTGGCCTTGGTGTATGGCATGCATATTGTCCCATCTCTCCCACTCATAAAAAGAGGAAATAAGCATTTGGCGGCCTTCCAAACACAAAGTTCTTCCTATTCCAAGAGTAGAGATGACACATCCCACCTTCCCAGTACACCTTCAAATCTAGGTTGAAACGTGCCACTCATATCTTTACATCTCAAACACCATGATATCAAAATTATTTCCATGGAAAACTGGTCTCGAACCTACTTGGGTCACCTCACAATCCTTGGTCATCTCCTCTAGGTCTATAGGGTGCCGACACCTTTGGGGTCATCCCTCTTCCCTTATGCATCCAGAGAGTGCCCTACTCATCTACCCTTTGGGTCCTATGAGTTCATGAAGGTGATCAATCTCCCAACCCATGGCCCTTAGGCAATGATAGTTGTTACCTCCCGACCCAATGGTCATATGCAACTAGGGAATTAGGCAACTCCTACCTCCATCGGTCTTATCCCCATCTGACCCTAGGATAGACTTAGGATTCTCTCATAGTACATGTTCATCTTAAAACCTTACCCAAGAATTCATCATTTCTCTCTTGCATTCATGGGCTGACTTCCATCCTTCCATAGGGATTATGGCAACCTGCCTACCTTAGTCAAGCCCCATATCGGTTACCTCCATGGTAACACATCCACAAGCACATAGAGATGGTTATCTGTGAGTCAGCAGGTTCATTCTCATACCATGTACCTCTATCTTCTCAAGATCCTATGAGACCTTTTTAGGTTACCTTAAAACCAACAAAACTGGTAAACACCCTACCAAAGGGCCCCCCTCCCAGGATGGGAGGAAACTACAACTCTTGACAACAAGGTCACAACTGTCCTTAGGGTTTACATTCACATGAGCATTCTTAACCCAGCAACTACTAAAGCACAAGCGGACCACTAAACCAGGCTAGGTCATCTGGGTCCCGTTTGGATGGCGTACTGAACAATACACCTGTAGTTGTAGATTGCAGGAGTCTAATAGCATGAATTTTAAATGCTGATGTTTATGGATAGTTCGTTTGCATACCTAAAACTTAAATAGCACGTATTTCTGCTAACTAAACCTGTAATGTCGGCACATCTCTCGAACTCATCCTCACAGATTTTGTACAATCACAATACCAGAAGATCACAGGAAACAAAAAAGGTCCCGGAAGAAAAAAGGCAACGCACAATAGCTCAAGTTGGTCAGAGTTGACGAGTTACTGAATAGTAGCAGAGGAGGAGCTACGCAGGACTGTGTGGCGGTGGAAAGAGAGACAAGGGCAGAGGTGGAAATATGTGCAGAGGGAAGGGAGGAGCAACGATTTAGGCGGAAGAAGTACAAGCAGGAAATGGGGAGGGAGGGAAGGAGGGGAAGGAGGAGGAATAGGCAGCGATAGAGATGGAAGGGACGTGAGGGAAAGGGGATGCGGATGTGGGGGTTGGTGCTAGGAGAGAGGAAAGGATGCACGGGAGGTCTCGGGAAACATGTGTGTCATAGACTTTCCAAATCGCGTCGCTACTGGCGTGATTTAGAATGTTGCATTCCACTGCATGAAAATACCGTTTTGAGAAGACTGGTAATCAGTGACTACCGGATTAAATATCCAAACGAAATCATGATAAAGAGATGTACTTAGAAGACTGTAACTAATTACAATCTAGCTGTCAAATGCTCTGCCCAAACGGCCCCCTGGGTTCTCATTCTCAATGTTGGATCAAGATCATACCTTCCTTTATCGCCATCCTAGCTGTGAGGGATTCATCACACATACCTTAAACTTAAGGGACTTCCCTTTTTCCTCTATACTTGAGGATTACCCTGCTCGAAACTATAACAACTTAATTCTCATCATGAGCATTAGGTATACCACTTCCCCTCTTAAGCCTAGGGACCCTAGGTTCACTTGTAGGTGTCCAACTGCATACTCTATCTCTTAACCATGAAGCAAGCTTGAAAAAGGCATGACATACACTCCCTGTCATCCTTCAACACAAGTAA
Source organism: Alisma plantago-aquatica (assembly GCA_963693085.1). Taxonomy (NCBI): domain Eukaryota; kingdom Viridiplantae; phylum Streptophyta; class Magnoliopsida; order Alismatales; family Alismataceae; genus Alisma; species Alisma plantago-aquatica. The sequence continues at coordinate 916,408,904 of OY856409.1, forward strand.
CACTTAGAGTTGGATCTTCCTCAAGGACAAACAACAAGGTACAAGGCCTCACAACCTGTTACTAAACCTTTTCAGATCCACGAAACTCTCCTTCTCATCTATACCATAGGTACAGAGGTATCAGCAGACTCATCCTCTCTCTAGGGTTTGGTTACTCTCATGACCACCAAGGCATCATCAACCTGTAAAGTCAGCATGTGGCAACCACTCCCTACTTTTCCTCATATCTCGGAGTCTAGGATTCCAACCTTCTTGGTGGGTTTCCTACTCTATCTCTCTAGAGCCAACCCTATATCTAACCTCACCATTAGAGGTGCTCTCTTCATGAAGGACCAACCTCGAAAGCATGCCCCTACCTAGATGAAGCCTAAGTTCAACTTATGTTTGCTCAGGGTTATCCATAACCCCTTATACTTATCACATAAGCTATTCATCAAGCTCCCTCAGCCAGGGTTTAATCTATTGCTCGCACTACAAACATGGTGCCTATTCTGCCATGCTCACATCGGCTCACGGGGTTTTCATGGGTTCTCCTCTATCCTTATCAAGGAAGAAGCTATCCTTCATCCTGACCTAGACGACCCATTTCCAGGGTTGGGTGGCGAAAGGTATACGGTCATCCAGCCTCTCATGGCTCATATGGCATCCCAGGCATTTCCATCCAAACTCCTGGTCTACTAAGACATCTAACCCTCCCTCTCTAACCTTCACTTAGGGTTAGGGTTAACATCATCCTCAGAGGATGTGCCAGGTCTCTACATGCAATGGATATCTCTATCTCCAAGACTAACTTATCCTCCTGACAAGAAGGTCTAGCCTCCGGTCTCTTCTGAGGACATGACATCTTATGTCATACGACCTAAGCATGTATCTATCCTTTAATTTGCGCTTAATCCATTAAGATTATGTCCATGACATCTTATTTACATGTTTTTCATTAATTTGATGGAGGATTCCTTAGACCTTGTTCATCTTACCCATACCACAAGAGGGTGAGGAGAGAGAGAAAAACTCTATTTCTTAAGGTCCTTAAGAGAATTTGTGATGAGAAGGGATGAATAAGATGAGAAAGTCCTAAAGGTATCTTATTTCGATTCATACCCTAAGACTTTGGCTAGGCAGTCACACAGATCCGAGAGTCCTCGTATTCCGACTAGCGGTGCGGAGGAAAATATTGCCAGCCCCCAGTCATGATCCTTTTCTAGACACCTCCGTATTTTGGATAATCCTCTAATAACTCCCTTGGGTTCTATGGAGTTTGTAAAATTTAATAATTATTAATGGTTAAATGAGGAACCTAAGCTCTGATACCAAATGTTACGACCTCACCTTTCAGTAACCCCCAATTAAGGGAGACCAAGAGGTTGAAGCCGCACCCATTAGTCCCGAATAAAAGGTTCGACATATAACCATAAACAATTATTAAATTCTAACAGACTATACTGAAAATGGTAATAAAATTTTTCTTTGCATACCTTTGAAAAGTTTGGAACAAACTAAACTTCTAACCTCAGCTGAACTATTCTAACTAGTTCCTCCTTGTTCTTTAATTCTTGAATTCACAAGGTGTCACTTACTGTTTGTTCTTTTCATTGTACCTAAAATGCCGACAAACAAAACGTCGGTCAACCGAAGCTGGTATGTGGAGGAAACAGATAATGTTCAACTATGTTAACAATATAATCATTCAATTAATCATTTAACAATCAAGATTACATTTTAAACCATACAACTCAATCCATACATATTCTCAAACTCTGGGCTGTCCCTGCAGTGCACATGGATATCACCTCTCTTTTAGGTAATAGAGTCGCATGGCACTATCCGAAGATAGCCCAATATCTAACTCATTGTGACTTGATGGTCCTACCTCAATGGTAGCCATGTACTAAGTCAACCATAGACCTAATGGACCTACCCAATAGGTAGCCATGTACTAGGTCATCCATAGACCTGATGGACCTACCCAATAGGTAGCCATGTACTAGGTCATCCATAGACCTGATGGACCCACCCAATAGGTAGCCATGTACTAGGTCTTTCTCTAACCTGATGGACCTACCCATAGGCAGCCATGTACTAGGTTAGCTATAATGCCACAGAGAGAACCAGGATCTGAGTTTGTAGGCATATATCCTTTGTGATAGTCATAACCACATTATAGTTTGCAATATGAACATCCAAACAGTTTAGTTGCATTCAATGCGATTAAACATCCATGAATCCATCGGAAAACTAAAGCGGTTATTCATAATTAACCACATACCTTTAATTGTAGTTTTCAAGACAGATTCAAGTATGTAGAGAAACCCAAATAATCAAACAAGGTTGAACAGAAATCCTAAAATAAAAGCACCAATTCCTTTTATTAATAATTATCCAATTCCTATTATACTATTTAGAATTTCAATTCCAACTTTAGGGTTTCTTTTGGAAATGAGGGTTTTGCTTCTTCTTTCATTTTTATAATCTTTAATCGATCAAAACCCCTAATTTCTCATTGTAGCACTCTTAACAATTTTAGGATCTTAATTACTCCCTTAATTCGAAATAACTTAGTTTTTATTTCCTTTTCCCTAAATTAGGGTTTTTATTATAACTTAGCCTCTCATATGAACTACAACTCTATTTAAGGCATCTTTGTATTCAAAACAGATAATTTCGACAACTTTCATTATCAACGGAGTTAACCTTATCAATTTGTCCCATTGATGTACTAAATTATACCCTTAATCTTCAATTAGGGTTTCTTATTAATTCTTAATACACTTTATTAGACAATTATGGCACTTTTGCAAAACGGAGTGGAATGAGGTTCTGAAAACATTTTTATCAGATTCCTTGTATTTTTCTATATTACTTTCATATATAAAGTTTTGTCATTGGACACTCCTAGCTATTTCTATTATTTTTTCAAGAATAATTCTTTTTCTTGAATATTCGATTAAAGGAAAACATTACCCAAAAAGAATGGGCCGTTCGATCAGTAGACCCGTGATCCGCCCTTGGATCGAACGACGTTGGTCACGCACCTTCAAGCAAAGTCTCCCCTTCTCTGGACCATCAGATGCCAAGGAGACCACCGTGGTCTCAGATCTAATGCCTGGCAAGTCATCACCTACCTCAGACCCAGCAGCTCGCGCGGTCAACTTGATGGTTGACTCAGAGCTCTAGGCGTCCTTTGCTCGCTTGGACCGTCCAGGGAGCTTCGCCTCCCCCCAACGAAGATGAAGGAAGGTTCAATTCTTGTCCAAGCTCCCCTCAACTAGGTCCCCCTGCTCGCCGGATTCCGGCGAGGTCCTCAGAGACAAAGAGGGCAAAGGTCAGGTCGAAATAACCAATTGATTGAGCAAAAATGCTCCTTGCATGAAACCGCAGAGGTTGAACTTGTAATAAATCCTGGTGGTCCTCTTCAATGACCTCCCCTATATATAGGGTCGAAATCAGATTGGCGGAAGTTGGGCATTTCCCAAAACGTCCTTGAATCCCATTAGAACCAGGGATGGTTCCCTTCGCCATCATCCCCTGAGTTCAAAGAACCACTCAGGAAACCTGCCCACCCCTTGGATCGGGAGGAAAACAAGAGGGAAATTCCTTCTGTTAAAGGCAGAGTCCCAGTCCACCTGGTACAAGGATGATGAGTGGCGCCTGTTGGATCAAGATCCAACGGCCCACCATCCTCGCGCTCAAACCAGATTAGGAAATATTTTCCTAAATTCTCAATTAAAGCCATATTCGAGGGAAAACTTGAAATATTAATAACTCCCAAACGATAACTCTTTTCCCACTCAAATTTTGAGGGAAGCCTAATTATTCTTTTATCTTTCATCCTACCAAATTTGGAGTCATTATCATAAGTGCACGATTCCTTTTCTTGGTTTGCAAGTTACCATCATTTTAATCATATTTTCCATGCCTTCTTTATTTCCTTTCATCATTAATTCATGATTTTGAGTTCCTTGAACCCCAAGGAATCTATTATCTTGAAATCTTATTTTTTGGGAAATTATTCCTTATCCTTTTTATTATTTTATTTGATTTCCTTTATGTATTCTTTTATTCCTTTAATTGGGCTCAAGGAGCAATAAGGCCCAATAAGCAATTACACAAACAATCATACATGAAATTCATTCCAATCAACACATCACATCAGTCATGGATTTCATTCATCTTTAAAAAGAGATTTAGAATCTCATTACATGCTTTGGAAAAATGGGGTTTTAACATTCTCCTTGCTTGAGCAGCTTGCTATCATGAATCGCAGTGGAGGAGATCACCGGCACTGAGTTGGGAAGGGAGAAGGAGGCTCCAGCAACGGGTAGAAAAGAGTCGCCCAAGATCTCCACGACCTCACGATGTCAAGGAGAACAACGATTTGAGGCGAGAAGAAGACGTTCTCAACCTAGCAGTGCGGAGGTGTCGCGGTGGTCCCAGGGAAATTGGAGGTCTCGGTTGAAGATAGGGGTCAAGAGTTAGAAGGTTAAGGTAAAGGAGGTAGGCGGTGATGTAGAGGGAGTGATTTTATAGGTTCTTGGGGTAGGTTTAGGGTTTGGTGAGGTTGGGGCTTCTTCGACCGCTTCTGGAGTGAGAGAGGCAGATAAGAGGGAGTTTGTTCTCCCTATCCCGAGAGTGAGGGGGTCAAGATAAGGGTGGTTGACCTCGTTTTGACAAGTCGAAGGTATCCTTTGTATGGAGGTTTGAGAAAAGGGGGTGAGCTAGCATCTGGCTGGAGCTCAGGCTCGATCTCTCATGTTCGCCCTTTGCGGGAGGTCGAAAATGGGTCCTCGACCCTTGGATCATTGTGTAGATCCGTGGCCATTAGATCGGATGGATGGATTTGAAAACTAGCTAAGTGGTCCATGCCCAACAGCTTAATGGGCCACGTGACCTAAAATTTGATCAATTAAATCGAAAACTTAGGTCCTAGAGTTTCTAGATGGAATTATACACCTGATTTTCAAATATGAATAACTCCCAAATGGTACATCCAATTGGAACAAAATTTTAGGGGTAGCTTAATGATATCATTATGTAGCTAAGCTACAAATTTGGAGTCAAAATTCGATTGTAGATTATGTCAATTGATTAATGTCATAAAGCTTTTTCTATTGACTTTATGTGATATTATGAATGGTCTTTAAATTAAATTGATAATCAATTTAGTGAGGGAAAAGTTTGAGGGCATATTTGGAATAATTAAATTTTAGGAGAGAGAAAATAAATAATATATACAGAAAAACTCACTCTGTCACATTGCCTTATAGGTAGCCTCACACTGCCTTATAGGTAGCCTCGTGATTGCCAAGTAAAGTGGCTTGGAGACTTTAGCTAGACCTTAGGCAGCTGCTATCCTAGTCACCTCAACCCTTCACATCCCTAACTCAAGGACTACCCTAGACTCATAATAGTGTGAATGAAAGTCATGTGACTATGATGTGTGAACCTGGCTCTGATACCAACTGTGACGACCCCAATTTCTATATACTTTCCATAGTGACATTCACAGATATGCGTGCACTCATATCTATAGATGTCAAAAGGGAAAATATAAGAGATCAAGGTAATCAACTAAAATCAGAGATTGAGCCATGATCATTGTTCACATAATCTCATAAAGCCACACAAACATTCATTCATAACGATACAATAAAGTCATTACATAGAGAGAGAAAAATATTGTTCTAGAGAAAGATAACTTTATTACATAGGATCTCAGTCATCCTCAACAACAACTAGAAAAGAAAAGGGAATAAACTAACATCTAGAAAGAATGAGATAAGAGGAATGTATCTATCTAATATCCTCCATGTTTATTATTTGTGCCTTCAGATACTTTGAGCATGCATTTCATTTTGGTTGTCAATTGTTCCCTGTACCTAGAAAATATGAGAAAAAAATACATCAACAAAGTTGGTATGTGGAATTAAAAGCTATACTATGCTGGTATAATAAAATACTCGAAATTGAAGAAAGAGAAAGAAAACGTTATTTAAAGGTGGAAAAATCAGGTAATCCCAAGTTATTAGCCTCATTTAAAATGAATATGCATTACTATGGTGGACTTAGCGCAAACATAAATGGTGGGCCCTTCCCCGTGTACCTTGTACTCTAGGGATCTCCCTGTATACCATGTACTCTAGGGAGGTGCTAGTCAATATTAAAGCTTTCCCTCTCTAATAGGGAGTTTGATGAGCACCACTAGTAACTACATTTCTCTTATCTTCAATTATGTTCTTTTGTATTCAAGGCGGTAAATTATCGATTTATCCATATATCCACATCCATCGATGTAATTCAATTACATACAAGCAAGTACATATATTTAGCATCCAGCAAAATATAGTCATATAATTATATCCACGTACCTTCAATTTTCCGATCTGGATTCCACAAGTCTTAGATTATGAAAAAGAGAGTAGATCACCCTAAAATGTAATCAAGGGTATACTTGTTACTATTGGTCCATATAACCCATGATTAAGGTTAGTTATTAATTATTATTCCTTTTTATGTTATCTATTTCAGATCAGAGTTATCCATCTTTTAATTAGGTTTTTGAGCTTGTATCAGATCTGATCCATCATAAAATAGTTTGATTAAAATACAATATTTAATTATTCAAAAGAAGATTGTCATAACTAGGGTTTCTAGGATGGTCGGATAAAAGGGACAACAACCTTAAGGATGTTAATTATTTCATAATCTCAGAGTTAATTTTGGGGTTTAGGACCAATCCTGATCACTAATAATCATCTAATGATATTAGATTTTGTTATAAAGATATACCTTTAATTACATGTAAAGAGAGAGAAAACTAAATTTAGGGTTTCTTCTAAACCTTTCATCATTTATCAACTTGGACTAGTATTTCAAGTGATTTAGAAAACATGGTTTCATCTAGGGTTAAATATGTTTTAGGAATTCGTCTATCATCAAGAAAAGCCATTATTAACAATTAATTATAACTAAGGACGTCATTTAGGATTTTGGTAACTATTTTTTAAATAGGAAACGGATCTATGTCTTGATAACATTTTATTTGGATAGAGAATATTTTTCTGATCAAAATGGTATATAGGTTCGCTACAATCTGATATTCCTAGCACCTTTTATGATTCTTCTAAGGTAATCCATTTTGTTGAGTAATAAAATAAAATAAAATAAAACGAAAGAAAAATAAAACCTCGAACAATGGCCAGATCTGACTAGATCAATGGCTCAGATTGATCCAACTATCGCGAGAGGGGGAGGGTCCGGTTTGCTGAGTAGGCACTCTTGGACTGGTCCAACTGGCGTTGTGGGTCCAACCTTCTCCTTGCTTCACCAGCTTGCTATCCTGAATCACAGCGGAGGAGCTTACCGACACCGAGTTGGGAAGGGAGTAGGAGGCTCCATCAACGGGCAGAAAAGAGTCGCCCGAGATCACCACAACCTTGCAATGTCGAGGGGAACAGTGATTTGAGGCGAGAAGAAGAAGTGCTCAACCTGGAAGTCCAGAGGTGTCGCGGTGGTCCCAAGGAAATTGGGGGTCTCAGTTGAAGATAGGGGTCAGGAGTCAAAAGGTTAAGGTAAAGGAGGTAGGTGGTGATGTAGAGGGAGTGATTTTATAGGTTCTTGGGGTAGGTTTAGGGTTTGGTGAGGTTGGGGCATATTCGGCCGCCGTCGGAGAGAGAGAGGCAGATAAGAGGGAGTTTGTTCTCCCTATCTCGAGATCGAGGGGGTCAAGATAAGGGTGTTTGACCTTATTTTGACGAGTCAAAGGTATCCCTTCAGATGGAAGTTTGAGAAAAGGGGGTGAGCTGGCATCTGGCTGGAGCTCAGGCTCAATCTCTCCTGCCCGCCCTTTGTGGGAGGTAGAAGACGGGTTCTAGACCCTTGGTTCATTGCGTGGATCTGTGGCCATCAGATCAGACGGCTGGATTTGAAAACCAGCTAAGTGGTCCGCGTGCGCCCAACAACTTAATGGGGCGCGTAACTTAAAATTTGATCAATTAAATCGAAAACCTAGGTCCTAGAGTTACTAGATGGAATTATACACCTTATTTTCAAATGTGAATAACTCCCAAATGGTACATCCAATTGGAACAAAATTTTAGAGGTAGCTTAATTATATCATTACGTAGCTAAGCTACAAATTTGGAGTCAAAATTCAATTGTAGATTATGTCAATTGATTAAAGGCATAAATCTTGTATTATTGACTTTATGTGATATTATGAATGGTCTTTAAATTAAATTGATAATCAATTTAGTGAGGGAAAAGTTTGAGGGCATATTTGGAATAATTAAAATTGTAGGAGAGAGAAAATAAATAATATATACAGAAAAACTCTCTCTGTTACAATTACCCACTCCTCTAGAGAAGTCCAAATGGGAAACATAGAACTCATGTCATTTTAGTAGAACAAACAGGAAGTAGTTGTCCCTTCCGTTGGTGTACTAGTCACTAACTTACTCTCCCACAATTTTTCTCCCTTGCTATCCCTCCCTTTATCATGTAGGACTTGCTCGGGATCTCTCGGTTACTACAACCAAAGAAGACAAATAATTGTCAAAGGTAATTTATGTGTTTAAGAAGCCACCAATACCCATCTATTTATAGGAGGGTTAGAGGTCAGGGTTCTCAGTCTGTGTGGGAGTGGAATGGTCTGGAATTTCACAAAATTTGCAACCTAGAATAGGGAAATGGTCGGCCCTCTAGGAGAACCGATTTGTTGGCATGTGAGCCAATTGATTCACACAGTGATATATTCGTTTCATCATGATTCTCAATCACATATGAATTGTAAATTATATTCTAATTGATTCATGAATGACATAGACACTAATCCTTGATGCAATCAGATTGCACCATGAAACAGACATCTCGCTTTGCAAAATGGCCATCTTGTAACAGTAAACCAATCAGTTCACTTGGTGAACAAGTCATTTTGTTCCCCACCTCATCCAGTATTCAGCCAGTGTAATATCCAATCAACCTGACACTTCAACTGATTAGTTCAACAGTTGAATCAGTCGGTTGGGAGTCCAGTCAGTTGATTTGTTTCTTGAATTGAATACCTAAAAACTTCAGAAATCTATTCAATTATCATTCATGATAAAAACACCTTTTCTAGTTGTATCCTTGGTGTGTAACTCTATAGGTCCCATATTACATTGGCAACGAATGTCCATAACCAATTATGACATCACAAGCAAAGAGAAGCATCTAGTCACACATCATTACTATAGACATAAATGGAAAGTTGGAGAACAACTTCAACCTACAATCTATGATTTGGTTTTGTAGTGTTTGTATAGTTTTTTGTCACTAATATCCAGACTAAACTCAAGGCATGGAATAGTCATCCTATTCAACATTGAATATTTGTTCCTTGAACTAGAGCATATTGTCTGAGATATATGTAATCTCAATATCACATATTGAGTCGTCGGTGCATCTCCATACATTTCTCATTCTTGCTTATCAAGTGGTCAGGTTAGCATAGTCCTATAGGAGGGACAAATCATACCTACATCACTCACAGTCATCCCCATGTGTCATGTTGCACCCAATCATCACCTTTGTGGAAATGCTTATTCAGGATGACAATGGATGATGTCAAAGTATACCAAGTGACATGTTATGGGTGTAGTGACTTCAGACCTAAAAACCATAATCACCACCAACAATATAAGAGATGATTCTTACTTCCAATTATGGTTTCCATGTATCACTATTGTGATTCATCTATTTGATACATTGTTATATAACATGTATCTCTATTCTTGGTTTGATATCATATATCATGGCTGACGATATTTTGTCATCAACAAACACACGCTCTAGTAGAATGTGTTATTATTGTCTATTAGCCTTCCACAACAACATCCGACTAAGGACATAACAAGAATGTATATACTCTTAACATTTGTATGATCTCAATGTTCAAGTCAAGTACTTGAAGACATATATCATTCAATAATATAATTCTCTAGACATTTATTATGTTACTTCATTATCTCATAATTGAATAAAAAAGAATTGATTTGAATCTTTTCTTTATTATTAATCAAATCATGTACAAGTTATGTCATTACAATCATCATATAATTGGCTCTCTGGGCATACATATCAATAGACTCCCACTTGGACTTAGAGACAATAACCCAAGAATTTTATTCCAAGTGATCTAACATGGCCATTATGCTTCTACTTTGAAAGTGATTTTCTGAAGGTATCAACAACATTGTTCTCAGTTGGTACTCTGCAAATCTTCACATCTCCTCGATGTACAATCTCTCATATGAGCTAGAAACACCTTTTCATATGCTTGGAATGTTGATGTGATATCAGTTCCTTACGTTGTACAATAGCTCTATTGTTGTCACAATATAGCTCAATTGCATCGTTGATGCCTAGAACAACCTCAAGTTTTGAGATTAACTTCTTGATCCAAGCAACCTCCTTTGTTGCATTCTATGCAACAATATACTCATCCTATGTTTAGAATCAGAAACTATATCTTCTTTAGAACTTTTCCAACTCACATCTCTATTTTTTTAGGCAAAACACAAATCCAGACTGTGGTCTATAACCATGTTCATCAGTTTGGAAGCTTGCATCAGTGTAACCCTTTACCACCAACTCTTCCTCTCTACTGTAGAAAAGAAATTGACAATTAGTTTTTTTCAAGTACTTCAGGATGTTCTTGATGGTTGTCCAATGAGCATTACCTAGATCTGACTGATATCAGCTCATCATCCTCAAAGCATACAATACATTAGGATGGGTACGCAACATTGCATACATGATTGATCCGATTGTTGATGCATATGGAATCAAACTCATGCATTCCCTTTCTTTACAAGAATTGGTTCATTGAGTTTTAGAGATGGTAACTCCATGAACCATGGGTAGTTTTCCTCTCATTGATCTCTCCATTCTGAACCTCTTCAATACTTTATCAATGTATGTGCTTTGACCTAGTCCAAGAAGCCTTCAATATCTATCTTATAGATCATGATCCCCAAGATGTGGAATGCTTCTCCCAAGTCTTTTATAGAAAATGTATTTCCCAAACATGCATTTACCTTTTTTAATTAGGGATGTCATTCTTCATCAATATTATCTCATCAACATACAATATGAGGAATACAATCATGCTCCCACTAACCTTCTTATACACACAAGGTTCATCTTGCTTTTGAGTAAAGAAAAACTCTTTGATTGTCTCATCAAAATGATGATTCCATCTCTGAGATGCTTGCTTCAATCCATAGATCGACCTTTGTATCTTACATATTTTATTTGCATTCTTTGGATTTATAAAACCCTCATGTTGTGTCATGTACATATACTCAAGAAGATTCCCATTAAGGAATGTGGTTTTAACATCCATTTGTCTAACCCCATAGTCATCATAAGCTGCAATGGCAAGCATGATCCTGTTGGACTTAACCGTAGAAACTGGAAAAAAATTTTGGTCATAGTCAATGCCTTGAACTTGTCTGAAACCCTTTGCAACCAATCTTCCCTTATAGTTTTGTAATTTACCATCTATGTTGGTCTTCTTCTTGAAGTCCCACTTGCACCCTATGGGTTTTACCCCTTCATGTGGACCCACCAAGGTTCGTACCTCATTGGTATACATGGATTCCATCTCAGATCTCATTGCCTCTAGCCATTTCTCAAACTATGGTCCCTTAGTAACTTCTAGATAAGTTGTTGTCTCATCATGTATGGCCAATTAACCGTCTTCCAGAGTTACAAGATATCCAGATCATTCAGGTTAATGGAATGTCCTACAAGATTTACAAGGTTCTTGTTTTACTTGAGGAATTTGAGATTCTACGAAAACTTGTGATTATCCTTGTTCCTCTTGTATGTCTACTGGATCAATGTTTTCTTGTGGATCTTGAACCTCTTCGAGTTCTACTTTTCTCCCATTGATTCCTTTGGAAATAAAATCCTTTTCTAGGAATACCCCAATCCTAAAAACAAACACTTTGTCGTATGATGGAGTGTAAAAAAAGTATCCCACAGTCTCCTTGAGATATCCAACAAATTAAAATATATCAGATTTGGGTCCAAACTTTTTAGGAAACATTTTCTTAACATAAGCTTCACATCTCCAAATCTTCATGAAAGACATATCAAGACATTTCCCATGCCATATTTCATATGGTGTCTTTTGAACCAATTTAGATTGTACTAGGTTTAGTGTAAATGCAGTGGTTTCTAGAGCATAACCCCAAAATGTAGTCGGGAGTTCAGATAAACTCACCATTGATCACATGATATCTAGGAAAGTGCAATTCCTTTTTTTGATACACCATTATGCTAAGGCGTACCAGGTGATCCATTGTGATACGATACCATGGGCTCACAGAAAGTTCTCAAACTCTTGGCCTAAGTATTATCCACCTCAATTTGAATGAAGTGCCTTAATACTTTTTCGTAGTTGGTTCTTTACTTCATTTATAAACTTCTTCAACCCGTCAAGAGTTTCTAATTTATGTTTCATCATGTAAACATAATCGTACCTACTGAAGTCATCAGTGAAAGTAATGAAGTACCGATACCAACCTCTAGTAGTTGTTCGAAAAGGTACGCATACATATGATTCATTCCCCAACAAACAAGATTCACATATCTCTATTGATTCGAAATCAAAAGAGTCCAGATAACCATCTTTATGGAGTCTAGATATGCGATTCTCATTTATGTGCCCTAGATGAAAATGCCAACGATATATTTGTTTGAGTTATTAAGAATTATCTTTTGTTATTTACATTATAAACATCTATCTTTAGAACTAACAAATAAAGACTATTAGACATTGGGGCACTTCCACAAAAGATCCCATATTTTGAAATAGATCATCCACCATTCTTAATATGAAATTCATATGAATCCTTGTCCATATAAGATACAAAAATAATGTTTCTATTTATGGAAAGTACATAATAGTAGTTCACTAACTCTATTACAAGCCTTGTGGGTAGAGATAAACTATAGGTTCCAACTATAGTGGAAATAAATCTTGCTAAATTTGTGACTCATAGTTAATCATCGTCCTTTCCAAAAGGCCTACTCATTTTTAGATTCTGCATATTTGAGCATATGTGAGATCCACATCCAGTATCTAGTACCCATGATGAAGAATCAGATAAATTTATCTGGATAACATATACACATGGAGTGGAGATCTCTATCCACATTTTCTTCTTCCTAAATGACTTCAAGTAAAAAGGGCAAAATCCTCTTCTGCTTTTGTTTCTCCTCATCTTGAGTGTTTTAGACCTCGATTTCTGTTTAGCCTCAAAACTCTTCATGGCATCACTTTCATCATTGAACTAAACTCAGCTGATCATCATCATGGGTTTGTCCTTCTTCATTCTTTCTTTGACATTTATCAACATGGCAAGAAAATCTGACAGTGGCCTGGCCACATTATTCAAGTGACAACACTCAATAAAATGTCTATATGATTCAGGCAATAATTGTAGAATCATACATGTGGCCAACTCTTGGCTCAAAGAGAATCCTAGTTCTTCTAGATGATCCACATGTCCAATCATGTTGAGCACATGGGCCTCTACTGAGTCACCCTTTGTCATCTTACACTCAAAGTGTGCCTTTGAGACATTTTACATTTCTTGCTTTGTGAGGTAATGGTCCAGGTCCCTAAGATGTGTCACCATATCAATAATCCCCATATCTTCAAATTGCTCTTGCAACTCATAGTTCATGCAACTTAGCATAAGGTGCTTTATGTCTAAGGCATCATTGACATGCTTCCAATAAGCATCCACTTTAGCCCTAGGCACATTAGGAGCAAGTATTTTTGTTACTAGTTTATCTAGGACATAGAGTGCATGCTCATCATTGAGAACCTTTCTCAATGTCCAAAACAAGTTGTGGAAATTCATCTCGTCAAGTTTGTCCTTCCTAAGGACTAATCACAACATCGATTTGTTTGTCATTTGATTCTACAAGAGAAAAAATTGCATTTTGACAAAACCCTTTTCATTTGATTAAAAAATTAAAGATATTCAATTAGGTCTTTAATTAATTATCACTCCAACTATTTTATTCAAATTGATAGCCCTCACACATAAATTTAGAAGATTACAATGCATAACATTTTAGTGATCTAAGATCTAAAATGATTCAATTATTATCCAGCCAATTCTAGTGTCCATAATCAACCATTATGGTAGGTAACATTTTCCAATTGCATCTTGTGCAATTCTTGGATAGATGACATGCACAAATCCTTGCCATAATCATCTTCATGGTTCTAGGTTCTTAATCCTATTAAGGTCACCCAATTAAGCTTGACCCAAAAGCTAATACAATAATAATGTACCTCGCTTAAGCAGATCTACATTACTACCATCACACTTCCATGAGATGGATGGTGCACCATGCTAGGGCATAACCTACACTTAGTCAACCAAGTTTTTCATGTGAGCTTTTAATGGAAAACATCCAAGACTTCATATTTTATTAAGGGATACATATACTTTATCCACTCACCACATATATAGTATGTATCATATACATGTTATATCCCACAAACAAAAACATACAATAAAACAAAAGGTGATGGTTATGGCCACTCTAATATAATTCCTTAGAGCCACAAGGAACTGCCACAACCAATGGTTTACACCTCATGTAGAATCATGTTGTTGATGAAGATCTGTACTTGCAAATCTGGGTTGATCGGTTCAACCCTTTAACCGATCGGCTCGCCTCTTGGCCGGTTAGTTAGTCATCACTCTAGTCATCTCGATTTTGGTCCACCATCTTCTGGGTCCTCCAGTTGATCGACTGGGCCTCCAATTGATTGGCCATCCTTGGTCCTCCATCTTTTCAGCTCATCACTTCACAACAACAAGAATTTAAACTGTCCTAATATTACATGATAATAGAGAAACCCCAATTTGATGGGAGCCAAGATAGGAGAGAACAATTCTTTTATAATTTGGAAGATAAGGTTGAAGCTCAATATGCAACAAATTGAAATAAAATATGAATAATCAACCACACAACCATACATTGATAATTAGGGTTATTGTTCATAACAACGCTACACATCCACCATAAAAACTAGCATTTAGGGAGACGCGTGTAAATTCAATTTTATATATATATATATATATATATATATATATATATATATATATATATATATATATATATATATATATATATATATATATATATCTGTGTGTGTGTGCGGTATTTGTCCAGACATTTAATATTCACGTTATATGCAATAAATAAATGATGCCAAAAATCTAATCATATATATTATCCCAAAATATAGTAATTTGATGTGGCTCTGATAGCATTGTAGGGAAATATGACATTAGGTATTGCAGTGGAAATTTTTTAATAAGAGGAATACCCCTCCTTTATAAAGAGAAGATGAAAGTGTATAGACTTTAGACTAAACCCTAATGGGACAAAAAACACTTGGGCCCATATACAATTGGTCCAAAAATACTTAATTAACGAAATTAACCAAACTCTCTAGTAAGTTTACTCCTTTATATAAGGTTGTCATTAAAGGCCCACATTTAATTGAGGAACTCTCCAAATTGCTTCATATTTACTTCCCAATTTTTGTTCATGAGTTATTGTGCACATGAATATCTTAACATCTATATTCATTATTAAACTTAAGCTGAGCATAAGAAACTTTGGAAGATATAAATGTCTCACATCGAATATCAAAGTACCCATACTCGGTAAAAATCATTATTTATGTCCATAATATGGACATAAATTCATACAGACTCAAACATTAACTCCAAGGGTACATTTATCTTTAACTATATTCATAAAATGCCACTGACAATTTCAAAGAAAAATTCCAAAAGTATGAAGTAGATACTACAAAAACAAGGTTGTGCATAACAATGCCATTTCTATGTAAAAGTGAGATACATTTAGATATAGAATCAAAGTTATACAAATTATTATGACAATAAATGTTATGTAAAAAAATTCATGTTTTGTATTAGCATCCAATCAATAAGAAGGTTTATGTAAATCATTTTCATCAACTTGGTAAGAAAAATCCATAAATGAGTCTTTTAGACACCTTCAGGAATAAAACACGTAACAGTTCGGTGAAGGTATTATTTTTACTAAATACTCTCTTCCAAGTAGAATGAAAAATTAATTTATTATATTATACCAACATGGTGTCAAGCAACTCAGAAAAACTCTTAAATTTTTGGCTAAAACACATTTATAATAAATTTAGCCCTATAGACACAAGAAGGATTGACATTATCACCATGCATCATCATTATAAGATATAAGAATATTAGAAAATTCTTGATTATATACCATGTTATCTAAACAGACCATAACTTCTACGCCTCGATGCCACATAAACTTGTTAACTCAAAATGAAGCATGAGACCAATAGACAAACAACCACATTACCATAAAAGCAGATGAAATAAAACCATCTCAAATAACCATCACAAGTGGAAACATATTAATCAAGGTCCATAAACATGCATTGCTTACACCATATCAGGTATTTAAATTCATATATTGGCCATCTTCCATGCATCTGTTACAAAAGATCTATTTCACATATACATGATGTATACATCCAACAAAAGGCATACTGCCAAAACACTCATTGATATACATATCATATATGAAACACAACCCTCTAATACCTGAGAGTAAATGGGCAACACTAAGACCCTATTACACAACACTAAAAACTAATCAACCTTTTGTGTCTACTTATCTCCAAGATACTCTTCCTCAATAGCATGATTGTTCCCACGCTGCAAATAACCACCTAAAAAGATGTGGCAAACCACGAGGGTGAGACCCATATCCCAGCAATAGATATAACTCTTTGCCAATGATTATTTAAACATAATAGGGTATATCATTATTAAGCATGATAAGCATATTCCACTAAATGAATAATTCAAACCAATTACCCAGGATAAGTAGGTTAAGTTCCTTCAACAGAAAAATATGGCATTTATATGTTTAGAAGAATATGAAGAACATGTATTACAATTAACTCATGATACTACATTACATAACAACTGAGCAGTATAAGAAACAAGGAAAGGGTAAACATCTAATGTGAATCATGGTTAACCCTAAAAAGATATACTACATGGTTGTATTATATATTTTAAGCCCTAAGGAGATGAGATATACCACTCATACTCCAACTGTCCATTGTGAAGTAAAAAATAATGCCATAAAAGATCTAGGAGAGTTGGACTCCTATGATTTCATCTGCCCTTAGTCAGTATGAGTACGCTATAGTGACATATGAAGTCCAACTGCAAGTTAGCCTAGTCTGCCTTGGTATATAGGTCATGTGACTAGTGAACACAGTATATAAAAACAATCACCTAAAGTACAATGACAACTATCCTCTATCATATAATATACACCGAGACACGACCGCATGCATCCTCACAACCATGGGGTCAAAATGCAAGGACACTCAGTGACTTGACCTCGCATACTCAGAAGTATGTGCATCGAGTTTCCCTTAGTAATACTTGTTTCACTATCCAGCAAGTTGTAGCACTGGAATGGATCTATGGCACATGTAACTACATGATCAGGTTTCCAGTTGATTATTTAAACCCAATTGTGTATCTTCTAACTACATTAATAAAGTTACATACAAACCCTAGAAAGGTTCCACAAAAGACAAGGTAGGTTGCAACTTTAGAAGATAGAAAATGTATAAAGTATAGCTTGTCACATCATTACATGGTATTGTTCATTGTCATACACATGAGTCCACTCTCATCATTACATCATCATGGGATATCAATCCCTCATCACATTACCATAGGATATCACTTCAATTAGGGCACAAACCCACTACCCAGGTCATAAAACCATTTATATTGTTCCCTACAAGAATTCATTATCTCTCCATGCCTCAACAAGGCTCATAATCAGTACACACCACCACATAAGTGATACCACAATCAATTATTAGCTATGATGCTTGTTTAATAGAAAATTTAGCTTACTACATTAAGAGAGAAAAAGTACTTCATACTTACAATTAGGGTAAGGGTTTCAACATAGCTACCCAAATTAGAGTTTCAAGACAACATAGATGAAAAACCCTAATTATCATCATCTCCAACATTCTTAGAAGCATATTAGGTCAACAATCAACATCATATTTCCAACCACACATAAAACAAACACAAGTCAGGAATTCTCATCGACCATTGAAGATTAAACACAAAGGTGACCACTGAAAAGCTGGGTAACACAATTCTCAATGACCACATATGGTCAACCACAATGTGACCGCTGAAAACACATATCATGACCGCTAAAAATGAGGTCCATGACCATTGAAAACTAGAGTTTGACCCCCCTTTAAATGATGGCAGATAAAGTCAATCTTTTGGGACCATATGAACCAGGTTAACCACCTTCAAAGAGAACCAAGAAATCAAATATTCAGTGACCATACGAACCATGTTAACCACCTTCAAAGACAGCACAAAAATCAAATATTCAGCGACCAACATGGGTCCATCCTTGGCGACCAAAAGCACATATAATCATATTGGCCTAAGGGGAAACTCACCATCTTAAGCGACAATCAACTAGCAAACTCAACGACCTCAAGAAGGTGAAAATCTCATCAACCACTATGGAAAATTTAGGAACCACTCAACATCACTATCCTTGGAGACCACATGAAGGGAGGGAAAACTTATCAACCAAAAGATCATCAAGTTGAACATCACCATGAAATTCAAACATCAAGGTATAACCACATGAAGAAAAGCAACACCAAAACCCCTAATTCTGATCATCAACATGTTAAGGAAAAACTATGTGATGAGAGAGAAACCATTGTTTAGCACATGAATGTAATGACCAACACTCCCATTATCAGTAGGGTAAATGTCCACAATATTAGGGTTCATCAAGAAGGTTTTATCTATTCAAGATCACCATGGAACATAACTTTTAGCTCAAGATATCACAATAATTCAATTTGGAACCATGTTTTAGAGATATGATATTTGAATGCAAAGATTAGGTGTAATAATAATCGAGGAGAGGGTTATATAACTTTCATTGGATGAAAAGAAACAACTCCTACAGCAAGGGTGCTCCAGGAAAAGAGAGGAAACCTAGATTGACCACCACCTCACAACTAAACTAGAACAACCTCAAAGAGAGAAGAAAAACCATAAGTTAAAGGAGCATAAGATGGAGAGAAAAACCCTAGGTTGAAAAGACAAGAAAGAGAGAAAATATTCAGCTAAACTTGAGCACTACCATGGAGAACCATGGATTCAACCAAGAAGAGAGAATTTCCAAGAAGCACCACCATGGAGACCCATGGATTCAGCTAAGAGAAAAAAGAGAAGTAGGGTTGCAAGAAAACAAAGATAAAAAAGGTAGATCACTTACCAAGATCTAGGATCACCAAACAATCACTAAAGAAAAGGGTTTCTCCAATCCCTAACTCACAAGAAAGATGGATCGACCACTTGCATCAAGCTCAAGCACCACTAAGAACACAAGGGACGAGCTTCAAGAAGAAGAAAGAGAGAGAAGAGGGTGCAAAAGAGACCACTTGCATGCAAAGAGAGAGGTATGTATATAGAAGGGATATAAAGACAGAAGGGAGGTTAGGTGTCATGCAAAGATGTTGCCACTTGTCCACCATATCTCGGCCATGCAAGAACTTAACACATGCATGCAACAAGGGTCGTTACAACCAAGAAAGATACATGACCTCGACTTCCAGGAAAAACCCAAACCGATGAGATCTTCAATGACCACAACACACGACCGATGATGAACTACAAGCTAGTTGATCACTGAGAGCCTTCATCAACCACAGGGTTAAAACCTCATCCAACCGCTGAAGATCAAACCCTAGGGCATCAAAGCAAACCCTAGACCACAACACCACATGATATCACATCAAACCAAGATCTAAAAAAGCTATAGGGTGCTACTCTCTCCAAAATGACGTCAAAACATGTGGGGTACATAAAGGATGTGACAAATTGTAAGATAAACCCTAAACTTGGGTAATTTGCAATTAGGTCCAAAACAAGCACAAATAAACATAACTATCTCAAATAGCATTCAAATTGGACCAATCTTGAAACATGAGCATGTCACATGTTATCAAAGCACATAACATGATTAGATTAAGGTTTTAAGCATCTAATTATGCTAAGCATGCAAGATGAACCACAAATCAAGCTTAGGGGTCTTAAAATTTCAAGTCCATATGTGGACATATTAATCAAGATCTAAGCATCTTTCCAATACATAAGCCATGTATGCATTATAAAATCAAGGAGGGAGTAAGTACCCACCCATAAAATATGTGGGAAGTAACCTCATATAGGTCATGTTCATCATCCCTAAAACACCATCAACATCCATCTAGATAGATCTATACTCACTTGGGTCTAGAAGTGGGATAAGATGTGATTTTTAGATTTAAGAAACTAAAACAACCATGTTTAACAAAGAAGACATGACATGGAACAAAATATAGGAAGATCAAAAAGAAAAGATAGAGATGAAGGGATTCATACTTGGTATAGGTTTGAATTTGAGCCATCTATCCATGTATCCACCAAGGAGAGAATGATGTTCAACCTTCATGTACAAAACTATGGCTATAAATCTCCAAGGTATCTATAAAGGTTCTTGATATTCTCCTCTACATACTATCATTTGTCAAGGTTGAAAAATTAGGCAAGGGTTCAATATGTAGGGGATACACACACACAAATATATATATATATATATATATATGTGTGTGTGTGTGTGTGTGTGTGTGTGTGTGTGTGTGTGTGTGTGTATCAGAACTATGGTAAATATATTTCCGAGCCCAAAAAGGCACAAAGTTTACAATGCACACACTAGCATGTGGATTTCAAAGATATACCCTGAGGTATATTACCCAACCCTAGAAGGGACTAAGAATTTATACCTCACAAGGTGTAAGATTTACAAGAGTTCCCAATAGCACAGACAGTTAGGGGAAATAGAACCTATTCTATTACAATAAGTTTTGAACAGAAGTTTCAATTCATGTTCAAGTTTAGCAAATAAAACAAGGGTGTCTTGTTGTTTGCCTCCAAATTTCCTTGAGTTGCGCTCTCTCCAGATCAGATGGGAGATGCCCGAGATGCACCATAGCAGTAAGGTTTTTTCGCCTTTAAACATACTATCAATATAGATTAAGCTATGGGTAAGGGTTTTATGACCCTTAATGCCAAACATGACAACAGTTCTTGCCCATAAGTATTCCCATAATTTGCAATAGATTCTGGACGAGATTCATACAATAGACAGGTAGTAGAGATATTGTGGAACCAGATACTAACAATGTTAGATGTGTGTAGGTATTTTTTTTAGGCTTTGAAAGTTGTGATGCTCCATCTCAGATGAAATAGAGAGCCCCAGATGTTTCTTGTCGCTGGATCAGTAGGGAGTTTTGTCATCATTTTTCCCATATTTGAGAATTGTCTTGCTCGGGTATAAATCTAGTCCATAGAGCAGCCATTCTGCGCCAAGAAGTAGAATAGCCCCATCGGTGAGAAAGTATAGAGTCAGGAAGTGACTTATATCTCTGAAGCATCCATCTAGCCCAAGTGGAGGTACCAGTAGACAGGTTGTTTAGCCGCTGAAGAGTGTAGTAATCAGCAAGGTCGTACAAGGAAGGAAGGTCTAGGCCACCTTCATCCAGAGGAAAGGAAAGTCTGGACCAGCTAGCTGGGTGCGAGGCACAGCTCCAAATAAAATCATTCATCATAATATCCATCCGTCTGAGTGCTGAAGGTGGAATTTCACCTTGGTACATCCAATATTTGACATCTAATATTGTATGTATGTATGTATGTATAGCATGGAGGTGAAAAGACCAAAATAGCCCAACCTAAATAAGGCTATAGAAGGTTAAAAAGGAAGATCTATTGATGCTAATACTCCCAAATATAAAGGGTGAACCCATCAAGGATCCAACCCTATCTAGATTTCTCCCACAAGACTTATAGAGAATCGTATATGAGGTCTATCGAGGGTTAAAACAACCCCATATATCAAGATGCCTATTGACATTCTCGACTATAGCATATGAAGGGACATTAACCAATGACCCATCGAGCGTCCACCTCATTACCTATTAATGTTGTTAAAGTAAGGCTTATCTATGCTCTGACTTACAAACTCATTGAGGTTTAAGTCCAACCTGTCGAGCGTCAACCATCTAATCACTAAACCCTAGCTTAGGGATAGGATTAAACCTATGGATGAAAGATGATTCAATAATGGTTCAAGAAAAAACTGAACACATAAAACAAATAAAGATTGTGAATATAAACATGGGATTCACATAGTATTCAGTTATGTCTGCATGTACTATGAAACAACAATTTAGTTCACATACTTGAGAGAAACATGAAATTAGGAAAACAAATAGCAGCTGAAACCAAATTGGCATTTTATCTTAATCAATTGATTTCAAAACTTAATCAAGGATTCAATTATGATTATTAGGTAAGGTTATATCTATATGAGGGTTATGTCAGAGGCCTTAGACAAACTTGACAAATATAATTGAATTTGTATCTTGATGATATTTTGTAGAGGATCCTTGATTAGTGATGAGAGGGGTGTAATATTTTATGGCATGTAGTTACTATTTTTTGCTACAAAATATTATAGAGGCACATTCTAGATAGAGTAGTTTTAAAAATTTAACATGTTCAACTACATCCTATTGTTTCTTTACCAAAAAGAAGTAGGATCAATACTATGAGGCCTGCTCATGAGGATGGACATCATTCAATATAGGGAGAAGGTGAAACTTTGAAACAAAATATGTTTGTTCATGTTTCCACCACTATGGAAAATCCTTGGACCAGAGGAGAACCAAAGTCATCCACTAAAGATGTACTATTAGCTAGATACCTACAACTCAAACTTGTAAATATAAGTAATAAACTTAAATTCCTGTATTACTAAATTATTCAAAGGATACTCATTATTAAATTGGATCGCTAGTTGTGATATTAGGAACAATCAAAGGTGCACAATTAAAAGGATGTCAAATAGGTACCTATACAAATAAGATATTATGTTTATAATATCCAATTTATCTTATTTAATCGACTTCCCGAGTACAGAAAGATACATTGCCTTCATCAAGAAAAACACCCATGCTTCTACTTGCACTTCTACTCCTAGGTTTGATCATTCTATTTTAAACATGCACCTACTCCTACTCCTATTCCTTCTACTTATACAGCATACTTGGATATCCCATTCTTTTTTAGTATAAACACTTTGTTTCCTCCACATGTAGAATTGGAAAAGTCTGGATAATATTTAAGAGCATGTTCTAGTCTTCTATTCCATACTTACCTTGTCTCCATACACAATACAACACTTGGAGGTTGGAGTTCCTCATTAGACACATTCACAACCCCCTATGGCATCCATAACCTCAGCCATATGATAGTTAAGTAGTTCCTAGTTTTAAATTTCATCAATTATGCATGTTTACGTTGGATCTATAGTTGAAGGAAGAGAACTTGTATAGTATATCACCCAAGTTTGTGCCTGGTCTACACAAACCACACATACACATCTAGATTTGTATCTAACTGCTTAATCTCAACAACCACTTGGTACACAATTGAAACACATTTATGTTTTTATTGACGAGCTTTCCACACACAAGTCAGAGGTACATGTACATTGGCAAGAACGCGCATGAGGATGATGACAAGACATGGGTAATGTTTCTTGCTTCTTAATTTTTTTTAATGTATTGTCGCAACAAAATGTGATATTGGTCAAGGTTACTTGGTCAGGGAAAAAGGACTTGGTCAATTCGGCCTTGTTTTAAGGGCATATCCCTGACCTATTAGCTTTTGTTCCTGACAAAGACTTTTTTTCTTTTTTATGACACCCCTCACCATTTACTGCCTCAACTGTAGACTTTGCCTCACACAACACATAAAAAACAGTTGGTGCTAATATATTTGGTAAGTCACACCGCTATGTTGGTATTTTTTAGATGATTATATTTGCATCATATTGAATTTTTATTACTCAATTATGATTATTGAATCGGCTTACTTATCTTGGTTTTATATAATATTCATTAACAGATTATAATTACTTTGCATAATTAATCAACTTGTTATAAGATTATTTTTCTGTGCTCTATACAAAATAAAGAATAATAATAAATGCAATAAAATCAAGAAAAAGTTATTAAAACTTTATAACATCGTCCGTAAAAAACATCACAAACCTGTTGGAAACTGTATATGAATATAATTTTATAAGAATTATTGGACCCTATGAACATAAAATCAAAATGTAGTATCTATCTAGACATCTAACACAAGAAACATCAATTATGATTAAAAATAAGACTAATCTAGCATTGGATCGTCGAATGGAACAAATTAGATCAATGCACCGTCAAATGGATGTATAAGACCAATCCGTCTTGAGCTGCACTATATTTAGCTCCTAAGGGACAATACGTCTCGATTACACTGGCTATGTATCTTGGTTGGTGACACACTTATCCCATAGAGAGGCAATATTTCTCAAGCAGTGAGACATTGGCCCTACATGGAACAATTCTTCCAACATTGAACTTATTGTTCCCACAAGGACACTTGTTAGGACTATTTGCCCTATAAAAGTGGCGTCCTAGTCCACATTTTTGAAATGTGACAAATTGGTAATTAAAAAACACCATTAGTGTTATTTTGATTATTTGTCCTATTATATTTTATATGTGAGAGTTTTTTTTTAGTCTTGCGTGCATAACATTATTATGATTTTTTTTTGTGAGTTGTGCATGGACTTTTGCATATATATATATATATATATATATATATATATATCCATATAGGGTATATCTTCGCTACCCGTGCGGGTAACTAAGATTCGCTACCCGTACATCAATTTTGTAATGGGAAGATATGCATTTGTAATGAGACAATCTAAATTTTTAATGAGACGACCGAAATTGTAATACAAAGACTCGTTTTGTATTACATCGTTGTTACAGTAATAAATATATATTTATTACTGTAACAACGCTGTAATACAAAACGAGTTTTTGTATTACAATTTCGGTTATCTCATTACAAATTTAGTTGTCTCATTACATATATGTGTCATCCCATTACAAAATTGATGCACGGGTAGCGAATCTTAGTTACCCGCACGGATAGTGAAGATATACCTATATATATATATATATATATATATATATATATATATATATATATATATATATATATATATATATATATATATATATATATATATATTAGCAATGATAAAAAATTTACACTACGTAATACCCTATAGCATATGACAAACATTGTTTTCGAACTTTTGGTTTTCTCTCACATTTTGCATTTGTGTTCATATCTCTAGTTTATTTCTATAGTTATCTTTCACAATTATTTTGTTTCACTTAATCCTCCTTTTTGAACTATTATTATAAGGGTCATGAGGGAGATATCTAGCCCTATCATAATAACGTCAAAAGAAAGTCTTCGGATCCTATAAACTTCTCTCCTTTGTCTCGGTTTTCTAACTGGATAGCGAACCTGCAATCTACAACTCACAAACGGATAGACTTATAAGTTGAACCAACAGGTAAGTGCAATCAAACCCCCTTTATATCTCTTTCCTTTTATTTTAATCTCCGAATAACATAAGACTATATACTATAAGCAGAAGTAAATTTATTTGACAACAACGTAACAAAATTACTCAATGGAATCTATCTTCGGCAATGCATACGGACACATTACCGCTGTTTGAAATTATAGTAATGACCAACCACTAACACTTTGTCGTCGTCATCGTCATCATCTTCTAAGTCTCAGTCTCAATTGTGTTGGGTTGACTATATGGATCTTTCGTTTCTATTCAGCTCTATTATGGGTCAGATTTTGGTTGAGGTGTAAAAATTTAAAATCTCTCTTTATATGTTCTTCTCATGTTAATTTAGACTTTCATCTTCTTCTATTAATTGTACTTACCTCAATAGCATTGCTTCGTATAGGCACATTAGTCAGTCTGTATTGAACATATACATACCATCTGAGTTGGCCATCGCACAACTTGTCCTCATACTCACCAACCCCCACTTTATTCCTGATATAGTCATTTCTCAAATAGTCTTTTCTTATCTTCCCACGCATCCATCTCAGCATAAGTATTTCAACCACATTCATCTTGTTAAGTCTTTATTTATTAACCGCCCAACATTCACTCTCATAGAGTATGGTTGGTTGTATAGCAGTTCTATATAAAGCTTGCTTTTTAGCCTGGGGGGATCTTCCAATCACATAAAACTGCAGTTGTACTCCTCTATTTCATTCATCATGCAGTGATCCTATGACAACTGTCATTTTAGACATCCTCATCTGTCTGAAACTACCAGCACGTAAACAGATAAATTGGTACAATTTTCTTCTTTGTATATGTATAACCCTATATATTAATTGGGCAATTAAATCAAATATTTTTTAGATTGAACTAGACCGTTCGGTCTGACCGGTAAACTGGTGGTTGATCCGTCTGGAAGCCTAAAAACCATTTATATGTTCTTTTTTGATCTAATCGGTGATACACACAGTTCAACCAGTCCAACCAGTTGATCGGACCGAACTAATGGTTCAAATAGAAACAAATAAAAGTATAATACAAAAATAAATATGTGACACACATAACTGACATAAAAGAAAAAAATGTTTTATCTACTTGGTTGGAGGGGGAATCATGCATATATATATATATATATATATATATATATTTGGTGTTCATTCAAAGCCCTTTGGGTAGCTACCCGCTCCATATTGAGTTACTTTTTTGGATATGTGTATGTATATGTGCACGCGTGTGTGTATTTATATATGTATATATGTATGCATATGTGTATGTATATGTGTATATATGTACATAAATATATAAATATACATATGTATATTAATATATGTATATATATGCTAATATATCTATACATGTGTATACATATATATATATATATATATATATATATATTTGTGTACATGTTTATATATATTAATATATATATATAATATATATATATATTAATATATATATAATATATATATATATTATATATATATATATATATATATATATATATATATGTGTGTGTGTGTGTGTGTGTGTATGTCTGTGAGGCTAGTGTACACTCGAGTGTACCGGATGCACCATACACCTCAATCATTTTTAAAGATGCAATAACTTTTAAAAAAATCTAAACAGTTGATCTTCTTAAATATCTTAAGAATATACTATATAATAAATTCCATCTCATTTGGACATTGATATGTCTTGCATCTAATGGAGGAAAAAATCAGACATTTTAAATTAGTTTTGTGCGTCGATTTTGTTGTCCTTGGATGAGTCACTTACACTCATCCAAATGAGCTCAAATTTTGTATGTGGCCTATTATTATTGTAACCATGAAGATCAATAGATTATATTTTGAAAAAATATTGTCTAGATAGGCAAATACCATTTGGGTGTACGACGTGATCTGTACACTCAAGTGTATTCTAGCCTGACTATATATATATATATATATATATATATATATATATATATATATATATATATATATATATATATATATATATATATATATATATTGATATATATACATATATATTTATGTATATAGTGTGTCCGGTTCAACTGGTTTGACCATCCGACCGCTCGATTTTTCAGTTGAAATTTTTTTTTTGACATCATACTGACGTCATTTCCAGTCGAACTGGTTCAACTATTCCAGTTAAATCTTGTTTAATCCGGTCCGGGTCAACACTGGTTCGTCTCATAAAATATCAATTAAACCGGCTTATATAAGGCAATTGTTTCCGTACATCATTACGCTCAATGACTATACATCTTAAGCTTCCCCCGGTCATTAGGCCTGATTACCGGATGCACTAAAACTATTAAATGTTTCGCAAACGGAAGCGCTATCAAAATCACTAGATTATAAAATTTATCCCATAGCAACCTCGAGATAGTAAAATCATTTAGGCATCTGTTATTATAGCTATCAAATTGCTAGATGTGGGATATAGTCAAAGTAAATAAGTACTAAAAAGTGTGTATTGGTAATTAATATATATTCATATTTTTTGGTGTTGGTACTTTTGAGCTGTTAGCATCATCGGATGTGGAGCCTATCAAAGTAAAAAAAATTATGTACAATAATATCATGACCATGAGATCTGTAGATATAGCAACTTGTTGCCCACCTGTCTGATTTTTCATTATAATCGATATATTTTATATCTTTGCTTTGCATTTTTTATCTTGTACTTTGTTTTAATTAGGCCTGTAAATGAATATAGGTATACCCACATACCCTCAAATCCATACCCTCTAAATCCATCATGGGTATACATTTTTATAATCATGTAACCGCTTACCCTTATACCCATGTACCCGCCTTTCACTGGGTAAGATTATGGTTATGATGCATATACACATACCTTGTATATCCATATACCCATTCGATTATGTGTTTATGTAAATAATTTATATTAGAATGTAATGGTGTATATTGTAGGACTCACAACTAGTTAGTATAAGGACCTTATAATAGTAAACATTTAAATGTAAGTTTGATATCATAGCACTCACATCTAGCATATATAAGTACACTGTAATAGTAAAATAAACAAATCCATTAACGCGCCCCAATTAACCACACAATCACATTTCATTAAATTGAAGAGGCCATAAAGTTATCTTGTCATTCTGCTCCTCTCTCCTCCGTGTCTTAAATGATATTTCTCCATACCTTACCTATTTATGGTAGTTTGGTGTCCGGATGTTTGTACTGTATTATTGTAGCAAGTTTATCCATAACTGTATACCCAATTACCCATCCATATATCAGGTGGTTATGTGGATATGGGTATGACGTGGGTATATGTTTTGACAAAACAAATATCTACCCATACCCATACCCATCTAAGTAAACGGTTATGATTATGGATATGACTATACCGGCACTATACCCTACCAATTTTAGAGTCCTAGTTTTGATCCAAGCGTCCTTGCGCGGAACGATATATTGTCCCAGGGCAAAAGCACCTCGGGTATATGACAAAAGACACACCTACGGCTGTATGCCATCTATCCTGTAGCCCAGTTCGTCACAAGTGAAAACAAAGACATAATAATTCCAAGCCTGGAACAGAGACTAAACTCTGACACGTTGTTTGTCCTGATACATATCAAAATTTGCCGTGTTTGCTCCCGTTTGATTGCATTATATCTAAGCCTTGCTTTTACTAAATTGCTGTTGGGAGTTATTCCAACCCTATCTCATAGTGCTGCCGTTTTAGTCTGACTAAATTTTCAAGATTGAAATGTAGGTGTCTCAGTAAAGTTGTCTTCCGTGGGTTACCGTTTATGGAAGTTTAAGATCTTCTTTCCAGTGATGCGTTACTGTCTGATATCACAATTGACTAGACCAGCATGGCTGCTTATGGCCTGATGTCATCTAAAGTTGAATATTATATGATGTAAAACTCAGTCCCCTGTACTTGGAATGAAAAGCACGATCCTTTGCAGTTTTTTCACACGTATGGGCTTGGACTACTGAGATGCGCTAAGTGAAAACGAAAAAAGTTGATTACTGGAATGATTACCGTTCATTATTTTATTGCATATATACATGCCTGGCCGATGTATAAAATAATTAATTAACTAACATATACCTTTCGATCTTATCTTTGATTTACGCCGTCGCTGGCTTAGATGAAGACAGACACTGATAATGCCCCGATGCCACATCTTTTCTAGAAATATTTTATTAGAACACTTTTCACTTGATCAATCTTGACGAATCCAGGTTTTGTTTAATCATCATACATGGCAACCAAAAGACAGATTAGGACGTCCAAACACAAAAGAGTTCTGTCTATTCCCCTGTGGTTGGAACTACATGGATTTCCAGTGGTTGCACGTGCAATGCTACGATTAAAGAAATGGCTTAGCATGTTCTCACTGAGTCTATAACTACCGAGTTTAGGCATGTAGACTTAGGTGGTTTGTACTACTTGATGCCATTTGACGTTATGTAAGTTATCTTATTTTTGGTGCCGTGATCTGCTTTTTGCATGGTGTCAGAGATCCATCCCGCCATAGGCCCCGAGACTGATCAATTTCTGTTTTGATACACACAAACACAGCACTACTGTCGTTTTATGCAAGTGGAGAAGAAGTGGCATCCGAGTTGGTCAAAGACGGTGTATGGGGAGGAGATCCGTGCTTTGAATCTGCAGGGACTAACAGATGAGCGAATTCAGATTTTCCTTGAAAAAAAATCGAATAGAAAGGCCCACATTTCTCAATAAAAATATATACGTAATATGTAATAGGTATTACTTTTTTTTATAAGAAAAACTGCTAATTCTATTCATGCAGTCGATGTGGCTTGTATCAAACACCTATTGATAAAAAGCCCAGGATATATTCATCTGATTAGCTCATTTTGGACAAGGAAAGGAATTTTTAATTATATCAAAAGGTGTTTCTATTATGATAAACCTAAAAATACTATTTAGTTTTGAGACATATTTTTTATGCTGCCAACAATCGCATCCTTTATGACGGTCTCCTTGATTTGTTGGAAGAGCACGGCATAAGGTGGAGCATCAGGCGGCCTCAGGAGCAGAGTCAACATGATTTCAAAGAGGGGTCACAAATAAATCTATATACAATCCACATATGCTAGTGGCTTAATATTAAAATAAAACTCAAAATAATGATATTTAGATATAATAATACTCTTCATAATGAAAAATATACTTTTATAAAAAAATAGTTTTATTTTTCTTTTAAGTTTTCATCCAATGAAGTTGTTCTAATATTACTTTGTAACTATTGGATATATCTTTCTTAATATAGACAATCACTAGATTATTGTGCCACTTATCATTCATTCAGTTGCGTTGATGAATCTTAATAGTGTTCATTGTATAGAACAATCTTTTTACTATTGTCGTTGTCTTTGACAATATAAAGTTTAATTTTATTACCTTATATACATCTACATGGAATTTGTTATTTATGATTACATAAAGAGAAAATAACACAATTACGAACAACCCATATAAAATATTATTAGAGTTCATATTTATTAATATCTCAGTAGTTAACAAGTATAAGTAAATAGAAAGTGGTACATCCAATACATTAGTCATCAATATATTCAACCCATCATAGTTGTTATATTGATCTATTGTAGTGACACGAACACAAATTGAATCAACTAAAATGTTTACAAGTACATATTGCTCTTTCAACGGATCACAACAACATTAGTGCTTGTCAATTCTCATGTAATAAGAAACAACAATGACTGGTTAAAATACATTAAGCGTTTGTCATTGGTAATAGTAGTCACAAGATCATCATGAAAAATGTTTTGTATGAATTTGGCTCTAGGACTACAAATATGTACAAGATATGGTGATTGACATAAAAGAAACTCTAAAACGTACATCTATCATTGAAATATAGTTGATGTATGATAAGGGTTGGCACAACTACAAGCGGATTGTTGTTTTGTCATTGACTTTATCTAAATATTCATATACTTAACACAATACTTTAACATTTTCTTATTTAAATCCTAATCTTTTTTAGGATCCACTCTATCCATCACAATATCACACTAGAAAAAAATATTTTTAGCTAATCTCTTATACCATAATTCCAATTTTTTTAGGTTATGCATTTTGTCATGCACATATCATGGAGAAAAATGTGTGCCTGATGAACATCCTCACACATATTTTGTCAAAAGTAAACAATTGTTGGTAGTCTAGTCAACATAACTCAATTTTCTAGATTGTGTATTGGATGAAATAATTTATGGAGTTATCTTTTCTGTGTCAATTATTTGAAAATTATTTTGGACAAAAGCATGCATCTGATGCACTTCCTCATAAATGTTTTGCCAAAACTTCATAGTTATGAGAATTCTAATCAACGTAGTTTCATTTTATGGAGTTAACTTATATAGATATGAGTGGTTTTTGAAGTTATATTTTATAATAAATTATTTATAGTGTCATTTAGTTAAGGTTTTGATTACTATTTAGCTATTGTATAGACTTCAAATGGAAAATTTACTACTACCTTTTAACAAGTTTTCTGGACATGGGTGGGGGCACTTGCCCCAGTTTGACACCTCCCCCTATCAATGGTCATCTTGATCCTACTTTTGTCCCCACATGTAACTCATTCCATAAAACATCCATGGGTAGCCGAAGCTGCAATTCTCGACCTAGATTTTTGTATGGAGCAAGTTTGGGTGAAGGTTAATCCATACCAAATGACATAGACACTCAAATGTATGACACGTATATAGTTGCAAACTCATATACCCAAGACATCCATGGTCCAACAATATTTTTCCAAATTGACTTTGAAATAGACATGCCTTCTACGATTATATTCAAACAAGCAATACGTAAAGGAAAACAAAACATGTGAAAATATGAAACATGTACACATCTGACCCATGATAAAGTATGATATGATTCTCCATAAATAAAGATTGAATCAACAACAACATAGTGCATTTGTACATTTTAGAGTACGAAAATCGTATGCCAATTTTCATTTACTCATAACACAAAACACTAAGTGCACATACCAAAAACATTCAAAATAATGAACTAATTGATTGGATATTACAATAACTTATAACCCCACTGCACACTTTAGAATATAAGCATCTTTATGTAGATCATTAAATTTGTGTTTTCATAATTCATCAAAATATCTTAACTACTCTCATTATAAAAATTCTATTACTTCTCTTGTATGTATTCTTTTACCACACTCACCTAATTATCTGTTAGCATATCTCTTTTAAAAGTACCTTATCGTTAACAACTATGCACACTTCTTTTATAATAACAAAGTAATATTTCCTTATTCATTAGTTTGTAAAGGATTTTTTGTTGCAAAAATAGCATTGGCCACTGCCACATATACATGAACGTATAATTACATATATTATTTCATAAAATATGCATCTTATAGTAGTTATAAAATTGACCAAAAAAGTACAAATTATATTTTGTATATGATATGTTATGTTGGCCTAATTAAGTAATACATATGAATACATGTTTGTAAAAACACTTCACTTTCATTTTTTATGCGACTTCCTTGAAATTGGCTCAACATTTATATTTATTATATGGATCTATTTTCCCTACAAAACTTAAGTTGTATTCTTGCCTACCTCCTACCACAATTTGATAAAAATATGAATTTGAGAATGAGTCTGGTAAAGCAAGTATAATAGATGTAGACACTCATTCCTAATTTGGTATCATTTTTTTTCACAGGTTATGTATGTATCCAGATTTAAAATTAACCTTATCAAGTTGCATTATATATGTTGAATAAACTACTTAATCTTAATAAAATTACAATTAACTGGCACACTTCTTTACATCTTACATAGGAAGACACTTGGTTGGCATGTTAAAATGTTTCAAAAGAGATTCCTACCCTTCTCAAGAAATTGTTATTGTCTCTCTCTTTTGGACAAGCTAGTGGTTTTATACCTAGTTATAGCTCCCTTAATATTGTTCTTTACCCATTTGGAATCTTCGTGGTCATGGGACATGTAAATGAACAATGAATTGAATCATCTAAAAAGAATATAGATTGTCACCATCGATTCCTTTTTCCAATCTGAGTTGAACCTTTATTTTATAGTTTTTTTCATAAATATCATAATGTTTTTTGTCCTTTTTTACATGGTTTATTTAACATTTTTCAAATCTTATTTCTTGACCAGAGAGGGTATTGATGAGATCAATTTGATTATGAAGAATCTACATATCATCTTTATCATTCTTAAATGTTCTAGTTAATAACACATTCAACGTATTCATAGTGCTTAACAATCCTTGTTTTTAAGGAGGCCAACATTCATATGACCTTTGAACCATCCTAATACTTTGATACAAATGTGAGTTTTAAAATAATAAATACTATAGAGAATCCAAAATTCCAAATGCATTTGACTAACAAAACTCCTACCAAATATCCTCTATTGGGTTTACTATTATGACCCACTCCAAAGATAACTAGTAAGTTCAATGATCACAACATCATTAAGATGATTAAGTTAAGTAAGCACAACACTTAGTACATCATTAAGTTGATTAAGTTGAGTTAAGTACTCACAGATGCAATTAGTGCTTTGATCTAGTGTTACATTCTAATTAGCTTGTTTTCTTGCCTTGAGGTTGTAAAGGATTTCACGCTTGAAACTTTGCAAAAGAAATCATGTGAATTGGAACTACAAGGAAAAAGTTATGATGTTTTTATGTTCTTTGGACCTATAGTGCAATTTCCCCATTAATTGGCTTATAACCCTTTCCCTTTTATTTTTTTTCCCTTATCCCTTTCTTCCCCAACTAAATGACCGCCTAAGCGACGCCCAGCAGGTCGACCGACCTACAACAGAGCAGTGGAACGGGCGGCCGATTTAGGGCTTGGTAGCCCCATCTCCAGCAGCGCCCAACCTCCTCCGTCCTTCTTCTTCCCTTTCTCTTCCTCTACCTCGCCCCCACCACAGCCCTAACCTGTTAGGCGGCACCCTAGCAAGCAGCAGCAGTACGACAACCACAATAGTACAACAGCCACATTAGCAGCCAAGGAGCCGCCTTGGGTGCAACTAGTACCACTAAACGGCCGCCTCGACCCCGACATTGAGATCCATGCTTGAAAACACAGCATTCTGCCTCCATTGCGCCACCTGTGCCTCATTTTAGAAAGGGGCGGCACCCCATTTAGCAAGAGGAGCAACAACTACAACAATGGCTAGGAAGCCATATGGGCGTGAGAAACACCCCAAAATGGTGCCAACGAATTCGGCCAAGGGTCTAGAACCTGATTCCGTTGCCAATTAGCCTGCGAGCAACACCCAGCCAAGGTCCCTCTTCAATTTGTACATGAACCAGGGTTGTCCCAAGGTAGAAGACAACCCCATTGATGCCCGGAAATAGGCTCCGAACGTGTTTCCAATCGAATTGCAGTCACCTCACCCACTGTGAGTAGAATCTCACTCCCAAACACAAGAATAACTCTAATAATAAGACATTTTGGTTGAAATCAACGTTATTCGCGAATGTTAGTATTTACCCAGGTGCCGGGCTGTGTTGGCATCATTTAATTCCTAAATTGCACATTTTATTTATTTACGTTCGCACGGAGTAATTATTTGATTGATGTGTGTGAATTAGATTGGTCAAATTACACGATTTATCAAAACCTAAATTACTCTGTTAAAGATTGAAAATAGTAGCACACGACCAGTAACTAGACAATTTGGGTATAAACCTAGGCTGCACAATTTTAGTAATAATTCAATTGATGCATGATTACAAAGAAATGACGATGGCATGAAAACATTCAAGAAAGCCTAGTTTCACACTCCCTACTACACTTAATGCGAGTAGTTTAATAACTATACACATTGACACGTTTTCCAAAGAAATTATTTGAAATTCTCAATTAATATTAATAACTTGTGCCATAATAAGTAATTTAACTCTTAATTGAGTTATGTGATGCACAACTCTGATCTTGGGTTGATGTGCATGATTTTTGAGGAATTATAGATAATTTACAAGTGCTACTGACAATTACTCATATATCAAGTAATTAACTCTTGTTAGTGTGTTACAATGTTCAATTGTATGATTTCAGAGTATATGTGCCAAGTTGACATGAATTCTATTTATTTAAGAATTTTAGTCTGTCTGCATGCATAATAATGTTGATTTCTCAGTAAATTACAAGTGGACATGTATTTAGTTTATTTAAGAACTTGGAATCTTCTTGCATGCTTAATATGTTGAATCTCTCAGGATTTGCAATGCTTGAATATACAACTATGTCAAGTTTAGAACAATATTCATGTTGTGTTATAAACTTCAATTAAATAGATGTGATACCATAGAAATACCAAAATCGAGTATAAGTAATAAAAAGGTACAATATAGTAAAAGTTTTCCAGGAATTAATAAAAGTAAAGACTTAAGATCCCTGACACCGTAGAATCCCTATGGGAGGTCTGCGCCTTAGGGATGAAACAACCTACCCTGGTAGTGTGTCCAATATATGGGGGTCGGAATGCACCCACAGAGCGTGCGGGGAGATGAAGCCCTTGAGGAAGTCTCCTAAGAGAAGATAGGTTACCCAACATGAACCAGAGATCCTGGTGGTAACCCATAGTCACCCACAGAGCATACCAAGATGAGGCCCACAGAGCATTTTAGACTCTCTACCTGTGTGATCAAGTTAGAGGAGGAGTCCAGTTTACGGCACCATAGGAGTGCCGAGGCTAGAGAGCCAGTTTTCCTATTGCAGACTAGGAGAGTAGTCAGACTTAGCTATCCCGAGGTGTCGGCTAAGTCTTGTACGATGGGATCGTAGTTTGCTATGAGTCTTCATATGTAGAGTACACTGCATATGATCAGGGCATAAGATAAAATATGTTCATATAGGTTCACAAAGTTTCTATAAGTCAAAGAGTTAATAAAGATTTGAGTTAGTTTCACAATAGTTGTCCTTCAAATAAAATCTTAGTATTTTTCTATTAATTAATTGTATCTATAGCTTTGCAGCAATTGTTATCATACTGAAATGTTGACATCTCCTATCATTTAAATTATGTTGCTTAGATCTGCTCAGTATAGTATTGTCTTGTATTGTATTCCAATTAGTAAACATAAAATGAGTTATCTGTGATGGTTGGGTGAAATTTTATTCACTGAGCCAGTAGCTCACCAACCTACTGAAACATTTTTCAGGTCAGCGTCAGCATGAGGAAACTGAAGGATCATATCACCCATGTACTTAGAAGTTAGTTTGTAGTTAGTTAGAGGTCTCTTAGTCCCTTCCCCTCGGTCCTTGGGCATGTGGTGTGGTAGAGAGAGAATATAATGTAATATGTAGTTTAGATTTCAATTATCTATTGTGTTTTACTTTCCGCATGAAAAATTTAATATGATGTGTAAATCTACTTTATCTATCTAGTAATGTAAATAGTAGTTGCTTCCGTAGTTAGTAAGGTTTTAGTTTAATGAAAGTTAAAAGATTTTTCCTTTAAGCTAGTTTTAAGTGATTAAGAAAAGAAAAAGTTAAGGGTGGTTTACCGAGGGTGACTCCCCGGTCTCCGGGGTCATTAGAGTTGGCACGGGGATCGGGCGTCACAAGTAATTTGGTATCAGAGCATAGGTTGAGTATGTAGCTACTCTAAGTCAAGGTCAGGGGATGATAAGAGACCAATAGGATTAGGATTTAGGTGTCTTCCTTCTAACTGTAATTTTCTAATAGGAAGTGTTCTATTATACTATTATAGATGGCAGGAAGAGGATGTGGTCATGAGGACCAAGTTGAGAGCCACATTGGTCCTGACCCTCAAGTGATGGGTCCAGGTGGTGGAGATGATGTGTATCAAGCAACAAGATGTGTAGAGGAGTCTGTGAACGCTGATAAGCGTTATAAGAATAGAAAGAGACCCGGAGACTTCGGTAGAGGACAACCTAGTAGTGGTCACTGAGGATGTGGTGGTGGTTTCTTCTCGAAGCTTCGACGTGGTTTTGGTTGTTTCAGTAAACAAGGATCTGAAGATGTGATATCTTATCAGAGTAGGGGAAGGTCTAGTCCAGGGAGATGGAGAAATATGCCAAGAGGAAGGTCATCTGGATCATCAACTTCAGTGACAGGTCCGCCAAGGATAGAGGTACCGAGGTGTGATATCTATGGAAAGACCACACTCAGGACAGTGTTGGGGAACAAAGTTTTGAGGATGTCATCAATGAGGACAGATGGGACATATCAAGAGGAATTGCCCCCAGTTACAACAGTCAGCATCACAAGGTTCCCAGTCACAGTATCAAAATGTCCTAAGATAGGCTCCGACTAGAGGACCTGATTCCTCTGTAGCTTCAGGTTCTCGAGGTGGTGCAACACCTAGTACTAGGGAAGGACAACGAGGACATCATGGGAGAGGAAGAGCTTCAAGACGCTTCTTCTCTTTGACACCATAAGAATGTATTGTTTCTTCTCGAGTAATTACAACATAAATGCTTTTCTTTAACAACATTTCAATTATAGTTTTGATATATCTGGGTGCTACTCACTCATTTATACAACGTTCTTTAGCTTGTGAGCTTAACCTGTTAACCCAGGAGTTGTCGGTTGAGTTGTTGTTGAGGATTCCGTTAGGTGAACCGATAGTGTTGATAGAGTTTTATCCCAGATGTTTGTTGACTTTTGATGGTTACACCATTGCGGTTAATCTTATACCCCTAGATGTTAACTCTTTTCAAGTTATTTTAGATATGGATTGCCTAGAGATGTATCGAGTTCAGCTCAACTAATGGAAAAAGGAAGCGATCTTTCAATAGGGTGGATTTTCTTGTGTCTTTACTAGAGATAGGTAAGTTTTGCCTACATGTATCATATCATCTGCTGTAGCTGATAAGATGTTGCAGAAAGGTGGCAAGGTGTTCTTGGCACATGTAGTTGATACTAGAGCTGAGAAGAGCACAATCAGCTTATGGGATGTACCAGTGGTCTGTGAGATTCCAGATGTTTTTCTAGATGAGTTTCCAGGTCTACCTCCTAAAAGAGAGATAGACTTTGAGATCCATGTGTTTCCAGGTAGTCAACCTATAGTGCTACCAGCCTACAGAATGGCACCTATAGAGTGGAAGGAACTCAAGATTTAGTTACAGGAATTTTTGGATAAGGGTTTCATTCGACCTAGTTCTTCTCCATGGGGAGCTCCAGTCTTGTTTGTGAAGAAGAAAGATGATACTATGAGGTTATGTATAGATTACAAACAGTTGAATAAGATCACCATCAAGAACAAGTACCCACTGCCAAGGATAGATAATTTGTTTGATAAGTTATGTGGAGTGACAATCTTTTCTAAGATAGACTTGAGATCTGGATATCATCTTTAGATATTCCTAAGTCGGCTTTCAGAACAAGATATGGGCATTATGAGTTTCTGGTCATGTCATTTGGACTGACTAATGCCCCAACAACTTTCATGGATATGATGAATCATATTTTCAAGCCATTCTTGGATCAATTCATAGTGGTTTTCATATATGACATTTTGATCTATTCCAGAGATAATGAGAAGCATGAGTAGAATATAAGGATTGTGTTACTATTGTTGAGACAACACTAGTTATATGCCAAGTACAGTAAGTGTGAGTTCTAGTTAGATGAGGTGTCTTTTCTTGGACATGTCATCTCAAGAGATGGAGTAAGTTTTAACCCTAAGAAAGTCGAGTCTGGTCTATACTGGGAGCATCCTAAGACTCCTACTAAGATCAGAAGCTTCTTTGGATTGGTAGGTTACTATAGGAGGTTCATCCAAAACTTTAGTGTTGTGGCGTCACCTTTGACATGCTTAACGAGAAAGAATGCACCCTATGTCTGGTTAGACAACTGTGAGAAGAGTTTTCAGATCTTGAAGAAGAGGTTGGCTACAACACCAGTGTTGATCCTACCCAAGGCAGATAAAGGTTACACAATATTTTGTGACGCTTCCAGGAGAGGTTTAGGTTGTGTGTTGATGCAGGAAGGCAAGGTAGTAGCTTATGCATCTAGACAACTTAAGAAGAATGAGGAGAATTACCCGACACATGATTTGGAGTTAGCTGTTGTAGTTCATGCTCTTAAGACATGGCATCACTATCTTTATGGTGAGGTGTGCTAGGTGTTTATAGATCATAAGAGTTTGAAATATATCTTCACCCAAAAGGATCTGAATCTTAGACAGCGGAGATGGTTAGAATTGATCAAGTATTATGATGTGGCGATAGGTTATCATCCTGATAAGGCGAATGTGGTAACAGATGCCCTCAATAGGAAGTCAAGTTCAACAACTGATGTATTCTTTATGGCATGCTTCAAGAGAAACCTACTAGTAGAGATGTATAAGTTGAACTTAGACTTAAGGGTGACAAAGAAGAGTTGTTTGATTGCACAGATGCAAGTCAAGACTACTTTATATGATCCAATCAAGGAACTTTAGTAGAGTGACAGTGAGTTACAACAGATCATGCAGGACATGACAAAGGGAAAAAGACCAAAGTTCAGGTTTTCATATGATGGTTTGTTGTATCTGCATGACAGGTTGTGTGTACCTGGAGATAGTGATTTGAAGGAACAAATTCTTAAGGAAGCACATGCATCGATGTACACTATGCATCCAAGCAACACTAAGATGTACAAGAATCTCAAGGAGTTGTACTGGTGGTCAGGTATGAAGAAGGATGTAGCTGAGTACATGGCAAGATGTAGTGTGTGCCAGCAGGTTAAGGTTGAGCATTAGAAACCTGCATGTACCTTACAATCTCTTCCTATACCAGAGTGGAAGTGAGAACATTTCACAATGGATTTTGTGGTAGGGTTACCCAGGACACATAGTGGTTGTGACTCAATATGGGTGATTGTGGATAGACTGACTAAGTCTACTCACTTTCTTCCTGTTAAATCAACCTTTGATGTCCCGAAGTTGGCTAAGATATATGTGGATGAGATAGTTAGGTTGCATGGTATCCCAGTTTCAATAATATCTGATAGAGATCCTAAGTTCACATCTAGGTTTTGGAATCAGTTGCATCATGCTTTGGGCACAAAGTTGAGATTTAGTACAACTTTTCACCCCCATACGGAAGGTCAGTCAGAGAGGACCATTCAGACTCTTGAGGACATGTTGAGAGCATGTGTCTTGCATTTCAGTGGAAGTTGGGAAGAACACTTGAGCCTTATAGAGTTTGTAGACAACAATAGTCAACATTCTAGTCTTCGTATGGCCCTATATGAAGCTCTGTATGGCAGAAAGTGTAGATCACCCGTATGTTGGTTCAAGGTGGGTGAAAAAGAGATTCTTGGACCAGAGGTAGTGGATTTGACTACTGAAAAGATTATAGTTATCAGAGAGTAGTTGAAAGTTGCACAGGACAGGTAGAAAAGTTACACTGAGAAGAGACATAGACCTCTTGAGTTTGAGGTTGGTGATGAAGTGTATCTGAAGATTTCACCATGGAAAGGAGTTTTGAGGTTTGGCAAGAGAGGAAAAGTGACTCCTAGGTTTATGGGCCCATATCCTATCGTTGAGAGGATTGGACCTGTAGCCTACATGTTGGAATTGCCATCTGAGTCGGCTAATCTAAATGATGTATTTCATGTATCGATGATGAAGAAGTGTTACCCTGGTACAGAGAAGATAGTAGACCCAAAACTTGCACAACTCAGAATAGACGTGTCCTATTTTGAAGGACCTATTCAAATAGTTGATTGTAGGATCAAGAAGCTCAAGAATCATGAGATACCATTAGTAAAAGTTCTATGGAGAAACCACAACTTAGAGGAAGCCACGTGGGAGCTTGAGTCAGAGATGAGTAACAAGTTTCCTTTTCTCTTTAGGGAATTTCGGGATGAAATTCTTATAAGGGAGGGAGATTGTTATGACCCACTCCAAAATTAACTAGTAAGTTCAATGATCACAACACCATTAAGATGATTAAGTTAAGTAAGCATATCGCTTAGTACATCATTAAGTTGAGTTTAGTACTCACAGATGCAATTAGTGCTTTGATCTAGTGTTACAGTCTAATTAGCTTATTTTCTCACCTTGAGGTTGTAAAGGATTTCATGGTTGAATCTTTGCAAAAGCAATCATGTGAATTGGACCTACGAGGCAAAAGTTATGATGTTTTTATGATCTTTGGACCTATAGTGCAATTTTCCCATTAATTGGCTTATATTCCTTTCCCTTTTATTTTTTTTCCACTATCCCTTTCTTCCCCAACTAAACGACCGCCTAAGCGGTGCCCAGTAGGTCGAATGACCTGCAACAGAGCAGTGGAGTGGGCGGCCGATTTAGGGCTTGGTAGCCCCATCTCCAGTAGTGCCCAACCTCCTCCGTCCTTCTTCTTCCCTTTCTCTTCCTCTACCTAGCCCCCACCACAGCCGTAACCTATTAGGCGGTGCCCTAGCAAGAAGCAGCAGTAGGATAGTTGCAGCAGCGGCCAGGGATTCACCTTGGGCGCATCTAGTACCACTAAATGACCGCCTTGACCCCGACATTGAGATTCATGCTTGAAAACACAACATTCCGCCTCCATTGCGCCACCTGCGCCTCATTTTAGCAAGGTGTGGTGCTCCATTTAGAAAGAGCAGCAATAGCTGCAACAATGGCTAGGAAGCCATCTGGGCGTGAGCAGCACCCCAAAATGGTGCCAACAAATTTGGCCAAGGGTCTAGAACCCGATTCCGTTGCCAATTAGCCCGCGAGCAACACCCAGCCAAGGTCCCTCTTCAACCTATATGTGAACCAGGGTTGTCCCAAGGTAGAAGATGACCCCGCTTATGCCCGAAAATAGGCTCTGGATGCATTTACAGTCAAATTGCAGTCACCTAACTCACTGTGAGTAGAATCTCACTCCCAAATGCAAGAATAAATCTAATAATTAGATGTTTTGGTTGAAATCGGTGTTATTCACAGATGTCAACGTTACCCAGGTGTCGCGAAGTGTCGGTGTCGTTTAATTCCTAAATTGCACATTTTATTTTTTTACGTTCGCACGACGCTAATTATTTGATTGATGTCTGTGAATTAGATTAGTGAAATTACATGATTTATTGAAACCTAAATTACTTAGTTAAAGGTTGAAAATAGTAGCACACGACCAGTAACTGGACAATTTGGGTATAAACCCAAGCTGTGTGATTTTAGTAATTCAATTGGTGCACGATTACAAAGAAATGACGATGACATGAAAACATTCAAGAAAACCTAGTTGCACGCTCCCTACTACACTTAATGAGAGTAGTTTAATAACTATACATTTTGAGGCATTTTCCAAAGAAATTATTTGAAATTATCAATTAATATTAATAACTCGTTCCATAATAAGTAATTTAATCTTAATTGAGTTATGTGATGTACAACTCTGATCTTGGGTGATGTGCATGATTTTCGAGGAATTTACAGATAGTTTACAAGTGCTACTAACGATTACTCATATATCAAGTAATTAACTCTTGTTAGTGCGTTATGATGTTCAATTGTATGATTTTAGTGATATGTTCCAAATTTACATGAATTCTATTTATTTAAGAATTTTAGTCTACCTGCATGCATAATAATGTTGATTTCTCAGTAAATTACAAGTGGACATGTATTTAGTTTATTTAAGAACATGAAATCTGCCTGCATGCTTAATATGTCGAATATCTCAGCATTTGCAATTCTTGAATATACAGTTCTGTCAAGTTTAGAATGATATTCATGTTGTGTTATAAACTTCAATTAAATAGACGTGATACCATGGAAATACCAGAATCAAGTATAAGTAAGAAAAAGGTACAATATAGTAAACGTTTTCCAGGAATTAATAAAAGTATATACTTAAGGGCCCTGACGCCGTAAAATCCCTATGAGAGGTTTGCGCCTTAGGGATGGAATGACCTACCATGGCAGTGCATCCAATATACGGGGGTTGGAACACACCCACAAAGCGTGCGGGGAGACGAAGCCCTTGAGGAAGTCTCCTAAGAGAAGATAGGTTACCCAACATGAACTGGAGATCCCGGTGGTAACCTAGAGGTACCCACAGAATGTACCAAGATGAGGCCCATAGAGCACCTCAGACTCTCCGCCTGTGTGCTTAGGTTAGAGGAGGAGTCCAGTTTATGGCACCATAGGAGTGCTGAGGCCAGAGAGCCAGTTTTCCTATTGCAGACCAGGAGAGTAGTCAGACTTAGCTATCCCGGGGTTTTGGCTAAGTCTTGTATGATGGGATCGTAGTTTGCTATGAGTCTTCATATGTAGAGTACACTATATATGATCAGGGCATAAGATAAAATATGTTCATATTGGTTCACAAAGTTTCTATAAGTTAAAGAGTTAAGAAAGTTTTGAGTTAGTTTCACAGCAATTGTCATTTAAATAATTTTTTTTTATTTTTATGTTAATTAATTGTATCTATAGCTTTGCAGCAATTGTTAGCATAATAAAATGTTGACATCTCCTGTCATTTAAATTATATTGCTTAAATTTGCTCAGTATAGTGTTATCTTGTATTTTATTCTAATTAATAAATATAAAATGAGTTATCTGTGATGGTTGGGTGAAATTCTATTCACTGAGCTAGTAGC
This sequence comes from Alisma plantago-aquatica, assembly GCA_963693085.1. Classification (NCBI taxonomy): domain Eukaryota; kingdom Viridiplantae; phylum Streptophyta; class Magnoliopsida; order Alismatales; family Alismataceae; genus Alisma; species Alisma plantago-aquatica. The sequence continues at coordinate 916,453,248 of OY856409.1, forward strand.
TCACCAACCTACTGAAACATTTTTTAGGTCATCGTCAGCATGAGGAAGCTGAAGGATCGCATCACCCAAGTACTTAGAAGGTAGTTCGTAGTTAGTTAGAGGTCTCTTAGTCCTTTCCCCTCAGTCCTTGGGCATGTGGTGTGGTAGAGAGAGAATATAATGTAATATGTAGTTTATATTTTAGTTATCTGTTGTGTTTTACTTTCCGCATGAAAAATGTAATATGACGTATAAATCTGCTTTATCTATCTAGTAATGTAAATAGTAGTTGCTTCCGTAGTTAGTAAGTTTTTAGTTTAATGTAAGTTAAAATAGTTTTCCTTTAAGCTAATTTTAAGTGATTAAGAAAAGAAAAAGTTAAGGGTGGTTTACCGAGGGTGACTCCCCAGTCTCCGGGGTCATTAGAGATGGCATGTGGATCGGGCGTCACATTTACAAACTAGAAAATTCAAAATATTATAATTGATTTTATTTTGAGTTCCTATTATATGGGACTTAAATAATCTACATAAATAAAAACATCAAACTTCAACCTCATAGGTGGATTGATATGTTTGACACGTAAACATGCATGATATATTTTATATATCTAAGATAATTTTATTACATACAAATCAATTATCAAAACTAACTAAATTCTAAATGTTTTGAATGGTAAATGATTATTGGGAACCAACAAAAGATGAACTTGAATGGTACACATAGTTGAGGAAAAAATGAGAGGTGCAATGGTGATTGAAATAATCGTTCATAGTGTTTTCTCTTTAGGGCATGGGGGTCTCTCCTACATTAATTTTTAACATTCCATTTATCTGATTAGGAATTTCTTAGATCATCTTTATATATCTTTCTGATCAAGACCTAGGCATGAAGGTAATAATTTTTATTAGGTGAATTTGGAATCCAAATGTTTGTTGAATGTGAAGTTTAAGAACAATACATATAGATCAATGTATTTTAGATATAAAATCATTATTAAACTCTAATACAAACACTAAATGATTGTGTTGAGTAGTAAGAAGTAACAACCAGTTACATCAAAATATCTAGTAGTCTTCTTGTTTTTAACCATGCATGTGTTGCCCAATCATCACAACATCTTGCACATACTAGTATATAACAAAAAGGTATTTAGTGTTTATAGTCTTGTGCTTCAAATTAAAGTCCATGTTTAATTTCATCAACATTTTGGAGGACGAAGCCATCAATTAATCCATGTTAACAATTTTACCTCTATCTTAAACATGGATATCTTGTCACAACGAAGTCATCATTGGTATCATGTTTGCATTGAGAACAAGATGATACTAGCTCAATAGACATCATAATGGGCCACCCTTTACAACTCTCAAGACCTAGAATGGCCACCCTTTACTACTCTCAAGATCTAGAATTGCACTATCTTTTGAAATTGGAATGTTCATGGGGCATCATGGGGAAGTTTTATCACATGTAATGTAACATTCCTGACCAGGGTTATGGTTTAACCCTAGAAGTTTTGCTTAAGTAAGTTACTTACAAACTTGTTCTGATCTTTTGAAAAGTAATTAAAACTTTATGTGAAGTTTATTTTGATAAGTTTGCGCTCATTTGCAAACTATGTGTGTATAATATGATAGTATGAGTATAAAGAGAAATTTACCCAAGAAGAGGGATTATATTGCAAATATCATACGTTAAATGTACCCTAAGTGTTCTAAAACATCATAAGAGTGAGAATGATTCTTTGTGGTAGCTTGTGGAAAGCCTAAATTCTAAGTGAGAATTCATTTGAATAATGTTAAGTGCTTTGTGCATCAATTGTGGTACAAATTGAGAATTTTCTAAAATGTAGGGTTAATGTGCAAATTACCACTTATAGATTGTCTATATCCCTTCCTAGTTCTATCTAGAGGAGAGATAAAGAATGATACACTATGTTTGAATCATCCTAGAGTGATAGCACTCTTGGTGATGAAAGACTAAGTTGTATAGTTGAAAGATCTATATATGAACTATATCAAGTTGTAGACCTGAAGTAAGAGTCCCTATCGGCCATGGAGCCATAACGGGAGTCTCCTATCGGTTTGTGGAATCTTGTCTTTCCCAATGATGGGCAAGGCACTTCAATTAAGTGATATGTATCGGCTTGTAACATTTCTTAGGAAAAGATTGTGTTGAATATAAGAATGAAGTGAGTGGAAGAAGACTTGCCCAAGAAGATAACTAAAGGGACGATCCTTATCCCTTGCATTATCCTCGAGATTTTATTTTTGCATGGAAACATAAAGATGGGATGCATGTAAATATGTGTCAACCATGCATGTCTATGTGGCACTTAGTAGCTTAAGATAATGACACCTCTTACACTCTTTTCCATAGATCCCAAGTATAAGTACCCTTCCCTTCACCTGTTGTAGAATTTTTGAAATCTTGTTAACAACCTTCCCTTAGATATTGTGCATGTCACTCTTATATCATGCATAAGTGAGGAGAGTTAAGTGGTTGAGCTTGGTATCAGCCAAAGACAAAGGATATCGGCCAAATAGGTCATAACAACCTAGCAAGGTGATATCGGCCATTGGGAGTGGAGATATCGTGCAAAAGATAGGAGCTCAAGTCTTGGATCTTAGAGAAGCTCATCTTCAACCTTGTAAGATGAGGAGTTGAATCTTGAAGCTTGGAAGTTGCTTTAGAGGTGAGTTATATAACTTGAACCCAACCATGTTATTATTCTTTTCCAATATTGTTAGAACTTATTGATTTACTTCACTCTCAAATCCCATTATTCAATTGATGTTCCTTTGAGTTAAAATAAAATGTTAGGACTGTTGTTCATGGTTTAGAATAGCAAGACAAAGGTCTTTAGGTTGATGATGATGATATCATCATGGTACAACCCGATATGGGTTCAAGTACCTTGAAATCCTATATGGAACCCAAGATGGTGGTCCACCCCATATAAAAGTAGGTGATACTTCATACACAATATGAGGCATGTCCTACGAACGATATGGGAGATACCTACTTGCACTTTATACATGATTCAAAGTTAATATTACATCTCTTCTACGATGTGGTACCCCTAACCGATATGAAAGTGAAAACTCAAGATAAGAAAGAGAAATCTAGTATGATTTTAAACCAATACACCCTACTACCTTGTGATGGGTTGAAGAACTCAACTAGATACTTAGAAAGGAATGAAAAGGATATGAGTATAATGGGTTGCCCGATATATATTAACACGATATATTAGACAATATGCCAACACGATATGGCAATCCAATATAGGAACACAATATAGTAATTCAAGATGAAAAACTAATATAGAAATCCAAGATAAGAAACCAATATGGTATTATACCACTTAAATGATACATGGTGAGGCAAAACATGATATGCCTGATATGGTGCTCCTTTGTGCATGATATAAGAACCAAGTACACCCCTATGCCCGATTTGAGGTTAAGAGTCTAACCCATACACGATATGAGGATGACTTGAAGATGATAAGAGCTACGTCATAGCTAACCCAAGATGGTTACATGATATGGTGTTAGGGGATACACCCTAAACTCGATATGATGATGTGGCTTTACTACATGACTAATATGGATACATGATATGATGACATGTGTATCTCAAAGCATGATAAGATAACATTATACACTATGAAGTCTGATATGGTAGATATGCTTCAATCCAATAGATGTGACTAAGTGATATTTGTTGTTTGCTAAAAGCAACATTAAGAAGAAATGAGTTTAATCCAATATAACAATGGTGAGCTAATAGACCTTAAGAGGTGAATTAAGTAATCCACACCCTAGTGAGGATGAGAGAGAAACAAAGGTTGGAATGTTAATGATGTAATAAGTACATATTAATACTCCCATCATGAATGGAGTATGATTTAGGGTTTTATATTTTATGATGATATCTTGAAACCCTAATTGAATAGTAAAGGTAAATCATAACCCTAAGAATGGATGATGAGATGTTTGCTAAAGGGAAACCCTAATTCTAATTAATGGGAAGAATTTATTTCTTTTGCATTACATGGTTATGACATGCATGTGATATTGTAATTAGCATGATACACTAACCATGCAGGTAATGAGCATAGCTAAGTAAAAGCTATGATGTTATATGATATAGATTTAATGAGCTATGTGAACTATGTGAATAAATACCTTGGTCTGGTGACCTAAAGGTAATGGTTACTTGCTAAGTGGTGACAATACTCAGTGATGAACTAAGGGTTTGAATAACAAAGCATGATGATGATAAGAGATTTATGTTCTAAGTGATCTAGGTGTTTCAAAGAACATGAAAGTACTTGATAAACACATTTATGATTTTCTTTGTAGCATCTGATATAATTCATGGTTGTAACTTGATTGATGCTAAAAGTTACTGATATGTACTTAATTAAGAAAGTTAAATATTATCATGTAGTTTCCCAGACCATAGATCCATTCAGTGTAAGCATTTTCTGAATGGTGAAACAAGTTTTACTCAGTATGCATATTTTTTAATATGTAATATTTAAATGAGGGTGCTTAGTGGACTCCCCAAACTAAATGAGGGTGCTCAGTGGACTCCCCAAATATACCAGGTTGCTCAGTGGACTTCCTGATGAAACTAAACTAGGATCGTTCAGTGGTCTTCATGATGACATATAATCCAGGAAAGCTTAGTGGTATTCTCCCGAAGAGAGTACATGCTACGGCTGTAACTGTATTGCAAAGATGTCTCTATACCCCGACATAGCTAATTGCAGCTGACACGAGATGTCTTGCTAAGTCTAAGTGGTCTTGTACCGATCGAGACATGTGTGGTCTTGACAGCCGACTCTATCACTGACCTTGTATGGTACCGATTTTGACTTACTAGTGGTCGGTTGGAGTATGATCTGTATACCTCATCTCCTCTGGGCATAAGTGGGAATGTGAACATGTAATCAGCCGTGTAGTGTATTTGTTTAAGGATCAAATACGGAAAACATTGGTTGATGTCTTAATACCTTATACATCTTCATTGATAGATGTTGTACATGTTCTTCATATTCCTTTTAAAAGCAAATAGGTGACTTATAATTATGTTATGAATATTTATGCTTGGAACTGTAAATATACCTACTAGTTCATTAAAATATCCTATGTTCAGTTTTATACTATTTCCTGTGATAACAATATTATTGGCAGAGAGTTATATCTCTCGCTGGGACAATAGTCTCACCCCATGGGATCCACAATTCTTAGGTGGATGTGAACAAGGGACTAGGAACCGGTCTGTAGAGGAAGGATCACACTGGCAGGGATAGGAGTAGTAGTTCAAGTTGAGTACGTTGTTTGTCATGTCTTGTAAATAGAAGTCCTATGTGTCGTATATGTACTCTCAGGTCCTTGGGAGATAGTCCTTAGTGGTTTTTACGAACGAATTGAGATTTTAGTACTTGTTATCCATAGATGAGTCTATACAATGTATGTATGATATGAACCACATGTATACAAAGTTTTGGTTCTTTTTATAAGAAATTCTTGGAAAAAGATCTATGTGCAAAATGGTTTTAATTCTTAGTGATTTTTGTTAAATCTGCTGCTTATGGTTATTTCACGATTATTACTAGTGATGGCTTGATTGGTAATCGGGTCGTCACAAAGTTTTGGTATCAGAGCCTAAGGTTTTCTGAGTCTACAGAGACATAGGATTAAGTTTGTTAAGTCTATTCTAGTATCCTCCAGTATAGCTTACATTGACTTCTCCTCGTACAGGAGAAGAAGTAAAACTGAACATTGCTAGAGCACATGAAGAAGACACTACTGAGAGCAGTGTTGCTGCACCAGGAGGTGGTGTAAGGGACCAGGCTAGACAAGAACCAATGCTTGAGAATCCCCAGCATGACCAAAGTCTGTTAGAGAACCCAACTTTTCATGCTCTTTTTAGGCAGATCATGAATACGATGACGCATCTGGCCTACCAGATACCAGCACCAGCCCCTAGGTCACTAGTTTCTAGTGAGGGACATGGATCGGGTAAGACCTTTGAACAATTGTGTTGGGTAGGATCCACGGAATATGCTAGCACAGTTGACCCAATAGATGCAGATTCATGGCTTACTAAGATACAGAAAGCCTTTAGGATCCTTGATATTCTAGAAGATGATAAAGTTAAGCATGTTGTATATCTTTTAAAAGGAAGTGCTGGCCATTGGTGGGCCATTGAAGAAGAGAAAAGACCTGGTGTTGAGGTTGGATGGCAAGAATTCTGATGAGAGTTTGTCAGTAGATAAATCCCCAAGACTTATTTAGATGAGAAGATCTCGTAGTTTGAGCGGATTAGATAGGAACCGATGAAGGTTAACGAATATGAAGCTAAGTTTATGGAGCTTCAGCTGTTTTGTCCACATATGGCTACCATAGATGAGGAGAGAATTTAGCATTTCGAGAAGGGTTTGAATGCTAAATTAACGACACCGGTATCTACTCTAGAGAATAGAGAGAGGTTTGCCTCCTTTGCAGAGTCAGTTAGGTGGATAGATAGGTACGTGATTGAGAAATGAGAGGCAAATAGTAGGAAAGCACCTGCACAACTCTAGGGCTAGAAATTTGGCAGTTTTAAGAAACCAAGGTTTTCTGCACCAGTAAAACCACAGAGGTTTAGTGCTCAGACATAGTGGACGTCCAGCAAAGGTAGAGGTTGTAGTTTTCTACCAAGTGGAGCTCATAGCTCAACATCATTGTTAGTGATAGGACCACCTATGTGGGCTCTGATCTCCAAACCATGACATAAACACGATTAAAACTTAGCGGAAGCGAATCGGTAATCAGCGGAAGACAAAAATCACGGGAAATTAAAACTTTTCGAGATAAGCACTTGGATCCATAAAAACTTCTTTCATAAAGAGAGATAAACTGTTTACATCTCAGGATAATTACTTCTTGAGTAATTATATACATCAAGATACAAAATCTCAAGATCACTAAACAAAAGACTCCAAGACCTGAGAGTACAGAGGACACATAGGACTGACTCCAACTACACCACATGGCAGACTAAATCTCCACCTGAGATTACTGCTGCTCCTGGTGCTACTGCTGCTGAGACTGGTCACATGTAGGCTGGTTCCTTCGTCTCCGACGTCCACCTAAAAAGTTGAAGTCTACGGGGTGAGACAATTATACATAATTGTCCCAGTGAGAGTTATAACTCTTTTCCAGAAGCTTTATTATGACAACAAAGAATATCTTAAGCAGTAAAGCCTTCAAAGTATTCTATAACAGTTGTAGGTATAACAAGATCTCTACAATTTAGGAGATATGGAGAATATAAACACTATTGCAATGTAACATCAATCAACTAACTTGGAGTCATCTCTAACAAGTTATACTACATGGTTGATTATGTTTTACAAACAACATTATGCCCTGTGGAGATGAGGCATACCACTCATACTCCAACTGATCGCTGAGAAGTCACATCAGTATCATACATAGGTCATTAAGAGAGCCAGATTCTCATGACCTTCACCTTCCTCAGTCAGTAAGAGGATCACTTGTAGGACATCTCGTGTCTCTACTACTATAGCTCACCAGGGTAAACTGGTCCTTCGCTATTCTAGAGTCACAGTGGCGTTCTGTACTCTCTTCGTCATCAGGAGGTTTCATATTTACCTACCACTGATACGGATATCTGTGCTTTCTTCGTCATTAGGAGGTTTCATGTTTACCTACCACTGATACAGTATGGAATTATAGTGAAGGATGGATGGATTACACATCTACATCACTTTCCTACACTAGGATGTAAGGTTCTACACATCCATGTACCCCACATACTCAAAAGTATGTGCTCCAGGAGTTCCCTGAGGAAAACCTATTTCACCATCACTTAATCTCTGAAAATGATGGATCTATGATCAGGGCTCTACATTATACTTGATTAGTTAGGTACATTCAGTATTCTTTAACAGCATACATTGTTCTCCAAACAATAACAGTAGCATAGCAGCTATAAAAGAAGAATACTAAATGTAACAGGCCTAACTCATATCAATCATCATTTCTCATTATCCTCATCACAAGTCATCTCTAAGGCATGACCTTGATGGTATTCATGACTCTCACAACCCAGTATCAGCATAGGATGCCACTGATAAGGCATCAAATTACTTTACTTATTCATAAGGCTAACAACATGCCTTTAATGAATATAACATCAACATCCATACCTGGATATGATTACCTTCATATCAGAACCTGCATGGTTATTATAACTGATAAAGGTAATACAAAAATAAGGAATATACTTCCTACTCTTGTCATAAGATTTAAATCTCTAATTCACATCAAATAGAATTTAATACTCAAAAGCATGCCATTACCCTTGAATTAGGGTTTACCATTCGCATTACACGTCATCACCCTTGAATTAGGGTTTACTATTCACATTAAGGTGAATTGAACTCATAACATCATCATGTATGAGTAACATCTTCATTGATGCTCTTAGATTAGTTAAAGGTTCATCATTTATCATAATTAGGGTTTCTATGATCTCACACATGTGGATCATACCCTAATTATGCTCATTCCTGTGCATTGGTTATGCTTTAATTGAGTTTTCACCTGAAAAGGGTACTTTCTCTCTCTAGAAGTACTTTCTCTCTCTAGAAGTACTTTCTCTCTCATCATAAAGTTAGGTGATGTCAACATCACCCTAGATCAGGTCGGATTAAGTCATCATAGGCTAACATGGCCCAAAACATCACCATCATGCGATTAGGGTTTGATTTGATCAAGGTATTACTTAATTTACCCTTCAGGGGTATTTTGGTAATTCACCCCATTGATCATCATCATGGTCAAAACCTTAGTCCATTAACCCCTTAATATCCTAGGTTATCATTAGGGTTTGATTAGGGAAACATTGAACCATTTATATCATCAATTGATTGAAAGAAGTCAACCTTGAATTATCTTAATCGATCTCAACCATCAACCCTCAATCGATTTGAGACCCATTGGTTGAGTTGACCTTTTGACCAATTGACATCAGGACCACGAGGATGTGTAGACCGTTTGGTCACCTTTGACCTCAGGACCGCGAGGCCTCTTCCTCCTCCAAGACCGCGAGCCCTCCATTGATTCAAGACCGCGAAGACTCAAATTGAGGTTAAGACCGCGAGGATCATGAAGACCGTTTGCCCTTCTTTGACCTCAAGACCGCGAGGCCCCTCGCGGTCTTGAGACCGTGAGCCCCCTCTCGGTCTTGAGACCACGAGCCTCCTCATGACCTTGAGACCGCAAGCCTCCTCACGACCTTGAGACCGCGAGCCTCCTCACGACCTTGAGTCCGCGAGCTCACATGGTCTCAACCACTTGGACCATCAACAAGATTCAATGATACAACCGATAATGTCAACCAATGTTGAAGCCCTCAAAAGGTCAGAGTTATGTTGACCACTTATGAATTGGGTCAATTAAGGTTATGTTTAACCAATTGGTCATTCAATTGACCCTCAATTGTTCATCAATTAGGATTGAAATCGATTCAATTAGGGTCTATCAATGTTCACCCATCAACACTCAACAATGTGCATTAACACAAGGTTGAACCCTTCAATTGAGCTCCAATTGGGCCCAAACTTGGCCCAAACGGTCTTGAGGTCATGTGGGTGGACCCCACATGGTCTTGAGACCGTTTGCCCAAGATTTCATCAAAGTCTAAGGTGATTTGATAGGGGTTGAATCATGATTGAACCACAAAACAGAATTTTGATTAAATTGATAACTTATTTGCAATTAGGTCCTCAATTGGTCAAATTACTTAACCCTAGACCTTCAAACGGTCTTGGGTGTTTTTCCTCTCGGTCTTGAGACCGTTTGGATGAGTTCCAAACGGTCTTGAGACCGTTTGCCCATCTAATTGTGGATTCTAGTGGAAATTCAACAAGGTTGAACAAATTGAGTTGATGATTATATCAATACTTTAATTGCAGTGTAATTTGGTGTAATTATACCTTCAATTGGTCAACTAATCTTGATCCCAGACCTCCAAACGGTCATGGTTGATTTCCCTCGCGGTCTTGAGACCATTTGGGTGACCCCTAAACGGTCTTGAGACCATTTAGGTCAATCAACCCTAAAACCCTAATTAGGTCACCATAATTTCAGTACTGATTTCACGTAGGGTTAGCCCTTGTATTCACCCTTCAACTCTTGGCCCGTTTGGAATTAGACCATAAAACTTGGTGAGTTGTTAATTAACATAATTTTGAACAGTAATCTCATACGGTCAACGCCTGGTCAACGACCTTACACGGTCTTGAGACCGTTTGCCCAAAAAGGCAATTTCAGACCGTTTGAGAATCAGGAATAAATTCATTTAAAGTTGTTACTTAAAAAGGTCATATCTCCCGATTCCTTTGGAGTTAGCCTCTTAGATGTTGAGGGTAATTAGCCTATATAATTAGAAACAGATTTCTTATACGGTCCATGCTTGGTCAATGGGGCCAAATGGTCTTGAAGACCGTTTTCCCTGTCGCGGTCTCGAGACCATTTGCTCACCTCGCGGTCTTGAGACCGAGAGAGCAAACTGGTGAGACCGTTTAAGAAAGTGAAAGGCGGTGGGTTTTTCTTGGAAATCACGCCTTCATCTCCTAGCTCAGGAACAGTACGAATATCCCATGGATTTGCTTGCAAAATAGCAGGGAAAAGTAGGGAAACATGAAGAACTATCATCTAACCGCATATAAGAGATGTACATAGTAAAGCATGGGTTTAGAGTTATAAAACCCGCCTAAAGCTTGCTTCTTGAGCTCCAAGCTTTCAAGCTCCAAGCTCTAATGGCGTCCTTGAGTTCCCACAGGTTGGCCAAGGTGAAAACTCCAAGGAAGAACGAAAGTAGATGGCTAGAAAGGTAGGGTTTCAAGAGTTAGCCATGAAGTTGACCTTGAATTCGAGTTCTAACCATGGAATTGGGTATGAAGAGGGAGTCAAACCTACCTTGCACCCTTGGTCGTTTCTCTTGAGCTCCAAGACAGTCCTTAGTCGGCCAAGCAAAGAGGAAACAGTGATATGCACGAAGGAAAAGTTCCTTTGCTTGAGAGGTGAGGTATACATATACTTGGGTGATGTTTCATTAAAGGCCCATAAGTTTCCCCATAATTCCAATTAAGTCCTTCCTTCATTACTTGCTCGTCCCTTCCTCTTTATTATAAGGACAAACCTTATCTTAAGGTCTAGAAAAAGAAGGCAAAGAAGAACAATCTAATAATAAGGTACATACATAAAGAGATATTGCACATGTACCCTGATTATTCAATCACAAGGCATATTTCATAACTTGATAACTCAATTGAGGTGACTTCCTCATCATTTTTTTTCTCTAATGATGGTAAGAGTTCTAAAAGATACATTAGATGATATGTTTTACAAATTGAATCCCTTAATTTGGGTAATTTGCATTTTACCCCAAATTAAGGTTTCAAGCACCGGGATTGCTTCCACAGCTGCACCTTGGTGCCCAAGCTTGGGAAATCCCTCATACTTTGCCAAAAAGATTCTCATGATGTCTCAACATCAGATGAACATTTCATCATGTGCAAATTGCAAGCTAACCCTTTTAACTGGGTAAAATTGCACATAGGTCCCTGTATATCAAAACAATGCTACAACTTTAAATAAAAAGGAGCAAATACTGAAATATATGTTTCTGAGAAACTTAATTACATGCTCAGAGTTAATCACAAAGATTTAATTACATATTTAGGCAAAACACCTAGGGTTAACTCATAACCCAGGTCAGGGATGTTACAAATTATCCACCCCTTACAAGGATTTCGTCCCCGAAATCGATAAAACATACTAAGAGAAAAGGGCAGGATACTTCCTTCTCATCTCATCCTCTAACTCCCAAGTGGCTTCTTCAACACCACGATGGTTCCAGAGGACTTTCACAAGACTTATATCTTTCTTCTTTAACTTTTTAATTCGTTTATCAAGGATTGACACTGGTCCCTCCTCATAGGATATGTCATCATTCAATTCTACCTCCATAGGTTGTAGAACTGACTCGGTGTCTGGGTGACATTTCTTCAACATAGAAATGTGAAACACAGGATGTAACCGCTGTAACTCAGGTGGTAGCTCTAGTCTATATGCTACCTTTCCAATCCGTTCGATGATTGGATAAGGCCCCATATATCTAGGAGCTAACTTCCCTTTCCTTCCAAAACGAAGGACCCCTTTCCAAGGTGAGACCTTGAGATACACTCTGTCTCCAACCTGGAACTCTAAAGGTCTACGACGTTTGTCAGCATAAGATTTCTGCCTATCTTGAGCAATCTTAATCTTATGTTGTATTACTTTAATCTTTTCTGTGGTTTGCTGCACCAGGTCAGGACCTAACAACTGGTGCTCACCAGTCTCAAACTAACACAAGGGTGACCTACAACGTCTACCATATAAGGCTTCATAAGGTGCCATATCAATACTATGCTGATAGCTATTGTTATAGGCAAACTCTATCAAGCTTAGGTGTAGATCCCAACTTCCGGTGAACTGGAGAACACATGCTCTCAACAGGTCTTCTAAGGTTTGTATGGTCCTTTCCGACTGTCCATCAGTCTGTGGATGAAAGGTCGTACTAAACCTTAGCTTGGTGCCTAAGGCTCTGTGCAACTGTTCCCAAAAACGACTTGTAAACTGAGGACCTCTGTCAGAAACTATTGTGACAGGAACTCCGTGCAAACGCACTATCTCTTGAACATACAACTCTGATAACCTTTCAACAGAATAGGTTGTCTTGACAGGTAAGAAATGTGTTGTCTTAGTTAACCTATCAACAATTACCCAAATGGAATCATGTCCTTTGCTTGTCTTGGGTAGGCCAACAACAAAGTCCATGGTCACATGGTCCCACTTCCACTGCGGTATGGGTAAAGGTTGCATTGTTCCTGCAGGCTTCTGGTGTTCAGCTTTAACTTGCTGACACACGGAACACCTCAGAACAAACTCTGCAACGTCCTTCTTCATCCCAGGCCACCAATACAGATCTTTCAAATTCCGATACATCTTGGTGCTCCCTGGATGCATAGCATACATGGAAGAATGGGCTTCTTCCAGGACTAACTTCCTCAAGTTGTCCACATCCGACACTATCATTCTCCCATTATAACAAGCTACTTGATCTTCTGAGTCATGAAAACCATCTTGCTTCTCATTTCCATACTCAGATCTTATATGTTGAACTGCAGCATCACCTTGTTGTGCCTCTTTAATCTGCTCTCTTAGGGTAGGTTTAATATGCATCTCAGCTAACAAACCGGCTAACAATGACACCTTCAACTGTACATTGTCTTGCCTTAAAGAGATAAGCATATCTCTCCTAGAGCATACTAAAGAGTTTAGTTGTGCTCTATTCATGGTTGATGTTGCTGATTTCCTACTCAAGGCATCTACAACAACATTGGCCTTGCCTGGATGGTAATCAATTGTACAGTCGTAGTCCTTGATTAACTCCATCCAGCGACGTTGCCTCATGTTGAGCTCATGCTGAGAGAAGATATACTTAAGGTTTTTGTGGTCTGTGAAAATCTGGAATGTCTCTCCGTAGAGATAATGCCTCCAGATCTTCAACGCATGAACCACAACAGCTAACTCCAGATCGTGTGTTGGATAATTCTCCTCGTGTTTCTTAAGCTGTCGGGAAGCAAAAGAAATCACTTGTTTATCCTGCATCAACACACATCCTAGTCCATTTTTGGAAGCATCACAGAAGACTACATATCCTTTTCCTTGTTCAGGTAGCACTAGCACAGGTGCACTTGTCAATTTCTCCTTCAGCAACTGGAAAGACTGTTGACACTTATCACTCCAAGAAAAAGGAACATCTTTCCGGGTTAACTTGGTCAAAGGTAAAGCTATAGAACTAAAGTTCTTAATGAACCTTCGATAATAGCCAGCTAACCCCAAGAAACTTCGAATCTCCGTCAGTGTCTTCGGTTGTTCCCATTGTAGAACAGATTCTACCTTTGTAGGGTCAACACGAATTCCCGAGGCGGATATCACATGTCCAAGAAAAGATACCTCCGGCAGCCAGAACTCACACTTGCTAAACTTAGCGTATAGCTTATGTTCTCTTAGCAAGGTCAAAGCTTGGCGAAGATGCTGCTCATGCTGCTGAGCATCCTTACTATAAATCAGAATGTCATCTATGAAGACGACAACACACTGATCAAGGAAAGGTCGAAAAACTCTATTCATGAGTTCCATAAATGCAGCTGGTGCATTGGTTAGTCCAAACGACATAACCGTGAACTCATAGTGACCATATCTTGTCCTAAAGGCGGACTTGGATATGTCACTATCCTTAATACGGAGTTGATGATATCCAGACCTCAAGTCTATTTTTGAAAAGACTGTTGCACCACACAACTGGTCAAAGAGATCATCAATCCTCGGCAGAGGGTACATATTCTTTATTGTTACTTTATTGAGTTGTCTGTAGTCGATGCACAACCGCATTGACCCATCTTTCTTTTTAACCAAAAAGACCGGAGCACCCCAAGGTGAAGTACTCGGCCGGATAAAACCTCTCTCAAGTAACTCTTGAAGCTGTTTCTTGAGTTCTGCCATCTCGGCAGGCGCCATCCTATACGGAGTTTGAGCTATGGGTTTCGTATCTGGGATCAGATTGATTTCAAAATCAATCTCCCGAGGTGGTGGTACACCAGGAAGTTCTTCAGGAAACACATCTTCGAATTCCCTGACTATAGGAACTTCAGCAGGATTGGAACTTCCCTTGGTAACATCTACCACATGGGCTAAGAATGCATAACATCCTTGCCTCAATAGCTTATCAGCAACCATAGCTGATACAAGACAGGTGGGCAGAATCTTTCTTTCTCCTTGAAAGATCCATGTGTTGCTTTCATCAGCAAACACAGCCAACTTGGACTCACAATCCAAGACAACTCTATACCTTTCTAAGGTATCCATCCCGAGGATTATATCAAATCCCTGCATATCAAGTGGTATAAGATCCACTTGAATGCGATGGTCAGAAAAGAAGAGGATGCAGGGAGAACATACCTCCTGCAAAACGACAGACCCACTCAACGGAGTCTCTAACAACAAACTATCTACTCTATGACTAACAGTCACATTGCAGTTAAGAATTACTTCACGAGTGATGAAAGAGTGCGTAGCACCCGGATCAATCAGAACGGATACAACACAGGATGTAGACATATCAAAATATAAAAGTTTCATCTAACCTGCCACTACCCGTGGATTGACCACTGCCTCAGGTGGGTTCATAGCATAGAACCTCGCAGTCGCCTGGTGTTGAGGTGGTGCTGATGATCCAGCTTGAGACGCTTGTCCACGTCCTCGAGCTTCTCCTTGATGTTGTCTATTCTGAGATCCCTGTTGATTCTGTCTCGGAGGTTGTTGTGTGACACTAGCAGGCCTAGAACGGCAATCCTTCATCAAGTGTCCCACCTTACCACAGTTGTAGAAACTCCTCTCCTGTTGCTGTGGTCTGGGTGGTCCAGTGACTGATACAGATGCAGAACTATGCGTCCCTTGAAGCGGTTGACTCCGTCCTCTACCTCTGCTTGGTGTCCATTGAGTTTGAAAACTCGATCTGGGTGGTGGAGGGTTAGGTGCAGAGAATCTAGGTTTCTTGGAATCCCTAGATGAAGAACCCTGGAACTGTGGATATTTTTTATGGGTTTGTCTTTTCTCAACCACAGATATCTCTATCCTCCGGACTGACTCAACAAAGGTAGAGAATCTCTCTCGGTTCTCTAAGGTAGATACAGGGGTTGACATATCAGAATTCAAACCCTTCTCGAATCTTCTGATTCTTTCCTCATCCGTAGCAGCCATATGCGGACAGAACCGCAGCAACTCCATGAACTTAGCTTCATATTTGCTAATGTTCATCATACCCTACCTTAGTTTCTCGAACTGAGAGATCTTCTCATCTAGGAAGGTCTTTGGAAAATATCTTTTGATAAATTCCCGACGAAACTCTTCCCATGAGAACTCCACTCCAGGCCTCTTCTGCTCTTCCATGTTCCACCAGTGACCAGCACTGCCTTTGAGAAGATAGACAGCATGTCTAACCTTCTCAGCTTCCGGAATCATAAGAATCCTGAAAGCCTTCTCCAACTCTGTCAACCATAAGTCAGCATCTGTAGGGTCGGCAGTTCCGAAGTACTCGGTAGCTCCGACACGACGAAGTCGTTCGAATGTCTTACCGATACCTTGTGCTTCAGACTGGACAGGTTCCCTAGGTGCAGGAATGGGCATCCTATCAGTTATATGTGTCATGGCAGTCATGAACTGCCCGAACATTGTCTGTACAGCTGGGTTACTCATGTCAGCTGGGTCGAACTGAGGTGGCTCTCTTGGTAACTCCGGTGCAGGTTGTTCTATTCTCGGAACTCCTGCACCGCCTCGAGGTACACTAGCACTACTTTCCGCCATGTGCTCATCATGATGTTCTGACATTCTTATGTATCTTCTTCTCCCGAGGAGCAGAAGATTCTATTAGATAAGGAAGGAGTACTAAAGGTAGACTCGACATCCTGAGTCCTATGCCTCTGTAGACTCAACTGACCTAGAGCTCTGATACCACTAGTTGTGGGCTCTGATCTCCAAACCATGACATAAACTCGATTAAAACTTAGCGGAAGCGAATCGGTAATCAGCGGAAGACAAAAATCACGGGAAATTAAAACTTTTCGAGATAAGCACTTGGATCCATAAAAAATTCTTTCATAAAGAGAGATAAACTATTTACATCTCAGGATAATTACTTCTTGAGTAATTATATACATCAAGATACAAAATCTCAAGATCACTAAACAAAAGACTCCAAGACCTGAGAGTACAGAGGACACATAGGACTGACTCCAGCTACACCACATGGCAGACTAAATCTCCACCTGAGATTACTGCTTCTCCTGGTGCTACTGCTGCTGAGACTGGTCACCTGTAGGCTGTTTCCTTCGTCTCCGACGTCCACCTAAAAAGTTGAAGTCTACGGGGTGAGACAATTATACATAATTGTCCCAGCGAGAGTTATAACTCTTCACCAGAAGCTTTATTATAACAACAAAGAATATCTTAAGCAGTAAAGCCTTCAAAGTATTCTATAACAGTTGCAGGTATAACAAGATCTCTACAATTTAGGAGATATGGAGAATATAAACACTATTGCAATGTAACATCAATCAACTAACTTGGAGTCATATCTAACAAGTTATACTACATGGTTGATTATGTTTTACAAACAACATTATGCCCTGTGGAGATGAGGCATACCACTCATACTCCAACTGATCGCTGAGAAGTCACATCAGTATCATACATAGGTCATTAAGAGAGCCGGATTCTCATGACCTTCACCTTCCTCAGTCAGTAAGAGGATCACTTGTAGGACATCTCGTGTCTCTACTACTATAGCTCACCAGGGTAAACTGGTCCTTCACTATTCTAGAGTCACAGTGGCGTTCTGTACTCTCTTCGTCATCAGGAGGTTTCATATTTACCTACCACTGATACGGATATCTGTGCTTTCTTCATCATCAGGAGGTTTCATGTTTACCTACCACTGATACGGTATGGAATTATAGTGAAGGATGGATGGATTACACATCTACATCACTTTCCTACACTAGGATGTAAGGTTCTACACATCCATGTACCCCACATACTCAAAAGTATGTGCTCCAGGAGTTCCCTGAGGAAAACCTGTTTCACCATCACTTAATCTCTGACAATGATGGATCTATGATCAGGGCTCTACATTATACTTGATTAGTTAGGTACATTCAGTATTCTTTAACAGCATACATTGTTCTCCAAACAATAACAGTAGCATAGCAGCTATAAAAGAAGAATACTAAATGTAACAGGCCTAACTCATATCAATTATCATTTCTCATTATCCTCATCACAAGTCATCTCTAAGGCGTGACCTTGATGGTATTCATGGCTCTCACAGCCCAGTATCAGCATAGGATGCCACTGACAAGGCATCAGATTACTTTACTTATTCATAAGGCTAACAACATGCCTTTAATGAATATAACATCAACATCCATACCTGGATATGATTACCTTCATATCAGAACCTGCATGGTTATTATAACTGATAAAGGTAATACAAAAATAAGGAATATACTTCCTACTCTTGTCATAAGAGTTAAATCTCTAATTCACATCAAATAGAGTTTAATACTCAAAATCATGCCATTACCCTTGAATTAGGGTTTACTATTCACATTACACGTCATCACCCTTGAATTAGGGTTTACTATTCACATTAAGGTGAATTGAACTCATAACATCATCATGTATGAGTAACATCTTCATTGATGCTCTTAGATTAGTTAAAGGTTCATCATTTATCATAATTAGGGTTTCTATGATCTCACACAGGTGGATCATACCCTAATTATGCTCATTCATGTGCATTGGTTATGCTTTAATTGAGTTTTCACCTGAAAAGGGTACTTTCTCTCTCTAGAAGTACTTTCTCTCTCATCATAAAGTTAGGTGATGTCAACATCACCCTAGATCAGGTCGGATTAAGTCATCATAGGGTAACATGGCCCAAAACATCACCATCATGCGATTAGGGTTTGATTTGATCAAGGTATTACTTAATTTACCCTTCAGGGGTATTTTGGTAATTCACCCCATTGATCATCATCATGGTCAAAATCTTAGTCCATTAACCCCTTAATATCCTAGGTTATCATTAGGGTTTGATTAGGGCAACATTGAACCATTTATATCATCAATTGATTGAAAGAAGTCAACCTTGAATTATCTTGATCGATCTCAACCATCAACCCTCAATCGATTTGAGACCCATTGGTTGAGTTGACCTTTTGACCAATTGACATCAGGACCGCGAGGATGTGTAGACCGTTTGGTCACCTTTGACCTCAGGACCGCGAGGCCTCTTCCTCCTCCAATACCGCGAGCCCTCCATTGATTCAAGACCGCGAAGACTCAAATTGAGGTTAAGACCGCGAGGATCATGAAGACTGTTTGCCCTTCTTTGACCTCAAGACCGAGAGGCCCCTCGCGGTCTTGAGACCGTGAGCCCCCTCTCAGTCTTGATACCGCGAGCCTCCTCACGACCTTGAGACCACGAGCCTCCTCACGACCTTGAGACCGCGAGCCTCCTCACGACCTTGAGTCCACGAGCTCACATGGTCTCAACCACTTGGACCATCAACAAGATTCAATGATACAACCGATAATGTCAACCAATGTTGAAGCCCTCAAAAGGTCAGAGTTATGTTGACCACTTATGAATTGGGTCAATTAAGGTTATGTTTAACCAATTGGTCATTCAATTGACCCTCAATTGTTGATCAATTAGGATTGAAATCGATTCAATTAGGGTCTATCAATGTTCACCCATCAACACTCAACAATGTGCATTAACACAAGGTTGAACCCTTCAATTGAGCTCCAATTGGGCCCAAACTTGGCTCAAACGGTCTTGAGGTCATGTGGGTGGACCCCACATGGTATTGAGACCGTTTGACCAAGATTTCATCAAAGTCTAAGGTGATTTGATAGGGGTTGAATCATGATTGAACCACAAAACAGAATTTTGATTAAATTGATAACTTATTTGCAATTAGGTCCTCAATTGGTCAAATTACTTAACCCTAGACCTTCAAACGGTCTTGGGTGATTGTCCTCTCGGTCTTGAGACCGTTTGGATGAGTTACAAACGGTCTTGAGACCGTTTGCCCATCTAATTTTGGATTCTAGTGGAAATTCAACAAGGTTGAACAAATTGAGTTGATGATTATATCAATACTTTAATTGCAATGTAATTTGGTGTAATTATACCTTCAATTGGTCAACCAATCTTGACCCCAGACCTCCAAACGGTCATGGTTGATTGCCCTCGTGGTCTTGAGACCGTTTGGGTGACCCCTAAACGGTCTTGAGACCGTTTAGGACAATCAACCCTAAAAACCCTAATTAGGTCACCATAATTTCAGTACTGATTTCACCTAGGGTTAGCCCTAGTATTCACCCTTCAACTCTTAGCCCGTTTGGAATTAGACCATCAAACTTGGTGAGTTGTTAATTAACATAATTTTGAACAGTAATCTCATACGGTCAACACCTGGTCAACGACCTTACACGGTCTTGAGACCGTTTGCCCAAAAAGGCAATTTCATACCGTTTGAGAATCAAGAATAAATTCATTTAAAGTTGTTACTTAAAAAGGTCATATCTCCCGATTCCTTTGGAGTTAGACTCCCAAATGTTGAGGGTACTTAGCCTATATAATTAGGAACATATTTCTTATACGTTCCATGCTCGGTCAACGGGGCCAAACGGTCTTGAAGACCGTTTTCCCTGTCACGGTCTCGAGACCGTTTGCTCACCTCGCGGTCTTGAGACCGAGAGAGCAAACTGGTGAGACCGTTTAAGAAAGTGAAAGGCGGTGGGTTTTTCTTGGAAATCACGCCTTCATCTCCTAACTCAGGAATAGTATAAATATCCCATGGATTTGCTTGAAAAATAGCAGGGAAAAGTAGGGAAACATGAAGAACTATTATCTAACTACACATAAGAGATGTACATAGTAAAGCATGGGTTTAGAGTTATAAAACCCGCCTAAAGCTTGCTTCTTGAGCTCCAAGCTCTAATGGCGTCCTTGAGTTCCCACAGGTTGGCCAAGGTGAAAACTCCAAGGAAGAACAAAAATAGATGGCTAGAAAGGTAGGGTTTCAAGAGTTAGCCATGAAGTTGACCTTGAATTCGAGTTCTAACCATGGAATTGGGTAAGAAGAGGGATTCAAACCTACCTTGCACCCTTGGTCGTTTCTCTTGAGCTCCAAGACAGTCCTTAGTCGGCCAAGCAAAGAGGAAATAGTGATATGCACGAAGGAAAAGTTCCTTTGCTTGAGAGGTGAGGTATACATATACTTGGGTGATGTTTCATTAAAGGCCCATAAGTTTCCCCATAATTCCAATTAAGTCCTTCCTTCATTACTTGCTCGTCCCTTCCTCTTTATTATAAGGACAAACCTTATCTTAAGGTCTAGAAAAAGAAGGCAAAGAAGAACAATCTAATAATAAGGTACATACATAAAGAGATATTGCACATGTACCCTGATTATTCAATCACAAGGCATATTTCATAACTTGATAACTCAATTGAAGTGACTTCCTCATCATTTTTTTTCTCTAATGATGGTAAGAGTTCTAAAAGATACATTAGATGATATTTTTTACAAATTGAATCCCTTAATTTGGGTAAATTGCATTTTACCCCAAATTAAGGTTTCAAGCACCGGGATTGCTTCCACAGCTGCACCTTGGTGCCCAAGCTTGGGAAATCCCTCATACTTTGCCAAAAAGATTCTCATGATGTATCAACATCAGAGGAACATCTCATCATGTGCAAATTGCAAGCTAACCCTTTTAATTGGGTAAAATTGCACATAGGCCCCTGTATATCAAAACAATGCTACAACTTTAAATAAAAAGGAGCAAATACTGAAATATATGTTTCTGAGAAACTTAATTACATGCTCAGAGTTAATCACAAAGATTTAATTACATATTTAGGCAAAACACCTAGGGTTAACTCATAACCCAGGTCAGGGATGTTACAACCTAGGTCGCAATGGGAGGACATAGTCTGCTATAGGTGTAGGCAGATAGGACATGTGATAAAGGATTGTCCAGTTAGAGACACGAAAGTAACCCAACCACCGAGGCAGAGTCAACAAGGCTCTCAGAGACAATAGTTTAGTAGTATCACTCGAGGATGTGAACACACGTACTAGGTAGGATCATCTGTACCGGCTAATAGAGTACGAGGTCGACAACAGGCTACGAGGATATTCTATGCTATGAATCAGTCAGAGGAAATGGTTAATCCATGAGTCATGACAGGTCAGATGGAACTATTTCATTATGATATGTCTTCATCCTGTTTCGTAATTGTTTTGATTGATCTGGGTGCTACACATTTCTTTATCACTCGAGAAGTGATTCATGATTGCAATATGAATGTCAATCCTAGAATGGATAATCCATTATTAGAAACTCCATTAGTCAGATATGCTGTGTTGCGGGAGATATGCTCTCCATGTGCTCTTTCTTTCTCAGAACAAAGCATTTAGGTGGATCTTATACCACTTGAAATGCATGGGTTTGATGTTATTCTCGGGATGGATACCCTAGAGAAGTATAAAGTTGCCTTGGATTGTGGTTCCAAGCAGGCTATATTCACACACAGTGATAAGACATGGGTCTTTTAGGGGAATAGAAAGATTCTTTCAACCTATTTAGTGTCAACGATAGTAGTAGAGAGGTTGATGCGACAAGGATGCTTCACATTCTTGGCACATGTGATAGACACCAGAGTAGAGAGTCCTAGTCTTTCTGAAGTACCTATTGTCAAGGAATTTGAGGATGTGTTTCCCGAGGAATTTCTAGATGTTCCACCACCATGAGAGATTGAATTTGAGATTAATCAAATTTTGGGTATGCAACCTATAGCCCAAACACCTTATAGGATGGTGCTAGCTCAGATGGAAGAACTTAAGAAATAGTTGCAGGAGTTGCTTGAGAAAGGTTTCATATAATTGAGTACTTTTCCTTGGGGTGCTCCAGTTCTTTTTGTTAAAAAGAAAGATGGATCAATGAGACTATGCATAGACTATAGACAGCTTAACAAGGTGACTATTAAGAACAAATATCCATTGCCAAGGATCGATGATCTGTTTGACCAGTTGTGTGGTGCAACAATGTTCTCTAAAATAGATCTAAGGTCAGGATATCATCAATTACGCATCAAGGAGAGTGACATACCTAAATCATATTTTAGAACAAGGTATGTTCATTATGAGTTTGTAGTTATGTCGTTTGGACTAACTAATGCACCCACCACATTCATGGAGTTGATGAATAGAATCTTCTGGCCATTCCTTGATCAGTTTGTAGTGGTTTTCATAGACAACATTCTGATATACAATAGAGGAAGACAGCAACATGAACAACACCTTTGTCAAGTCGTGACTTTGTTGAGACAACACAAGTTATATGCTAAGAATAACAAGCGCGAATATTAGTTATTAGAAGTGTCTTTTCTTGGACACATTATATTAGAGCTCTAGGTTTGTTGAGTCTACAGAGACATAGGGCTAAGGTAGTAGAGTCTGTTCTAGTGTCATCCAGTGTATCTGATAGTATCTTATGCTCATATAGGAGAAGAAGAACTTGAAGATGACTGGGTCAAATGAGGAGTTTGGTGCAGAGAGTAGCAATGTTGCACCAAGAAAAGGTGTAGGGGAGCAGGAAAGAGAGGGACAATTGCCTGAGACCCCCTAGCTAATCCAACTATAATAAGGAATCCTTCCTTAGGAATCATTGTTGGGGAATTTAGGGCAACCATGATGTATTTAGTGGATCAAGCACTAGAAATACAACCTAGATTACCAACTGCCAATGATGACGTTTTGGATATCAACATGATATGTAACCCACAACAACAGGTTGAAGCAATGGGAAATGATGAAGTTCTGGACTTAGAACGAGTCTGTGCTCAACCTCAGCCTGTTGAATCAATATATAGTAATGTAGGGATTAGAATACAACCTGAAATCAGGATCTGTTATAAGTGTAGGGAACCTGGACACATCAAAAGGTTTTTCCCAGAAAAGGAAAACAAGATGATGATTGAGAAAAGGCCTATCCAAATATAGGAACAAAGGCCTAGTAGTTTCAAAAAGGGAAAGACTTTGGTATCACCAGTACAACCAGGACCTAGTGCACCAAGGCAATGGTCACCCAGAAAGGGTAAAGAACCCTCTAGAACATATCGGGCACCCAGAATTTGCTACTTATGTAGACGGGTTGGACATCTGGAAAGAAATTGCTCAGCCATAAATGTTATGGCCAATCAACCTCTGAGGTAGAATCAACCTGAGGCAATGAATAATCCTCAAATCATGACAGGTTAGACAAAATAAATATTATTCTTGTATGTCTTTTTTTATGATCTCTTGGATAAATTGAGAAAGTAATTGATTGAACTTTCCTTGATTAATCCTATGAGGACTTATAATTTTGCATAATAAACATAGTAGATGTTTCATGTTGCTCTTACCTCTATGAGGAAAAAATGAGGTATTAAAAAGATGTCTGGATAAAATTCAGTAATGATTAAATCTTATACTTGTGATAATAGGAAAAAGGCAAGTAAAATGGTAGTATACAAATGCATACTACCTTATCTCAGTATTTATATACCTTGGCCAGGTATACAATTGCTGATGATAAAGTGAGTATGGAAACTCTTAGATTGTTATCTTTTTGATTTCTCTAATCAAGTAGTCATTCTGAGATAATCTAATGAGTATCATGAAATAAGAAATATGGGATAAATAAATGTGTCCTATTCTAAGTATAATAAAGAGAAATTTGAGATAACCTCAAATGAGCATGTTTGTATGAGGAATTAAAAGTATACTCCTCGTAAGATAATAATGGGAATAAGGAAGGTCAACCCTATCCAATAAAGTTATAAGAATAATAAAGATTCTCCCCATAATGTGAGAATGTGATGAGATCATAGGATGTTCATGAATATGTTAGATAAAAACAAGGATAGAAACAATATCATGTAATCATCCTTATAAGGTTCCTATGTTAGGGCAAGGAACCTAGGATGAGTTAAGAGTAAATGTTTCATGAATCGTTGAAAATACATGGAATAATAAGAAGAATATGTTTCCTTATTCTTTTTCCTTCCAGGGACATGGCAATCAAGTGGGTCTTAAGACACTTGATGTGCATAATATAAAGATGTTTATGTGATGGATACTTAGAAAAGTATCAGTTAATCTTGGACTTTGGTCCCAAGGTGAAGATATTTGTAAAAAGTAATGTCCCAAGATGGAAGGAAGATAAAGATGTAATGTGTTATTAACACATGCAATAGGTAACAAGATAAGAATGTAATAATATGTCAGATGATTTATGTTGACTACCTGGAATGGTCAACCATGAAATCAAATTAAACATGTAAAATAATATGAACATCACATGTTAGGGGTTTATGTTTTTCATAAGCAAATCTTTTTCTAAGATATCCTTGAGATAAGTCCTTGATTGATAAGTAACTATTCCCTATGATAAGAGAATGTACAACTAATAAGATAATTAGTGCAAGTAATAAGGAAAGCTAGTATGGTGTTATCAGGTGAGATGACACAATCAAGGTATGAAAGGACCTTTATAGTCTCAAATAGATGACAAAGTATAATTGTGATCTTAAGAAATGCTGATCTAACTAAGGAACATGAGAGTATATGTTCCATGTGAAACATTCCATGATAAACTTGTGTGAAGAAACTTTGTATTGATCAAAATTCTATAATGTCTCCATAATAATGAAATGTTATCTGAGGACGTAATGATATGATGCTTAAATAATATATGCTTCCCTTTATCTGGGATTTCGGGGACGGAATCCTTGTTAGGGGTTTATAATGTGTAACATCCCTGACCTGGGTTATGAACTAACCCTAGGTGTTTTGCTTTTATATGTGATTAGATTCTTGTGGTTATCTTATGAAATGTAATTAAAGCTTTTGAGGAACTTATATTTCCATTTCAGTCCTTTTTGAACAATGTTGCAACTTTGTTTTGATAATTTTGGACTAAAGTGCAAATTACCCAAGTAGAAGGGTTAACTTGCAAATTGCACATGTTCAGATGTTCCTCTGATTAGGAGACATCATAAGAATGAATATGATGTAGTGGTATGGATTCCACAAGCTTGAGCACCAAGATATAGCTTGTAGAGCAATTCTTGTGCTTTTTTTTTGGATAAGTCAGGAGATCATTTATTCATCCTGTTCTCCTCTTGCAGGCAGTAACTCAGGGTTAATAACATTGTCAGCTAGGAAAGTAAATTTGGTAGAACTTCTACCATTACAGAGGGGGAAGGTGATAGGATGATGACCCACAGGGTCGAGTGGAGGGTTCGTGTAGGTACGACACTGCCTGAAGGTTTTTAGATGATGCTTAGCCAGGGCGTCAGCTAGAGCATTGTTTTCTCTAGGAAGATTAATGATCTGTACACCAGGATTCTTGTCCTTTAAAACATAGTTTTGGTGTAAAGTGCAATTTACCCAAAACCAAGGGTGTAACATGTAAAATATACCCTCTAGAGTATCTCTCATGTTTCTTGACATCAAGTAGAGCAAAGAAAATGAGAGGGGCGCCTGTGGCACACTTTTGTGTCTTAGTGGTTCTAAGATGTGACTTGCTTCATCCTTCTTCGCTCTGCAAAAAATGGTGTGAAAAAATCTCATTTCGATACCTTTTTCGACCTGTTTTATGTAATTGTCCTGCAGGTGTTGATACCATCGACACCAGGGTCGATGGTATCAACCCAAACTAAGCAATTTTGCTGAATCGACACATATAAAAGCATGGGAACTCAAAAGTATCGATACTATCGACCCTAGGGTCGATGGTATCGACTTTACTGTCACCAGTTTTTTTGAAAATCTTCAGGAATCTCGATACTATCGACACTAAGGTCGATGGTATCGACTTTTCTGCAGCGTTTACTACTCCAAACTCGATACTATAGACATGGGTGTTGATAGTATCGACCTTAAAGTTCTGCACACTTCAAAACATGAGTTAGGGTACCATTTTTACAAAAATTATCAAAACCTAAGCAAAAACTAAGTACATAAACATAAAAGAACATAACCAAACATAGAAATGAACCTAAAGTTGGGTTGCCTCCCAACAAGCGCCCTTGTTTAATGTCCTAGGCTTGACATAAGTATACCTTTAACCTGGGTTGTTAAGGGATGTCTCTAATGATTCATTTGGAAATTTGAATTTAACTCTATCATCACCAATCCCAAGTGTCAAGTAACCTCGCCCAATGGCAGCGATTACATCAGACGTAGCTTGGAACGACCTTTCCAATAGCATCTCACCTGCTTCCAACTCATGCATGTACATGACCACAAAGTCAACAGGGAAGATGAATTTGTCAACCTTGACTAGCACATCCTCGCATATACCTTGTGTCTTCACAATGGATCCATCCGCCAACTCAATTGTCATAGAAGTTTGTGTTGGCTTCTTCAATCCCAGCTTTTGAAAAGTGGCAAGTGGCATAAGATTAAGTCTTGCCCTTGAGTCACACTGTGCTTGTGGAAAATGTTTGCCACCTATGGAACATGGGATGTAGAAACATCTTGGATCTTTCTTCTTCCTTGGTAGCCATCCTTGGATTATAGAACTCACTTTTTCATCAACACACACAACATCTGTATCTTTGATCCGTCATTTCTTGTTGATGATGTCTTTCATGAATCTTCCATATGAAGGAATTTTATCTATCACCTCCACTAGTGAAATGTTAATGTGGAGCTTCCGAAACATCTCCAAGAACTTCTTGTAGTGCCTATGCTCTTTCTTCGGCCTCAGACTATCTGAGAAAGGCATATTTGGGTCCTTCGCTCGCTTGTGTGGTGGCACATATGGAACTTTAGGGGTCTCCTCCCCTAAGCTTGCTTCAACGCCACCTTCTAGGATAGGATTTGACACATCATCCGTTGATGGCATGACTTGTGGTTGCTTCTCGTTATTCATAGTGGCTGCTCCACTATGAAGTAAAGCTTTCACCTACTCTTCTGACATAGGAGTCTTTTCAGAAATCTGAGATGTGGGCACGGTAGTAGTGGAATCTTGGTGGGATTTTCTGAACGGGAAATATTCTCCTAGTAGTCCATATAAGCTGCAGGGGTATGGTACACTGGGTTTAGCCTCCGTGTCAAAATGCATTTTGACCTTTTCATGGACCTCCACCTCTGGGGGCTCTGTCTCCTTAATCATAGATATGTACTTCACTTGATGATGTTCTTGAACAGCCTCTGCAGTCCCAACCTGTCTTTGTTGATTTGTATGCTTCATGGCCGCCACTTCATTGGAAATTTGGGTCACAGTCGTCTCTAGTGCCCTCATCTGCGCTCCATGACTTTGCAACATCTGCCCAAATTGATTCAAAATCTCACCATGGGACTGTAATTGTTTGTCGAACGTACTCATCAGTTCTTGATTTTGTTTCACCACCTAGATAAGCAATTCATTGTTCTTTTCCTCTAGGCTAGGCTGCAACTTCTGAAAATTTTGTTCCTTCCTCCAATCATAATTGTTATTTCTATATCCCTATTGATGCATATACTTTCCATGTGCTTCATCATCAGACCCATTGTCCTCTTTCTCTTGGAGCTTGTTGGCTATAAGATTCATCTTGTCATTAAGCACTTTGATGGCCTTTGCTTCATGTGTCACGCCAACCTGCTCCGATGCATCTCATTCACCCCAAGACTGCTTCTTTGCCATATTCTTCAAAATTTCCCAGCACCTCGTACCTTTGTTGTTCAAGAAGAACCCCGAGCCTGCTGAATCCAGATTGCTTCTGTCATGCTCATTGAGAGAAAAATAGAAAATGTTAACCTATTTTTCCTTATATAGCATGTGATGTGGGCACTTTATCAACATGATCTGGAAGCACTCCCATGTCTCAGAATAGGTCTCACCGGCCTTCTAGCTGAAGTTGTGGATCTTTCACACAAGATCATTTGTCTCCTCAGGCGGAAAGAACCTCTCAAAAAATACCTCAACCATGTGATCCCACGATTCCACATACTCATCATCAAAATTATGTAGCCATTCTCGTGCATTTCCCGCCAAAGAACTGGGAAATAACTTCAAGTAAAGTGTCTCTTGCGGGAACCTGCCAATCTTTATCATATCACAATTTTCCATGAATGTGCTGATGTGGGGGTTGCTGTGGGTCACCGGATCTTCATTCTTCAGCCCATGGAATGCATTAGATTTGACTAAATTAATTAGCCCTGGATCAATTTTGTAGTTAGGAATGTTGATGGTCTGCCTCTTGATTGGCCCCTTAGATGCAGAGGAGGAAGAAGCCTTCATCTTCTCCCAGATCGTCTGCTCCTCATTTGTTGCTCCGTCACCCATTATTACTTTACTAGTACCTGAAATTTCAAATGGTAGTGTATGAACCGGTACTAATAATTAAAACAATAAATAAGATTTGCAATTCAGTTCAAAAGATTAAAAGAAAAAATATAGGAATTAAAAGTAGCCTAGTGTGGCCGCTCGTAGAACTCGTAGTGCTAAAATTCATCGTTTCCCCAGCAACGGCGCCAAAAATTGACACACGTAAACCGTGCGTGCAAACGCAAGTATATGTATCAATGTAATATAGGCCTTGTGAGGCCCGAGTTGAACTCAGGGAAACATGAATTTTTGTAGACTACTACTAACTGGTTGCGATCAGCTAAACCGATTAAAAGAGTTTGAGAGTTGATTGAAAAAGAAAATAAAATAAAAGAAAACAAAGCAATCGATTAAATGTTTAGTTTAATCAATTTAAATGGGAATCTTTAGGATTGTGGTTTCACTGTAGGTTCTCGTTGTACTAATTTTTACACAATTGTCCTAATTTGTCTCCTATTCTGGATAGTGGCATGTAGTCAGAATTTCTCACTTTCGTGATACAATTCACTACCTAAATCTAGGTCGGTTCCATGGTAGTAGTAACCTATACCCTAAATTAGGTGCATGAGAAACAAACTCTGGGTTTCCACCATTAACCATACATCGCCTTGTTCAAGGAATTTATTAGTTAATGTGATATTCGTCTCTTTTCAACCGTTAATTCTTCTTTCAAAGTAATTAAAGGAATTATATTATCATTAAGGTGATCAATCATAATGATAGAGGGGAGAAAATGAAATCATACCATGAAATTGAGAGACAAATTGTGATAAACTATGTAAAAAGTATCATACAACGATTACCCGAGCTACTCCCAGTCCTAAAGACAAAGGGGATTAGCCCTGCATGGTTGACAATGGAAAATACATTGGAGTAGAGAAGAAAAACATGGGAAACATGGAGCAAACTCGTATAACCCCTAATACAAAGGTGTTCCTAGAGATCCTCCTCGAGAAACGTGTGTTTTGCAGTCTTCCGGCAGTAAAATCGCCCTTCGGAGGTGCCTGGATCGCTCGGTTGACGGCCTTCGTCTCTCGTCTCCTCTTTCTCTCCTTCTTGGATGTTGTGCAACACAATATGAGATCCCCCTAGGGCCGACCGTGCTCTTCTTAGGTCATAGGACCACTTTACGGCTCCAAAAAAGCTCAACTGTCGGATTAAAACGCTCCGTTTTAGTGCTGAAAATTGCCAGATCCCGACGCTGTCGATAGTATCGACCCCAGGTCAATGGTATCGACCATGATACATGTATTTCCTTCCAAAATCGCATTTTGGGGTTGCTTTATGATGAAATGTCGATACTATCGACACCAGGGTTGATAGTATCGACTCTGGACAATGCAAAAGTACCTGAAAAAGTGCCAAAACATGTGTATAAGTCCGGAGATTATATAAAATCATATAAATATGATAAAATAAGTGTAATTTGATGAAAATAGAGTTTAAAGGCCAATTATAGTGAATTATGCAAATATAATTAAGAAATTGACAAATATGTGCATAAAACAAATATAAAATAAGCCTATAAAAGTGACTCAAAACCCATGCATCAGTATCAGAGCAGTTTGGTAAATGGCCACTAGGCAAACATGATTCTCATAGTCACCCTAGATTGAAGATAAGAGATTATGATTTAGGGATAGATTCCCATAGAAATATATAATGAACTAGAATGACTAAGAGTTTTCACCTTAGAAGGAATAGAGATGTCATAGATAGATGTTTACCTATTCTAGGTCTCAAGTTTCAACCTAGCCCTAGATAATGAGGTTGCTTCTCCATTCTCAATGGTTATGGCCAACCAATTGAGAATTGAAGAGGAATGTCATAAGCATTAGATTTTGATGAGTTTCTCCTTTCTTACTGATCAATGTGGTATGGGACACATGTATTAGTAGGTTAATGAGAGATATCATGTCAGCATCCCACATCTCTAGGTATGTGCCTGATCAACACATATATAGGAATGTAGAAGTTACCTAAAGAACCCAAGATTAGACAACCATGTACAACTAATGTTAGGAAGTCATGATAAGGTTGAGGTAGATTCCCTAAGTATAGATACAAGTTTAGTTTCATAAACCCTAAGTATGAGTTGAGAAGTAGACCAAGGTAATAGATAATACTCACAAAAATCTTTACGAAAATACATTACATATCTCTTTTCATACAAAAGTTTGAACATAAGTGTGCCTTACAATAAATGAAGAGGTAAGCAGAACCCTAAGGTGGGTAGTAGCCTAGAGAAATTTTGGGGATGAAATTTATTTTAAGGTGGGTAGAATTGTAACATCCTCAATTTCATAGCTAAAGTAAGCCTTTTATGTAGGGTTTTCTAGTAAAGGCATGCCAATGGATATAATGAACATAACCATGGCTAGGTACGTAATTAAGTTCACAAAGTTTGTATGATTGTGGTCGGTTGTATATGAATATAAATGAATTATTCCGATGAACGATAATGTGACGAATATATAATATGATGAGTCCAGATCATGGCTTGAGCCTTAGACCTAGCTTAGGTCGTCATGTTGTGTAAGTAAAGAAATATTAATCACATATGTCATACATGAGATTCAATTGAGAAATTATATTGATTGAAGACTTATTTTCATGATTTGGAATACATTTAAGCTCATGCACCCTTTGAAATACTAAGGGATGGGCCATGTGCCCTAGAGCCCAAATTCCAACAATAGTGGACCAATTAAGTTTTACAAATAGGTCCTTGGAGTACAAATTGAGAATTTAGTATTTTGTGGACATAATGAATGCTCAAAATATTTTTAGTAGAATAATAATTAGAATATAAGATGGTGGGAGAAATTTTAGATGATTTTTATGTATATAGTGGCCTAGGTAATTAAATTAGTAGTTATAATATTTTTATTTAAAAGATAAGTTTGAGGTGTTTATCCAATAAGTTTTGACTCGATATCTTGTTCATATATAAGTGATAACCATGGAGTGTTTCTTCCCAAATTTGGGATCAAACAGAGCCCATATATGGAGTTTATAAATATTTATATAATCTGGACTTTTATGCAAAAGAAAAGGAAAAAGAAAAATAAAAAAATAGGGAGACTCCCATCCGTATCAGACCAGTCGTGCCCAAGGAAATAGGGGGCCGAATAGAGACCCAACAAAAGGGGGGGGGGTCTCACCCTTGATCTCAAATGAGGGGGGGGAAATAAAGTTTTGGACTTCGGTTTTGGAGGGGCTAGTGATCCGATCCTAGGGTTTCGCTGGAAACCGAGAGCGAGAGGAAGATAGAGGGTGAAGCGGAGCCATTGTGGTGATGGTAGGTAGAAACTGGACTTTTCATTCTTGGCCTGCTTGTACTCAGTGATGGCGCCACCCAAGCTAAGGGATCAGATGGTGGTAGGGGATGCCTGGCCGCAAGCTACAACAAGCTAAGCATCACGATCGAGGTTGCCGAAGGCAGATCATACTTAGGCGGTGGCCTGTGCAGCAAAACAGGGGACCTTCCCCTCATTCGGGTATATGCGCAAACAAGAAGAGTGTTCCTTCTAGATCCGTGACATAGGAAGCAAGGGAAATAGGGGCCACTCGCCACAGTCCTTAGATAGCTAACCAACGGCTGGGATCAATTCAACGTCAGGTATATTCAAAAATTCATATCTTGAGATGTAGAGCTTAGTTTGGGACAAACAAGATACCAATAGAAAGCTCATGATGATTACTATCGCGTAAAAATACTTCCAGATTATGATTTTGATAACTATTATTTATTAAAAATAGTGTATTTAAAACTATATGATTTTTATGTTTGGTCAATTAAAAATAGCAAACGAATTTAGAAATTCATGTAAATTTTACTGGATGTGTATCTTAATATGATTAACATGATTTCAAAGCCTGTTCTTTGTTGTATGAAGTTTTATAAAGGTTTTTGATTTAAACCCTAAGAAGGGTATTTTGGGTATTTCACCCATGATTTGATTTTTAAATGACATGCTATTTTAATTCATGATCTTACTACATTGTATGATTACTTTTCTAAAAGTTTTGATGGAGTTTCGTATATAATTGAATTCATATTTAGTTTTTGGCCTAAATGGCCATCGTGAAAGATGATTCATGAGTATTTGTGAGGCAACATGTATTTTATGTGCCTATTTAGTATGGAAAATTATTGCAATTATATTTTCATATGATTTTTATAAATGAGTTAGTAAGAGTAGTATATGTGAGTATGTATGGAGTTTACTCTTGGTCTATGAGGTATGTACTTATATATTGGTGTATATGCTATTTTTGGTATAATGAATATATTAGTATGTGTATGTCATATAATGTGTTAATCAAGTTTAATTCAATGTTTAAACATGAAACATGCTTTAAATCAGAGTTAGTCTTAGTTAAATATGATTCCTAATTCAGTCTAGGGGATTAGGATGATGGGATTTGAGATTTAGAAACGAAGAGAGGAGATTACACATGGACTTATACAATTTTGTTGATGACTAGGTATATATGTTGTGAATCAAGGGAACAAGGCTACATAAAGAGCATCTTCAATATAAAGATAAGTGGTTCATGCCCATGAGTATTTATATCTATCAAACTTAGCATATTTTTGTAAGACTTCATACTTTATGTGGCGCAATGTTCTAAGATTTGTTGTTAAGATTTAAAGTAAGAGTTTTATACATTCATGGATACATCCTTGCATGTGCCTAATAGCTCGAGGAGAGATATATTATTAAGATTTATATGAATGATAGAGACTCATGGACCAGGTTCATGAGAAAACTAAAGGATCATGTTCCCATAGGAACTCTCAGTAATGATTCATAGTGATGAATAAGACTACAAGATAAGATATGCAACCAAAATTGATAATGTGGGATAAGAATATAGTAAAATTTCAAGTAGAAACAAGCCATTAAGAATCCATACATATGTAGATATCTAGGACTAGATTTCTTAGAATGAGCAATATCTAGAAGCAAAATATAAAGCGACAGTTGAATGTATTTAGACATGATCTATTTTCAATAGAAGGGCTCGATTGGAGTGTATCATAAATTGAGTTTATATAAGTAGGTATAAGATTATGATGCATCAAGTTATGATTAAGTTCAAAGTATGATTTTATAGAATTCCTCTTGTAAGACTTAAGATTTTATATATAAGTTCATATGAATACATTAAGATTCAAGGCAAGATCTATTATAATGAGTTCTTTTGGTAGAGATTGAATCATCCTATCAGATGGTATGTTTATATATATAGTGTGTGCTAAGACTTCGAGTAGGAACATGTTATCAAGGTTTCTCATAGATGTAGGAATATAATAACTAGGAAGTTAATTAGATTCCTTAGGATGATTAATATCTAAAATCTAGTTACAGTGTGAGGATATGAGTTTTGAACATATTAGGACACAATCCAGTTTTCAAGATGAAGGTACTATTGGGATCGGAAAATGTTGTAACTTGAATTGAGGATGATTTTATGAGATTATGATGTTTTATGACATGATGTAGTGACATGATGAGATTCTATATGATCCATGTTTTAAGATTTTAAGATTTAAGCTCATATGATTGCATTACAATTACACTCGATGATATTTTGCAGGGAATGAGTTAATTTGATAGAAATTACATTTCTTTTGATATTTGATACTTGAGAACTCTCATATACTTTGTATATCCATATTCAGATCAGATCCTTTCTCATAAGGCATTAGACTTATTTATGATATAGTTGGTATAATGAAGTAATCTTACCAAATTAGAGTTTTAGAATAAAGTTTACCTAGATAATGAGATACATGTTCAAATCAAGTAATGGATTCAGTTTAGAACTTAAAGATAAGAGACTTAGAGCCAGACTTGGACTACTCATTGCATGCGTAGTCAGATATAGAATAAAGATAGATGATAAGGGTTATAGACCCATTCTCAATTTTGTAGTAATTGAGGTACATGTTTTCATTCAGATATAGATTTAGTGCATAATATAAGAGCAAAGATTCAGATTCAGATTTTAAAGAAAAGATATTTAGATTCAAAACTAAGTACATATTGAGTACTCAGTTTCAGATAAGTTCAGATTCAGAGTTTAGTAAAACATAGACTTAAGATAATTAATTCAAAACCTTCACATAATACATTATATAATAAGTCCTCATTCAGAGAGTCCCGGGACGATTCAGAGGCATCTGTTGCCAATTCAGAGGAGTGTTTACTCCATTTCAGTGGGCACGTTGTGCTAACATAGGGTTCTTTGCACCATAGAGTACACTTTAGTGTCAACAGAGGGCACG
The DNA here is from genome assembly GCA_963693085.1 of Alisma plantago-aquatica. Taxonomy (NCBI): domain Eukaryota; kingdom Viridiplantae; phylum Streptophyta; class Magnoliopsida; order Alismatales; family Alismataceae; genus Alisma; species Alisma plantago-aquatica. The sequence continues at coordinate 916,488,666 of OY856409.1, forward strand.
TTGTGCCAACAGAGGGTGTGTTGCACCATAGAGGACACTTCGATGTCACAGAGGAGGACTTATTGTATAATGGTGGCCACAGTCAGATAAAAATCATAAGTAAAATATACCTTAGATTAGAGATGCCCATAACCTCATCCATGGGTGTGATGAGAGGGAATCAAATAAGATAAGTATGACCCATGCACGGTGGTGCATGTCTTGAGATCCATTTACTAGGGTACATGTCTCCAAAGAGAGGAAAGGTAGAAAGATAAGAATTTAGATAAAGTAATAAGAGATAATATGTTACAGACTTTACTTAGATTTTGATGTTAGTTTCATGTTTATAAAATCTAATTTCAGTTCTTTAGCAATGTTTAATTTAGAATACTCATGCCACTTACTCTAACGACTATTTTTCCCAATACATGGCTGGGGACACGATGTCCGCAGGTTTTTGGAGAGATTGAAGAACAAATGGACCAACAAAGGCCTAAGAGACTTTCAAGCTTGCCTAGTGGGGTGCCATCTACCTAAATGATCCTGAGTATTGACATCTTTTTATTATGAACTTATGCATAAACATGATGTAGTTTTATGTTGACAAAAAAGCTATGTATGAATTAGTTTTTCAGTTTTGCAAAGTGTTTCATTTACTTTTATTGCAATGGTTATCATGTTTGTGACACTCCCAGAAGAAAAAAAATTGCTTCTGCTCATGTGATATAAAAATCTGGGTGTTACACTAACCTTTGTCTACCAATTTTTCCTTGAACTTAGTCGCACAATCATTTTCCCTTAATTTCTTTCTAAACACTGATTTTCATGCAGTGGTTTGGCAACCTAAAGGAAGATAGGTTGGAATTAAAGTATGGTTGTTCATTATAATTGTTTTTCATTTTCAACAACTTCCTTCAAAAAACCAACATGTATGAATTTCATGGAATCTTCATAATTTTTAGGGTCTTTTCTACTAGAAGGGTGTCAAATTCAAGACTAGATCTATGTAGTTTTAGCCATTCTACCCCAGAGAAATTTAATTGAAATCTCAACCACTATAGTGTTGAAGGTTGAAAACATTTGACATGTACGAGACCTTCACCAACTTGTCTGGGAACACTAATTTTGAAGGCAAAGTCTTTTTTGATAGAATACATCCCCAACATGTCATATTTCTAGTATGCAATTTTTTCTAACATCGTGGATATCTAAATTTACAGCTAGAAATCTATTTGTCTTTATATTTTCAAAATAGCAAATGAATACGGTCGGTACAGTTTGTAGAGAAAGCTATCACTTCTTATTTTTAACTTAGTCCAAAAAAACCACAATTTTCGGTACCTTAATTCAACTTTCCTATAAATTAAAGTCCACAAGGAGTTTCCTCTAGTGCTTAGGAGGTATACAGTGAAAATATAGTTTTTAGCACTTGGGCCTACTGCTCAAGGATCTAGTATAAGTTTCAGGAATAATAAATTCACCCATAAGACCACAACTTGCCTCATCTACATGCTTTTTCCTCACTCATACATAGTCTGTGATCAACTTCCAAATAGGTCACCAATCCTAGTACTACTATTAACCAAGCACCATTAACCAAAAATTTCTAAGTGATGAGATATCTGGAAAAAAGGTGCACCTTGGTGATATGGATAGTCCAATGATTCCTTTTAAGATTATTTTGTCAGAGAACTCAAATCTTGGGATGTTAGAATCTCTCCTAAATAGACTCTATATGTCATCATCAAGGCTCAACTATATGGTTTCATAATATCGTCCACATTTCAAGGCTCAAATAAGTGGTCCATGTACATACAACTACCATTCATGGCTACCGACACAATGGTGGCTCCATCTCTTCTTAGTAGATACTCATTTGCAACATGCATGGACCACACACTAAATAGTAGAGTGTTGGAGGCCCATGTGGGCCCCCCATATGGGAGGTGAAATGTGTTTGATACCATTTTTAAGGCCAGAGCCCACTTTGCAAGACTCTACTAGAGTCTTAAGAATGAATAATGGCCCCGTAGACCACCTCTAGCCTCGGTCATGTACTTTGTCCCCACACATAGCCAGGATTGATAGGTCACCCATCCTAGTGCTCTATTGGGTCGATCATGCTTAGACACAAATTTCTTAGTGATGAGATTCATGAAAAGGTAGTTTACCTTGGTCAAATGGGCAGTCCAACCATTCCTTTTAAGATAATTTTCTTAAAGGACTCAAATATTGGGATGTTGCATAGTTATTGGTTCAGGGGGTGTAACATACTGAAACTTGGACATATTCACTTTTTGGCCCTTTTCTAAGATAATTACTTTCCTTTCTATCTATTTTGTCCTTGATGTTTAATTAGTGGAATTTATAGTGGCTTGGTGAACATTTATTCACTATTTGCACCAATAAAAGGGGTTATGCACAAATGCCTTAGTTAAAGTTTATTTTAGGACCATGATTAGGTTTTCTAAACCTTAATCTAACTTTGTGACGTGTTTTGAATCATAAAATGAGCCTAAGTTTCAAATTTGGTTCAATTTGGATGTTGGTTGTGCAAGTTATGCAATTTTAGGTACATTTTGGACTTTTATGCAATTTATCCAATTGGGAGATTTTCTTTGGAAATAATCACATGAATTATAATTCTTATCTATTCCCTTACCATTCTCGAGATTTTGAACCATGGGGCACCTAGTTGCACCTTGGTTTGAAGGAGCTTATCTCTGAGGGCATTTTAGGGATTACCCTCTTTATAAATGAGCTTATCTTTAAAAGCTATCAACCAATGGGGTTATTTCTTTGATTGGAGGATGGTGGGTATGCCTATAAGTCCCCATGGGCTTTTAGGACTAACATTTGATATACAAGAAGTCTCAATGAGCTGTCCTCTTGCATGGCCATGAAGCCCGAGGCTAAGGACACATGGAAAGTCCCATAGACACCTCATGCTTGCCCCCTTCTTTATAAAGCCATGTCTACCCCTTCCCACCTCCGAATTCAAAAACTCTTTCTCTCCTTCTCATTCCCAAAGCTTAGAGCAGCATTCCTACTCTGTCTAGCAACAAAGGTGCTATCCAAAGGTAAATGAGAGTGCTTACCTTGGTGAAGAAGGCTTCTAGGCTTCCAAATTTGCTCTATTTAGGGTTTCTAATGCCCCTTCTTAGTGATTTCGACCAAAAATAGTAAGTTTCCTCCTTTCCTTCCCTATTTTCATTCTTTTAGTCTTCCTCCCACATTCTTCGAGGTTAGAATCATAGCCTTCCATGGTGAAACCCCACCTAGAGCCCTTAAACAGCTCATCTCCATGTTCTTTTGCTAGGGTTTCTCACCTCTAAAGCGGAGAAGGTACTTCTTGCTCGAGATAGGGGCTTTTTTGGAGAAACATGCCTCTCTAGCTCGGGAATATTTCTTCTTAAACTTTTACACCTTCCCTAGAGGTGAGTTTTATAACCCCCTTTCTCATATATTGCTTACTACATGCTTAAAACCCAAGCTTCTATGTTTAAAATCGATGATCTCCATCTTTATTCACTATGTTCTACTAGGGTTATGGTTTCTTGATGTTTTACCTTCTCTATAAGATCTAGTTTGGTTACCTATTCAACTCCAACCTTGATCTTGGGTGAAAATGGTGTTTTCTCCCTCTCTCACTCTTCCTCTCTCTCGAAGATTTCTAACTTGTCATTTCCTAATTAGTTTAAATTGAAAAATTCATATCTTTTAATCTGCTTATCCAAATTTGACAAATAAATATGTTTTGGAATTAAAAAATTAGTCTCTATCTAATAAAAATATTTTCAAGGTCTTACTTTATGGTTTGATGAAGAGTGATTTTTGGAAAATGAATTTAACGCATAAAATCCATAAAAATTACATCTTAATCATCGTAACTCCAAAATTAACATCAAAATATTTTTTATTGATCACGAGAACCTAAAAGGTTCATTGGTGATGTTTTCATAATATAAATTCAAATTTTGGTAAAAAGTTCTAAATTAGGGTTTTTGTACATTAATGAATACGCAAACTGGAACTTGGACTCAATTAAAGTCATGAAAGTAAGTAATTGATATCAGTAAGAGAGGTATGTGCATTCTTAAACCCTAATTTGGAATATTTGCAAACCAAACCCTATGTTTCCTTAATTAGGCTTTAATGAACCCTATTCCCTTTATTCATGATTCTTTTGTTAAAATTGCCTCAAAATTGGTAATGATATTTTTTTCTTTGGTCTTGTACCCTACTGCCATGTTCTAATTGATATGATTTTTTTACTTGCCATGATTTATTTTCTAGCATGTTGATTTTATTAGACTACTTAGCTATAGTAGTGGTACTTTTGTACAACCACCCATATATAGGGCATGTATTAATTCACCCTGGGGAATGTCTTATTCTCCCCCATAAAAATATGTGTAGGTGATTGGGAATGTATTAATTCTCCCCTCATCAATAGGCTGAGGTCCGGTAGGTTCCTCAACCCTACTTAGTTAATTTAGTCAATATTAATTATGCATGCAATTCCTTTACTATTTTAATGTTACGGTAGGCATCTATTTGATTATGCCTCATAAGCTTGTACTCTTCATCTTATGATGAAATCTTAGCCTTTACTTTCATGTTATCTCCTTATCTTTGTTCTTGTTCATTATTTGAGACATACTTTTTTTTCTTTCTCTTGTTGGGTGATTTCCCAACCACCCATGTTTAGATCTAGGTGTTGAGCATGACCAAGGAGAACATAGCTTCTAACATGGACCTAGCTCTTGGATATATTTCTTGGAGACAAATTTGAAGTAGTTTGGACTTCCCTCTACTTAGATCCTTATGTTGTATCATACATGTAAACCCTTATGGGATGTTATGATGCACTTTTGTAATCTTTTATGAAAATTGAATATAGTCATTTGTTTAATTCTGTTGCTACACTTTGGTTGTTATGAATACCATTTATTGAGCTTTGAATATTTTGCTCCTATTCTAGCATACCTTTGAGTGTGTTTGGAATGGATGTTTTATTCTTCAAATTTTATTTATTAGGGTGTATATCCCCTCTCGGGTCCCACTCCTTACAAAATGGTATCAAATCCCATGGTAGTTGGAATATGACTATTTAAACTTTGTCTCCCTAATTAGAACCCTTGCCTCATATGATTCCTGTTTAAGTGACATGTTTGTCCTAGAATTGATCTATGCTAATCTTGAGATGATGATTTAGTATCATAAGAGTTTCACATTAGAAACATGTTTAGTTAAATGTAACATGATGAGCCTATTAGGTATCTATTAGGGAATAAGTTGAAAATAAAGGTGTCTAGAAAGGATTAAGTTTCGGGGGCTGGCAAGATTTTCCTCCGCACCACTAGCTTGGTTTACGAGGACTCCCAAATCCATATGATACCTGCCTAGCCTGAGATGATACCGACTGTCCAAAATAACATGCCTATAGACAGTAGTATCCTTAGGCACATAAGTTGGATAATCCTATGAGCCTAATATGTTGACCTTGTCTTTCAGCTGTAATGACTTGTTTGAGGATGGATACCCAATATAGTTCTCTTATATCCTCTATAACTTCATGTTTGGATAGTCTATACCTAAGAACCTAGACTTTGAAGTTTGGTGTTTAGTAAGCAATTAGAGTGTGCAGTGTAAGCGTGATGGTCTTGTACATGGTTTAGTTAGACTCGCCATTTTAGCTCTAGATTAGTTTTACATGGTAGGTCAAACCTTTTAAGGGGTGGAGACTAGTTGGTTTGAAGATGTTTGGATAGTTAGATTTAGAGGATGAAATCCTTTTTAAGAAAATGGAGTCACATAACATATCGAAATCTAGCTACAATGACTCTAGAAACCCTAACTCCATGATTAGGTAGATAGTTTGCTTGGAACCTTAGTATTGACCAAACAAGTTATAGCTGTAATCCCATATGCTTGTTGGTATCCTAAAGGACATATAATCGACATATAATGAATAATTCATAAGTGTGAACCCTAATGAATACCTAATGCACATAATATGAGTAACTCACATATTAATACTAATAGTGGGTACACATGATGCTAACTATGTCTTGGACCAATAAACCCTAATGATATGATGAGAAAGATAATTTTAACCTAATCTTGAACTTAATGCGTGCTAAGAAAGTATAGATGATAAATAATGATCATATTGAGCTAAAGCCTAAGTTGTAATCATTGAACCTTAACCTATACATCCTTAATGAGATTCCTTATACATAAATAACATTAGATGTCATAATCAGATAACATACTTTAATACACATAAATGATATATAATCACATAATCATATTTTAATCATGATATCAATATGAAATGCATATCTCCTTGTTCTCTTATATACACCTTCTGAATCACCTAATTATTACTTGGTATGTGAATCAAATCATTAATATGTAATATGTCCCACCTTGATCACTAAAATACATATAATGACTTCAATATGGATAAGAAGTAGTTGATTCACGTAAATGTGCATAATCAATAATAAGAAGTGAATAAATATGAGAAAGATTAATGAGGACATTAATGTAAAAATGGGTATAAGTAATTAATGTGACATTATTTCGATTTGAATAAGATGTCTTATTTCATCTATTATAATTTGATAAGGTGATAATAGAGTCTAAACCCAAATTATTAAGGATAATAATCTAGAATATTAATAGACATTAAGATAATTGAGTACAACTCCAACTGTGCTAAAACTCCTAATGAGATAAATAAGAAATATATATGGTTTCAAGCATAATAATGAAATATAATTCTTTTGAATAAAATGAGACACACTTAAAAGAATAATGAGAATGATGTAATGTCATAATGGATATAATGCATACAATCCAAAAATGTTAAAAAGAAATCGTAAAAGTGGAACCCTTAGTGATCCATGACAAACAGACCTATGAAAAGTTTCCTGTGAAGAATTTGAACTCCTAAGTTAAAAAAATAAGGAGTTTGACTTAGTGAAAGTTGTTGTGGAATTTTTATCGTTTGGATGAAATAACCTGGGAGTTAAAGATAAGATGTTGCATAGTCATCCTCCTCAATTTGCTTATAGTTTTGAGGACAAAATATTCTTTAAGGGGTGGAGTGATGTAACATACTGAAACTTGGACATATTCTCTTTTTGTCCCTTTTCCAATCTTTTCCTTTCCTTTGTATCCTTTTTGTCCTTGATGTTTAATTAGTGGAATTTATAGTGGCTTGGTGAACATTTATTCACTATTTACACCAATAAAAGGGTTTATGCACAAATAACTCTATGAACGTTTATTTAAGGACCTTAATTAGGTATTCTAAACCTTAATATAACTTTGTGATGTGTTTTGAATCATAAAATGAGCCTAAGTTTCAAATTTGGTTCAATTTGGATGTTGTTTGTGCAAGTTATGCAATTTTAGGTACATTTTGGACTTTTATGCAATTTACCCAATTGGGAGATTTTCTTTGGAAATTGTCACATGAATTATAATTGTTATCTATTCCCTTACCATTCTCGAGATTTTGAACCATGGGGCACCTAGTTTCACCTTGGTTTGAAGGAGCTTATCTCCGAGGGCATTTTAGGGATTACCATCTTCATAAATGAGCTTATCTTTAAAAGCTATCAACCAATGGGGTTATTTATTTGATTGGAGGATGGTGGGGATGCCTAGAAGTCCCCATGGGATTTTAGTACTAACATTTGATATAAAAGAAGTCTCAATGAGTTGTCCTCTTGCATGGCCATGAAGCCCCAGGCTAAGGACACATGGAAAGTCCCATAGACACCTCATGCTTGCCCCCTTCTTTAGAAAGCCATGTCTACCCCTTCCCACCTCCCAATTCAAAAACTCTTTCTCTCCTTATCTTTCCTCCAGCTTAGAGCATCGTTCCTACTATGTCTGCCAACAAAGGTATTCTCCCAAGGTAAAAGAGAGTGCTTATCTTGGTGAACATGGCTCCTAGGGTTCCAAATTTCCTCTATTTCGGGTTTCTAAAGCTCCTTCTTGGTGATTTTGACAAAAAATAGTAGGTTTCCTCCTTTCCTTCCCTAATTTCATACTCTTATTCTTCCTCCCACCTTCTTCTAGGTCGGAATGATGGCCTTCCATGGTGAAACCCCACCTAGAGACCTTAAACACCTCATCTCCATGGTCTTTTACTAGGGTTTTTCACCTCTAAAGTGGAGAAGGAACTTTTTGCTCGAGATAGGGGCTTTGTTGGATAAACTAGCTTCTCTAGATTGGGAATCTTTCTTCTTGAATTTGTCCACCTTCCCTAGAGGTGAGTTTTATAACCCCCCTTCTCATATATTGCTTACTACATGCTTAAAACCCATGCTTCTATGTTTAAAATTGATGATCTCCATCTCTATTTACCATATTCTTCTAGGGTTATGGTTTCTTGATGTTTTACCTTCTCTAGAAGATCGAGTTTGGTTACCTATTCAACTCCAACCCTGATCTTGGGTCAAAATAGTGTTTTCTCCCTCTCTCTCACTCTTCCTCTCTCTCGAACATTTCTGACTTGTCATTTCCTGATTAGTTCAAATTGAAAATTTCATATCCTTTAATCTGCTTTTCCAAATTTGATAAAAAAATTTGGAATTCAAAAATTAACCTATATCTAATAAAAATATTTTCAAGGTCTTCATACATGGTTTGACAAATGGTGATTTTTGGAAAATGAATTTAATACATAAAATCCATAAAAATTAAACCTTAATTATTGTAGCTCTAAAATTAACATAAAAATATGTTTTCTTGACCAGGATAACCTAATAAGTTCTTTGGTGTGGTTTTTAGAATCTAAATTTGTGTTTTTCTAAGAAGTTCTAAAATTAGGGTTTCTATGCATTAATGTGCAATATATACTCTAATACATGTTAATACATTGAAAATAGGCAAACTAGAACTTGGACTCAATTGAAGATGTGAAAGTTAGTAATTGATATCAGTAAGAGAGGTATGTGCATTCTTACACCCTAATTTGGGATATTTGCAAACCAAACCCTATATTTACCTAATGAGGCTTTGATGAACTCTATTCCCTTTATTCATGATTCTTTTGTTAAAATTGCCTCAAAATTGGTAATGATATTATTTTTCTTGGTTCTTGTACCCTACTGTCATGTTCTAATTGATATGATGCTTTTACTTGCCATGATTTATTTTCTAGCATGTTGGTTTTATTAGACTATTTAGCTATAGTTGTGGTACTTTTGTACAACCACCCATAGATAGGGCATGTATTAATTCACCCTGGAGAATGCCTTATTCTCCCCCATAAAAATATGTGTACGTGACTGGGAATGTATTAATTGTCCCCTCACCTATAGGTTGAGGTATGGTAGGTGGCTCAACCCTACTTATTTGATGTAGTCAATATTAATCACACATGAAATTCCTTTACTATTTTAATATTATGATAGACATCTATCTGATTATTACTCATAATCTTATCCTCTTCATTTTATGATGAAATCTTAGCCTTTACTTTTCATGCTATCTCCTTATCTTTTGTTCTTGTTCATTATTTGACACATACCTTTTTTTCTCTCTCTTACTGGGTGATTTCCCAACCACCCAGGTTTAGATCGAGGTGTTGAACATGACCAAGGAGAACATAGCTTCTAACATGGATCTAGCTCTTGGATATGTTTCTTGGAGATAGATTTGAAGTAGTTTGCACTTCCCTCTACTAGATCCTTATGTTGCCCTTATGGGATATTATGATGCACTTTTGTAATTTTTGTGAAAATTGAATATAGTCATTTGTTTAATTCCACTGCTACACTTTGGTTGTTATGAATACCATTTATTGATGTTTGAAAATTTTGCACCTATTCCAGCATACCTTTGAGTGTGTTTGAAATGGATGTTTTCTTCTTCAATTTTTTTTAGTTGGGAGTGGATCTCCCTCTCGGGTCCCACTCCTTACAGGGGGCCTCCACCCACAATCTTTGACATAGAAAAGATTTTTCCAACATTGTGTTAACCCTATCAATCAATTTATTGATTACTATTTTGACTACACCACCAGATTGAGGATCCATGGGGAAGCAGTTTCATGAATAAGACCATGTTCCTCAGAAAAATGTTTAAGTGCATTTCGGGTACAATCACCTCCTCTATCAAATTTAATCCTATTATGGTTCTTCTTGGATTAGTTTTCTACTTGAGACTTATAGATTTTGAGTTTTCCATTTTCTCATCTTTAGTTTTCAATAAATACATGCAATATTTAAATAATTATCAGTAAATTTTACAAAGTTGTGCATGTAGGATGCTATTTAGATCATATATATATGTATGAATAAGATCAAGGAAAGATGTATTTATTTCTACTGATAAAAAATGTTTCTTAGGTGATTTATCTTCAACACATAATTTGCATCTAATATCATTAGAGATAGGGTTAGGAAACAAGTCCATGTGAACCATACACTTCATAGAATCTTTGCTCGATTTGCATGTCAAACTTAACAAGATATGAAAGTAGAACTGTTACTAATGAAATTTTATTTTGTATTAGGAGTACCATTACATGAAGAAACACTAAGATTTATTATGTATGCATTGGTGCACCCAAAAACTATGTATGAAACAAATCTAGATATTACTATTTTGTCCATTTGACTCAATAAATTATAAGAAAATGAAATCACAAGTACCTCACCAACAAGATTTGATATTAAAACTTGCACCATGTTAAACATTTTGTAGTATAATGAATTTTCTAATATTGGCATTAAGTCCACAAGTCCATAGTCTACAATATTCTTCACATATAGATCATCTTTCTATGATATCACATAGTTCATATCTACCTGACCACTAGAAAAATTAGAATCATCATAGAAGATGTGAGAAACCACTTTAGAGTCAATCCACCAATTTTCATGAGAAGTAAAAATAACACTAAGAATAAGATGATTGCTCGAATCTAACATTTCATAATAGGATGCATCATCCACTACACAATCATATTCACTTTTTCTTTCTTAGGGGAATGGTGAGTTTGCTTCTTTTGACTATTGCAATCCTTACAAACATAGGAAAGATGATCGAGCTTGCTACATGTATAACAAATGTTATGCCCCAAGAATCAGAGTTGTTATTATGAACTTGCTTCATGCCTTTCTTGAAAGATTGCATGGACATTAGATTGAACTTATTTTGTTTTTTCTTAGTTTTGACTTCATCTACTAGGTAGATAGAGGTATTGTACGTAACATTTTTTTCCCTATCATAATATTTAGTTTGAATGGATTTTGCCTGAGAGGACATTGTTAACCCATCCTAACTATGGAGAAGATATTTAGAATCAAAGGAAATTTTCAATAGGAGTTTCAACTTTCACAATCATATCAACCTTACAATCACTCCTATTTAATTTTGAAACTAGGTTATGGTACTCATGGACATGGGTTGACACAAGCTCATTATCCACTATATTGTATTCGTACAATTGAGGAAAAAAATACCGTCCAAATCTTTAGTCTTGCATTCTAAACTTTGTTCTCTAATTCTTTCTAAATCTCAAGGGTAGAAGGTAGCTTATGGTAAATTTCATTAAACTCATCTGAAAGAGGAGACAAGATCCTACCATGACAACGATAATCAATTTTTTTTGGGTACTTTGCTAGGAGATGAAGATGGACAAGAGGGATCATTATATGAGGCGATAAGTGAATCAAGAGAGTTACACATGAAATGAAAAGATGGTTCAGGTTCCTCAGGTGGTGTGATTGCCTATACTGATCCTTAAGAAGTAATTCATATTTTGTTGACAAAGTTTGAAGTGTTGTCCGTAAATTTTTTAGATCAAAGCTAGCTATGTCCATGTCCTCTATTGTCGTTATTTCTCTACTGTCCATATCGTGAAAACACTTTATGGTTCATATTTATAGAAATAAACGTCAACTTAAAATAATATTTTATCTTTACTTACGTTGCAACTATTTTGACTTTTAATTACTATTTTATCAAATAGTTACAAGCAAAGACAACACAATATTCAATAAAAATACAGATTTATGGTTTTGAAGAGCTTATGTGTCAAGGAGTGTCAAGCTCAATACTATAATAAAGGTAAAATCATTTGTTCATGTACAAGAGCTTTCCAACAGTTTTCCTCCATGATTGAATAACAATACGTCTCATATACCCATTCTAGTGCTAGTAGAAGGACGAGGTTAAACCATCCGTTGGACATAAGTTGATAAACACTAAGTCACAGAAGTCCCACAAGTATGCATAACAACTGCTGGAAGAGTAGAACAATTGAGATGGATGTAGTGGCGGTTATGCAGGAAAAGGATATGCAAAGAACGCCACATGCAACCCCAGGTAGAAGCAAAAAAAAAAAACCAAGAGAACAATAATTGCAAAACATGTTCTAACTTAATCATATGTTTCTCAATATGTTCCGTAATGGTGTGAAGGGTACATTTTATTTATGGAAAAACCAAGGAATTCAGGAGCATCGCTAGACGTTTTCTCTTGAATCCACAATAGCATGCGTGTTCCTTAATTCATACAGAATAGAACAAACTGAGACCAAACAAATAGTCTAGTGAATCTGGATGGAATCATGGTTACCATAATTATTGGAAGGAACCAATATCTTGGCGGCTCAATGCTTCTATTTCAAAGCAATTGAGCTAGTTAATTTTTCAAAGCAATGAAGGCAGTCAATTGATTGTTTCACGCAACAATTAATATGTGTTTGAAGCCATATCATAGAATTCACAAAGAATCAAACCGCACACTCAACGGGCCTAGCCGAGCTGGGCATATGTGTGTATGTTTGTATTTCGTAAAAAATCGTTTAATTCCCATATTCTCCCACATGGCCTTTGATCTCCATTCTTAGTTAAGTAGTATCATCTCACTTCATAAGTGAACAATATAATACTAAAGAAGGCTAAACGAATTTCAAATAAGTGGCTATAAATCTACTATTACCATACTAAGAGCTAGGACTCGTCTCCATCATGTCACGTGCCTACGCAACAGCCTTTTCTCACGTACTAGATTAGCGGGAGAACCCTAAAAAGCACAGACTTTCATCCAGCCAAAGAAATAGGTCAGGTCGCGGACTTCGGATACGTGCTCTCATCAACCCATCTTGAGAGCGGCGTAACCCTTAATCCAGTCGTCATCATCGGTTAGTGCATGCGCTTCGGCTTTCTCATGTTGAACCCTTCCATCCATCTAGAGATCGCACCACGGTAGATCAATACAGTTATCACTGGTGAATGCGTTGTTTTCTCGTCCTCAAATCCAGACCGCCGAGGGGTCTTCATCTTCTCCAGCATGCGCTTCTAAGGCTGTTGATGACGATCTTACGCAAGGTCAAGAGAATGTGTGAAGAGGCAGATTGTTGCTGGGATCCCTTCTTATCTAACGTTCATCATCGTAAGCAATCCTTCATGTACGTATAATACATTTCCGTTGACATATGGAAGACTCACTTGAGATTCTGTCATCCGCTCTTCCAGAAGATTTTAAAATTACTAGGGCCTATGTGGATGGTCTCTTTTATAGTATGTCCATCGATTCTGGATTCAATGCTGCGTTTAATTTGTCCATCTCCATCAGATCCTAACTGAGGTGCATCTTCCAAGCTTATCATCATTACCTTTCTATAACTACACTAGAGTGATGATATCATCTAATCATTTCATTCCATTCCATCTACGTGTCAATCAATTCTAGGGTAACGACACCCTTTGTACACATTTTACTTTAGTGCATCTATGTGGCGCTACCTCCAAGCATATCTTCCATATCGACGATAGCGGATTCCAAACTGCTGACATTATATGATTTTTTTATTCCAGTTTGTCAATCCATTTATTCCAGTCACTGTGTACCAAGGTATCTTTTTTTTTTTGAACAAATTGGAGCAATATCACATCTATAACTAGAAGAAAGACCGCTAACAGAGCAAACAACAATCCAATACAGAATTAACACACCACCAGAACTCATATTGGAATGATCAAGGTATCTTATTGTTAGGCAAAAATACCTAAATGGCACATTTGTCAATTTTAATTACCTAAATGGCATGTTCTTGAACTTATTGCCCAAAATGGCACATTTTGGAGCAATACGTCCCCTGCGGGGACGCATTGCTCTCCCGCGAGGCAATGCGTCCCGGTGAGGGACGCATTGGTCCCACAGGAGGGCAATGCGTCCCGAGCCGTGACGCATTGCTCTGTTGTGGGACCAATGCGTCCCCCGCCGGAACGCATTGCCACGCGGGAGAGCAATGCGTCCCGGAAAGGGACACATTGACCCCACAGGACTGCAATGCGTCACGGCTCGGGACGCATTGCCCTCCTGTGGGACCAATGCGTCTCCAGATGGGACGCATTGCTCAATGAGTCTCCATGCAGGACGCATTGGAGCAATGCGTCCCCATGCAGGACGCATTGGTTTTTTTAATCATTTTTTGCAATCACTGATATGTTATTGATATGTAAATTAACAATATTGATTATATTTATACATTTATAATTCGTTCACTTGTATTTGGATGTCTATAATATACTCAATTATTATAAATTTGTCAATTTCAATAGGTCGTAACATGCATATGGAATATATAAGTATATTGCAACCAACATTGGTTGGTTCCTAATTGATTATATAATACGAACTTAATCCAAATAAATGAGATAGCAATTAAAAACAAGGTTAAAACATGAACCAACATGACGATAAAATAATACACAACAGAACAATATGATAGATCCACAACAACATGATCCAAAATGAACCAATGTCATATCATAATATGATAGATCCACATACAATAGATGTCCTCACAAAGGCATACATACAAAACTGTACAATATATAAAAAACTAAGTATGTCGTCCTCGCCCATGACGTCCTCACCCACGTCCCTCTACATCAGGATCCTCTGTACTGATGTCATCTGGAGACTGCTGAACTGGGGACAACTGTGTAGGAGGCTGCTGGCGAGCATCAGGGAAGAAATGAAAAGGTGGAGGTGGGGTGAGGGGTCTAGGAAAACCAGGATAGGATGCATCAGGTGGGGTGCATCCTGAGAAATCAAACGGAGTAGGTGAATATGTGACATAAGATGGTGGTCAGCTCTCGGGAATAATTGCTGGTGGGAATGGAGTGTATGGAGCAGAAGAAGAACTTGCTCCATGGTATGATGGTGGTTGAGGTGGGGTGATGAATGAGGAATATGAAGCAGCTCCTGAAAAATATGGCCCTGTCGGTCCCCATGACATGAACTGAGAAGTGGGAGTGGGAGTGGGCTCAACAGTAGGAGTAGGAGTAGGAGTAGGAGTAGGAGTAGGAGTAGGAGTAGGAGTGGGCTCAGGGGCTGTGGTATGAGTGGGTATGGGATCCCACGGCCGAGCATAGTCGGGAAGACTATCAAAGTAACTCCCCTGGATGGTATAGATGTTGTCTCTGATCTGTGCAGGGGCGTGCTCTACTGCCGCTCGGATCGCCACATGTGTTTGTACCTGTAAAATAAAGTATGTACACATAATAAAGACCAATTACATATATTACAAATAACAAAGATAAATAATAACAATTTGTAAAATAAAATAATAATGATACTCACAAATTCCTGCTGACGATAACTTTGCGGGTAGTATATGCTTGGAGGCATAGCTGGGGGGGGCACAATGTATTGTGGATGATACCATGCATAGTGACCCTGAGGACTGTAGACTGTATCAGCTGGTGGAGCGGGAACTAAGCTCTCACGTCTGTTGTTCCACATCTGCACCTCCTGCCTATAATGAAGCATCCAATCCTCAGCCGCATGACCCCTCCCATCTATCCGGCTAAGCTTCGGCAGCTCAAGAGTAGGTTGTACTTGAACAAAGCCGAACTGTCCAAGTACTCTGTCGGGAAAGTGCCACTCCACTATTGTGTAGCACAACAGAGGCACTCGTGCCAACCAAATATCACTACCATCTCTACAAATGGCAGGCAATCTCTCGAGAACCTCAGCAGTGTAAGGAGTCAACTCTATCTGTTATTCATATAAACAACGTGTATCATATAAAAAGGAGTAAATTGTAAATAAATAAAACATATCAAACAACAGAGGTAAGTAAGTTATACCTGTGAGGGCAAAATCTGGTCAAATGCTGAATCGTAAAATTGAATTGTTCCCCTGATAGTTTGACTCCTTTGGACAAAGGTAGGCCACCTATTAAATTGAGAAACTAAATTTAGATAAACACTACATAATATTTAGACAAATAAAAAAGTTAATTGTGTTGATCTTTAACCTGTAGCCCAAGGGAACATCTTCTGGCCAATCATTCCAGTGCATTGCAATTGAACCTGGGCGTCCAATTCCCAACCTCTCCCAACACCACAGCTGTAATAGGCACACACAACCTGATAGATGGGCTGTTCTCCTAGATCGGGTGGTTGCCTTATACAACTCCCTATATAAGAAAGCTAGAGTTGCAGCACCCCAAGATAGAGTGCCACAACGTGCAAAATCGGACACAAGAGGGAGATACCTAACATGAACTCTATCCCCTGTACTATCTAGGATAAGGTAACTACCTAAGAAATATAAGAGATATGCCCTAGTATACCTTGTCCTCATTTCTACTTGTTGTTCTTCATCACCCGCGGTCAGATCCATATCCTTGAAGGTCTCACGCAACCAAATCAAGGAGATATGCCCCTTAGACATCCCATCTGGTGCATCTCCTAAGAAATTCTCACAAAGGTGAGTCCATGAAGAAAATTGCCCCTCATTTACACCTAAAGGATAGGAAGCTATAACCGGTGGGCCATCAATCCTCAGGCCTAAAAGAACTGCAACATCCTGAAGAGTGACACTCATCTCAAAAGGGGGAAGCCTAAAAGTATTGCTAGAGTTGTCCCACCTGTTAACTAATGTAGTTATTAAAGTAGGGTCAAGGTGGATACATGGTAGCCTATGAACAAGCCCAAAACCAGCTATGGAAATATTGTCTAAAACATCCTGGTCAATAATAGGCCATTGTGCCAACATAATGTGGTGCTGGGAGAGTCGGTAGGTTTCTTGTCTAGGAGCCATATCTATGAAAAGTGAAAATATTTCATTAAATGAAAAGTGCAAAAATTACATTACATGAAAAGTGCAAATAGTGTACAACATTTAAGATTGTCAAGATTCTTCATTAGATAAGATGAAATTACAACATGAACAACATGAATTACATTAACAAACAATATAAAAATACAACATGAACTACATGAAATTACTGCATTTGATTCAGTATCTCATCTAGAGGTTCATAAAATGGCCACACTTGATGTACCACTCGATGTATCTCTGGATGTGATACAGCTAACTGGTTTTTTACTTGTTCGTTGATTGGCATTGATTTCTGTTTTGTGTGATCCCAATACCAACCAGGTACGTCGTGGAATGATTGGAATACAAGTTTGTAGAGAACCAAAGAACCACTCCCAGGAGTCCTTATTTTCTTTCTCGACAACAGCAAAAGCAAGTGGAAATAGACCATTATCAGCATCTATGCCACATGCAAGGAGAAGTATGCCAGTATATTTTTCTGTTAAAAATGTGCCATCAACAGTAAGAACAGGCCTACAATAGGCCCAACCCCTCACAGCTGGACCAAATGCCCAAAACACCCGCTTGAATCTACGAGTGCCTTCAGTTTGAAGGATATAATCATCAATAGGGTGGGCATATATAGTTCTTGGAATATATTGTGTCAGAGAAATTAGGAACGGCAACAAACTATGATATGATGATTCCCAATCTCCAAATATTTTACAAACAGCCTTCCTCCTCGCTAGATATGCCTTCTTGTAAGATATATTGAGCCTTAGTTCAGCATTCACCTTGTCACGAATTTCTCGTGTCGACATATCCAGTCGTGATACTAGGATTGGCATTATCATTCGAGAAATATAAGATGTTGTGACTTGGTGATGATCATGATTCATAACAGTTAATTCACAATTGTGGCCTTCTTTACAACGTTTTATCTTCCACATGCCACCTGCTTTTTTGGACTGGCAAGCGGTCAATCTCCAAGGACATTCTTTTGTACCGACCATTTTTGGAGTGTCTCAACCAGTACAACTTTAGATGCAAATAAAGCACCCTCATATATAACAGCACTGGAAGGATTGTAATCGAGACGAAATTCATGACAAAAATCTTCCACCCAGTCATCATCTTAAAATGGTCGTTCATCATGGATACAAGCAAGTTTAAGATGATGATTATTTGAGCGTAATGTACGGTACTGGACATTCTTTTGTACCGACCATTTTTGGAGTGTCTCAACCAGTACAACTTTAGATGCAAATAAAGCACCCTCATATATAACAGCACTGGAAGGATTGTAATCGAGACGAAATTCATGACAAAAATCTTCCACCCAGTCATCATCTTGAAAAGCTTCATAGTTGGAATCAATGTGTTCATGTTGGGGCCATTGGTTGTCAAATATGGATGGAATATGACTCAATGATACAATAGAGTCAGGGAATGGATGTGTGTGCTCAGCATCGGTTTCAGTCAATGACTCATCCTCAGGTGGTTCACTGTTATTACCACCTTCAATGTCACTATTGTTATCACCTTCATGATCACTATCATTATCTCCCTCCTCAACCTCAACACCAATATTCTCAGTAGTTATATTTTGAGAAAATTGAGGTGGTTCACTCCACTCAGCTGTAAAATTGCTAAGACTGAATTGAGGTGTAAGACTGAATTGAGGTGGTTGACTCCATTCAGTAGTTAAATGACTTTGAGATAATTGAGGTGGTTGACTCCGAGAGAATTGAGATTGAAATTGATTCAATAGACTCATTAAATAAGGTTGTTGGTGGATAGATATTTTTTCAAGAAACACATCAATATAGGCATCAGCTGAAAGTGATAACAAGGTTCTGTATGCATCATCATCATCAACTTGTATGAGCATATGATTTTCTCCAGGGAAAAGATAGGATATTTTGATAGAGAAGTGGTTGGGATTGATGTCAAGTGTTGTATAGATATATGATTTTAGTTCAGATAGGGTATTAATAAGTGAAATGTTTATGGGTCTAACAGATCGACTAGAATAAGACCCATCAGAGAGAAATTGCCCATCATATCGCATCTTCACAATTCGTGAATTTGAACTAGATGCCATGTTCCTATATTTTAGAATATTATATTAACATCAGAAAGAAATTCATATTTTATGACATTATATCAACATAAATTAATATTTTAGAGCAGTGACATCAATTTGGAATTGAATTTATTGGACTACTTTTTCTATAACATTAACAGTGAACAACAATTAAGAACAACAATTTTGCTATTTTTTTTAGTAAAATTAACTAACATTTCATAACAACAATTTTGCTAATTTTTTAGTAACACTAACATTTCAAAATAACAATTTTACAATTTCGAACAATACATTTTCAGGTATTAAGTAGCCTTCAATTGTCATTTTCTACATCATTATTTCAGTAATGTACAATTAAAGAGTAACAATACATTTATTTCAGTTGTAATATTTCGTACTAAAGTTAAGTTCATATTTTGAAAATTAAAATTTTGGTAGAACAAATACCTGAAATGGAGAGTTATCTGTTGACAATCGAAGAATAGAAGAAGAGAAAGAAGAAGCTCCAAGTAGTCTCCGAGCAGTAGCAGATATCAGCTCCAAGATCGCCCGAAATAAGCTAGAAAGTACCCAAAGCAATAGAAATCCGAGAAGAAGCTCCAGAGCAATGGGAGTATAGAGCTAGATGAAGGAAATGAAGAATGGTGTGAGTTTGGGGGGCTGTTTTCGGCCAATATATATAGGGGAGCAATGCGTCCCGGTTGGAGACGCATTGCGCCCACGTGGACCGCCGCGCGGCGGCCCAACGGTAACATAGCCGTTGGCCTGGGAGCAATGCGTCCCCGTTCCGGACGCATTGCCCGCGTGGCAAATTCTAGCCGTTGGGCGCGTCCCGGGGCACGACGCATTGGTCCCACAAAGGGCAATGCGTCCCGGTTCAGGACGCATTGCACTCCTGTGGGGCCAATGCGTCCCCCGCCGGGACGCATTGCTCTGCCGCGTGGCAATGCGTCCCGGCGGGGGACGCATTGGTCCCACAACAGAGCAATGCGTCTCGGCTCGGGACGCATTGCCCTCCTGTGGGACCAATGCGTCCCCCACCGGGACACATTGGCTCGCGGGAGAGCAATGCGTCCCGGCAGGGGACGCATTGCTCCAGAAATGTGCCATTTTGGGTAATAAGTTCAAGAACGTGCCATTTGGGTAATTAAAATTGGCAAATGTGCCATTTAGGTATTTTTGCCTTATTGTTAACCTATTGGGACTATGACATAGAGGTTCTACGAATATTGTATCTTATATGCTATTTCAACTTCAAGGGCACTGAAAGAACACCTGTAACGGTCCATCTGTACTCTAGATGTTCCTCTACAGATGCATATTGAATTGATCACTCTATTTTGCATTGATGCTCAATCTATCTGTTCTCCTTATTTTCTTCAGTCTGCCTTCCTTTCTGTTCTCATTTTAGTCCTTGTTTTCTTCAATTGACCCTCCTTCATTTGATTGTGTATATGGAAAAAAGCTGTTCGGAAAGGCTCTATCAGATGGTGACGAGCCATGCTTAGCCAGTTCAGGTAGAGGTCATACACTGCTATTTGAAAAATGAGAAGTTGTCATTGTACTTTTCAAATGAAAATTTTGGCAAGAGTGATAGGTAAGTGGGAGACTTTGATCGCTTCAAAAATTTTCGGGCTCCCGTGGCAGCAGTGGCACTTAACACTTTGTCAAAAAAAGAATTAGCAAGGAAGGTTGGTCACAAATTTAACTACTCTAGATATTTTAGTATACCACTTTACCAGTAGTCCTCTATTGGCGATATGCAACAATACCTCTCTACGTTCCAAATTCTACAGTCTTCTACCTACTCCATTGAATTCCTTATCCTTGATAGGTAGGTTGCAACCTCCCTTTGACTGCATGGTTAGAAGAAGAAAAATAAGCCGTAGCTTCATACTCCTTACCTGTATGGAAAAGTCACAACTTTATATTTTTCGTATATTTGGTCTCCGTTTTACTTTACTAACTAGCTAATACCAATGCTAATGATTGACCTACTCATTTATGTAGAAGAGTTTCTACATCAACATCATAGACACTAAGCATTTAACAAAAACTCATAACCATGAAAGTTAGATTGAACTTGTGACAACTATAATAATGATTCTTGTTCATTTGTACAAATGTTACTATACGTTGGTTTAAATTGTAAAGTAAACTTCTCATGAATCCTCAATGCACTTAAAACACAATGAAAATGAGATTGCAGCCACCATGGTGTAATCCTCAACCATATATTTTAATTCATAAGCTTCAACCCATCAGGCATATTATAAGTAATTTATTCTTTATTATTGTTGAGAAGTAAACTTGTGGCATACACGATTCAACCCATCAGCATAAGTAATTTATTCTTTAATATTATTGAAGAGTAAACTTATGACATACATGAAGTAAATATTTCACCTTGAACTATTCCATTATCATGGTTACTAAATATGATGAATTTGTAAACGATCTTGCACTATTCCATTAGCTTGGTTACTAATTATGATGAATTTATAAACACTATCTACATTAGAATAATGAAAGTAGAAAAATAAGTGTAACACATGTGAAAACATATGCCACATCATTTCATTAATAAAAAATGCAGAAGGCATCGTTGGGTGCACCACCAATTACGATGTGAACATTTTACATGATACATATCACTATCCTCCCAAAGCCTACCTTCTCCCACCAATAGTTGTTTATTTATCTTATTTAATGTGATGTGTTATACCTAAAAAAGGTAGAACAAAAAAAAGAGCATAAAATTTGTTTTGATCATATTGTATGACCAAGAGAAAACTCACGTCCAATATTCATATGATAAAGTGTATGTTCATGTGACTAAGTATAAAAATAACTTTGACATCTAATCTTATGAGTACTGATATCCAACACACCATATACACTAGGATTCAGACCCCAGCCTTGAGACTATGTCACGAGCAGCAACCCATGCATGTGTCTTTTATTTTCACATATTATCGATGCTCTGTCTGTACTATGCCAGTTTCAAAGTATAACAATGCTAGAATATGAATAGACGTTGTGATAAATGTAAGTGATTGAGTGGTGGGTGGTTGAATGAAATTATTGCCTTTGTTGCAGAAGTTGCATATATGAATGCAACCATGCAACATACAACGTTACAACCGCATTAGTATATTTTTTTCCTTGATGATTGTGCCACATTGTGCTACATATTTTTTAGTATATTTTCGTTGAATAATTAACACTGTAATAGGTACATTTAAGTATGGATTTTTGACTTATAGAAAAATGTATAGAAACGTAATTTTGGTCATGTCAAACATTATGTGCAGTCCTGAAGCATAAGAAAAAAAAATTTAACGCTTCTTGAATGTTATATTTTTCTGATTATAAAATTCTCCTGATTGTAAGCAATGTTTTAATTAACATTTGGTCTTGTTCAAAATAATTTTTGTTAGTGCAATGATAATCAATCAATACTGTTATGTATTTCCAACAAAATGTGATCATGTTGCATATAAGTAACATGATTGAATTGCATGTGGCAAAGGGATTAATGCAAGTGGTTAGATGGTAGATGGTTGGATGACATTATTGCCTTTGTTGTAACAGTTGCATGTATGCAACCATGCATGTATTTCCACATGCAATTCTATTTTGTATTTTAGTAATTTTATCATTGTAATTTTACATGTACTTAGAATCTATAAGTTTAGATTTATTAATAAAGCAGACATACTTAGACAATAAATACATTATTTTTAATAAAATATTGAGTATTATAAAAATTAAATAAAAGAAAATGGATTTCACTTGGAGGAATTTTTGTTGGGATTAGAAAATAATATTAGCTGGATCGACACGTTATAAGAGATATTTTATGGTGCTTATAAATTATAACTATAAATTTCGATTGTTGATTACTTCTAATGTGGAAAATATTGTTTTCATTAGTTACTCAATGTCCACTAAGAGTTGTAACTTGTCAAATCGCAGTAAGTAATATCTTTTCCCCTAAGAAAACTACATATAAATGTGTCAAACTGACCGAACCTCAATGTAAAGATATTTGTTTCATACTCCACATACTGGTATTTAATTTCCCTCATTTCTGTAACACACCACGTTAAAATATTAAGCATGTGACCTTCATTTCACTATATAAGCATTTGATTTTTTTTTCTTTACGGTACCTTCAGTTATCATTCCCCAATACATAAAATGGGTAATGTTATAGATTTAAACTAGTTATCGTCCACAATCACAAATTGAAACATCACATATAACCTAAAAGAGTTTATTGTATATGATGAATAAAAATCAATTTTTATAATTTTTATTAAATGTAGGTGATTATGACAACTAAAGAATCAAATATGGCACACTATACCTTATACATATTAATAGGTACATTAAATGGTATTCACACTAACGTACGAAGAAATTTAATCATAATTTAGGAAATGGTACGGGTAGTGATGGATGAGAAAGTTATACAATATCATAAACTATCTACATTTTAAAATATTATGAAAATACACCATGTGAATTCTTTTTTCTTAGTGATGTGGTATACACTAATTGTGACTTTAATCTATTTCATTGATATGAATACATCTACTTTTCTATTCATCTAGACATGTACACCTATATTTGCCTTGTTTGGGTCATCTATTCTATCAAGTTAGAGATCTTCTTTTTTAGTCATACAAGCATGAAATTCAGTCAATCTCCTTCCATTACTGGGTGCTCTTTAGATTCATTTACTCTATGCTTCAACAAACAAACTATCACTTCATTAATAATAAAAGGATTATGATGCATTGGCATTTTTTTCCACTTAGTTATGAATATTTTGTACTCTATTTATGGCTTCCAAAATATTTGTGCATAGATCCCAGATCAAATATACAAACTCTACCTATTTGCAATTGCCATTAATTTTTGCATTCGATATCACCAAAATGGTATACACTTCAAGGTAGAAAGCACATCGTACATATTGGCAACCAATAGATGCATGTCTTGTGTTTTTTTTGTTCTTTTTAGATGGTTAGAATCCAATAAAACTTGTTTGGTAATATTCATACGCTAGAAAATTTGGACATGATATCTTTTAAGAATTTTGGAGGTTTTTTATTCATCTCGGCCTCCTCGTGTAAGAAAAATAAAAGGAGGATTAAATCACTAATTAAGCAAGGAAAGTAAACAAGTAGGACACAATAATCATTTACCTTTTGTTCATACTATTGGGGAAACATTATGAGTTGCCTTGATAGTTGAGACACACATACAACTAAATGTATAATCCATGATAATTTTCACATTTTATAGTTATGTCACACTTACACTAAATGTATAACCCATGATAATTTTCACATTTTATAATATATATAAGATCTTCTAAGGAAATAAGAAACAACTCAATTTGGTAGCTAAATATAATAAAATATAATGAAGTTGATGAAGATTAAAAATATGCCTAATTGATTGTAGAATGCATCTAATTAATTACATGCAAAGCACATGTATAAACTAGTACAATAAATATGTATCAAATATGTCTCGAATGATGAGTTAGACCAAATGCGACAAACAACTAATCATTCTCATTTGAAATATGCATACTAGTTTTAGATATATGAATGACTAATCTAGATGGGGTACATTCTAGGTATCCACTACTAAAAAATAGGATATTACTAACTATAGATGAAACTCATTTTAACAATTTGAAGAAGTTTACACCCTATAAGTGACATATATTTGAGTCACCTATATTTTAAAAGTGCCATATTCCTAAAGAGACATATATTTGAGTCACATATATTCTATGAGAGAGAATAATGTTTAGGTGATAGGCATGTTTGTCACCTATCCTTTAAGTGACAATTATGTCGGTCACCCACCCATAAGATGATAGGCTTTCTAGTCATATATCTTTTAGGTGACATGCATGTCATTCACCGAACATTTCCCAGCTAAGAACAAACATAAACATAGATTATGTTAGGTTTTATTAACGGCTAGTTATTTATGGTGTTGTTACTTTAAAATTTGTAAATTTTGTTTACAAAAATGCACACCAAATTCATAGTTTGTCATCCAACTACACCCAACAAAAGAAGTCCTAAATTCAAGTCAAAATCAAAATTGTTGAACCAAATTGCCCCCAGGTATAGGTCTAACGTTTTTATAAAAAATGTTATGTTATGCATGTATGGGATTCAAGAGTAATATACAAACATGAAAAATTCAAATTAATATGTATACATGTATTTACTACAAATAAATAAAACATGTTTAACAATATATCATTTCAACATTTACCATATATGCATAACATATTATATTGTATATACGCATACATATATCTAAGAAACTATATAAAATATATATAGAGAGAGAGATGTGGCTCAAAGCATGTGCATATAACATAGTTCCGTCAGCCGTGGATGTCAATTTCTAATAAAAAGGGAGAAACATGTAAACTAAAAATCAAAGCTTTTAAGAAGACATAAATGTTAAATAGAACGTGATATCTTTTCCCAATGACAAAAAATGATTTTATGATTAAAAATCACGATCTGAATGTAATAGTTAATGAAAAATTGTCATAATTTAGCCAAAAAATCAAACTAGAATGCTCAAGTTATAACCAAAATCATTGAATAAAGAATTTATGTCATCCAATTGATTACTAAAACAATATATATATATATATATATATATATATATATATATATATATATATATATGTGTGTGTGTGTGTGTGTGTGTGTGTGTGTGTTTGTGTGTGTGTGCTGGTTTGTGTGCCCAAAGAGATAATCATATGATGAGTGTAATAGTATATGTTTTAAATGATTTTATTAATAAGAAAGCAATCTTTCAATTTATTCTTTTTCAATCAATTATGAGATAATGATGAAACATAATAAATGTCTAAATAATGACATAACTCAATATCGTATGTCTTTAGGTAGATGACCTGAATAATGATATCATACAGATGTTAAGAGCATGTAGATTGTTGTTATTTTCCTAGTTGGACATTATTGTCGAAGGCTGGTAGACATCAAATAACACATAAGACTAGAGTGTGTGTTGGTTGATGACAAAATCTCATCAGTCATGTTATGTGATATCAAAGCAAACACATAGATACTTGTTGGAGAACATTGTATTGAATAGACTCACCTTCAGAGTGACACATGGAAACCATAATTGGTAGTCAGAATCATCTCTCCTAGTTATGGTGATGATTTGGTTCTTAGACCTAAAGTCACTACACTCATCACATGTCGTACGATGTACTTTGACATCATCCACTAAGACTTTGAATAAGGTTTGCCATAAAGGTGGTGATCGGGTACATTGTGACACATGGGGATGACTGTGAGTGATGTACATGGGATTTGTCCTTGTATAAGAGTTTGATATTCAAGCCACTTGATAAGGGAGATTGAGAAAGGCATGTGCATGGACATGTGAATCAACATATATATTGAGGTCACATATATCTCAAATAGTCTACTCTAGTTCAAGGACCATGGATTGAACATTGAGACGATGACGATTCCCTACCTCGAGTTCAATCTAGATATTGTTATAACACCAATAAAAAATTCTAGGTTGAAGTTGTTCTCTAACTTTTCAGATTACTTGGGTAGAAATGATGTGTTTCTAGGCATCGCTCATTGCTTGTGATGTCATAAATTAGTTATGGACATTCACTGCCAACATAACTTGGAACCTATAGGGTCACACACATAGGATACACTTGGAATAGGAGTTCATTCATGAATATAGTTTAAACTTAATTGCTAAGGAGTTAGGTATTCAATTTAAACAACGACAATTGAATAACTAACTGACTATAATCTGAACCAATATGTTCAAGTGTTGAATTGATTTGTTGGAGTCTTAGGTGAATTGAAACCGAATTGGTTACATATTGGTTGAGCTGGGGCATGAACCGACCAGTTTACATAGTGAATCGATCGACTCAAGTTCTCAAATGACCAGTTCATGTGATGAACTACCCGATTCATTTATCAACCTAATTGCATGAAGGATAAGTGATGATGTCACATTGTGCATTGATTGAATATTAATTATTAATACAATTACAATTGGGAAACCTTATGAAACATCTGCTTCAAGGGTTGATCTGGTCTACTCACATGCCAACCTATCAGTTCACCTCTGAAATGATCATTTTGCCACTCACAAGATGCACAAATTCATGAAATTTCGTCTCCTTTGACTCTTGCTCAGACTGGGAACCCTGACCCTAACCCTCCTATAAACATAGGGGTACTGGGGGCTTCTCATATACAACATCAATTAGATTTTACAATTGTTGTCTTTTCTTATTGTGGTAACCAAGAGAACCTGAGAAAGTTCAACCTGATAAAGGGTGGGATAGCAAGGGGGAATAATTGTGTGAGATCAAGTTGGTGCTAGTACACCGACTAGAAGGGACAACTCCTTCTTGTCTGTTTTTCTAGAACGACAGGAGCTTGTGTGGTCCGTGTGGACTACTATACATGTGAGAAGGTTGTTGTGTACTGCTAGAAGTACAAGGTCAATTTTTGTCTATGGTGTTCAACTAAGAGCTGTTGTTGACGTTGTCTGGGTGCGACTTGAAGAAAGACACACACTACTATGAGGATATTGTCATTGGACTTGCTCCAGGACTAGGTATGACCTCACAAACCATCATTCCCATTACATAGTATTTGATGTGATCATCTATTAAAGGGGAATATGGCAAATAAGTTTTTTTTTGTTGCTTGTTCTGATGTCATATTTCACAATAGTGGTATTCGAGCCACGTCAATGTACTACGATTTGGGATTTATCAATATGATTGGATTTTGGTTTTCATCTTTTATTTATTGAATACGATGCAAATACTTATATGATTAATGTGCATATCTGATTAAATACCACATACAATCCCAACTAATATATACATATATATACATACACACACACACACACACACACACACACACACACACACACACACACACACACACATATATATATATATATATATATATATATATATATATATATATATATATATATATATATATATATATATATATATATATATATATATATATATATATATATATATATGTGTGTGTGTGTGTGTGTGTGTGAGTGTGTGTGTGTGTATGATATGATATTTAGGCAATTTCCAAACATCTCCCTATAATTAGTTTTGATGGTAGATTTGTAGCATGGTTATGGCCAATAATCCTAATTGTCTGTGTTTGGTTGGTCATGGTTATTTTGTTCCTATTTATATCTCGGTTTACATACCAAGCCTATATCTTCTTCTTCCACATGTAAAAGTATTATTCTCTCCTTCCTATGATCCCCTTGAATGTAACTTGAGGTTTTCCTATTATCATGCAATATGTATTATGATTGTACTTAATTCTTGTTACATTGAAGAAAATGTTCAACACTACATGAGCTGCCCGTTTTAGACAACGAGTTGATCGGTTGGAGGATAGATAAGAACAAATGATAGAAGGAACTGAATCGACCAATTGGTGGACCAACCGATCATTTATAGGTGTCTAGATGTGACTTGGATCGGATGCCAGGCGATCATTTTGATGACCAACTGATGATCTAGGAGGTGAGCCGATTGGTTTAAGGGTTAAATCAATCAACCTTGATTGGTTAAAACACAAATCTTCACCAACAAAAGGCTGATGCTTGACATGTAGACCTAGGTGGTAGTAATTCCTTATGACTCCAAGGAATTACAATAGTATGGTCATAAACATATGTTTTATTGTATGTTTACATTTGTGGGATATAGAATGTATATGATACTTACAATAGTATGTGATAATTAGTATGTATATATATAATCCTTCAATCAACTAATTAAATCTAAGATAATTTCCATTAGCAAAAAACATGAAAAACTTGTTCGAATAAGCATGGGCATGCCAAGCATGGTGTGTCATCTATCTCGTGGAAGTGTGATGCTAGTTATGTGGGCCTGCCATGTAGGGTGCATTACTATTGTGTTGGCTTTTGGGTTAGGCTTAACTATGTGATTTAAGCACCTAGAATCATGTAGATGACTATGTCAAAGAGTTGTGCATATCATCAATCTAAGAATTGCATAAGATGAAATTGGATAAAGCTTCATACCTTAATCATTAATTATGGATGCTGGTGTTGGATAGGTGATAACTCAATTATTTTGGATCTTAGCTCACTAGAAGGCTGCACACTGCAATTTTCTAAATCAATAAGTGAGGGTTAGCAATTTTAACAAATTCGTGAGAATGATAATTAATTAAAAGGCTAATTAGACATCATCAATTTTAATCAAACCAAATAAAAAAATTCTTTAACAAGATTGCAAATTTCTCTTGTAGAATCAAATGGCAACAAACAACACATTTGTGACGTCCCCAGATTTTCTAAAACTTAATCTGATGTGTGATGGCCAAATTGAAACCTCACCTCAGCGAGAATCCCAATTTAAACACCACACACTAGGCTAAGAAGAAGAAAATCAAGGGTGTCAGAAGGAAACACAGTAGCACATGTACATGAACAATAGAAAAACCATACACACATGTTCACCATTCAACATATAATTACAACATGAATTGTTACAACATTTGATATTACATATTGAATAACAAACTTCTATCATATACATGTACTACAACTAAACTACAGGATCTTAAGACAACAGGTCCACCTGTACATCAGCTCGCCACACAACTCTCAACTATCCTAGATCTTCAAGAGCATAACCACAACCTAAACAAAAAGATTACATGTGGTACACGTCAGTACAATATTTCATGAATATTGTACTGAGTACGCCTATGTGTCTTTTATATACCTCTCATCACATCTTGGCAATAAGATAAAACTAATACTTGGCAGTTATAGAACATTATAACAAAAAGCATATACTTGAACAAGAATGATTATTAACAAAAGAGAACACATGTTTTAAGCTTATTTCCATCATATTTCTTGTGCATCTGCCCCTAGGGCTTTGATGTCTTTAGGCCTTATGATCTACCACCAAGTGGTTTGTGATCATTATACATGTGATCTACTCCCTAGGAGTTTGTGATCACTTTCTGAGCACCGTGTGCTTTCATATATATGATGGATCAGATATCTTATGTTTCATGTGTCCATAGCCATAAGTACAAAAAATCAGGCAACATATCACACCAGAACAATCATTTCATCCAATATCGTATGCCAAGTATTTTACTATGCATATAACACAAGAATATTGAATAATAAGCCAAGTAAGAGGTAATGGTGTACCTTCCAAAGAGATAGATCATACTAAACACATATCACTGATGTCAACTATAAGCTTGGTCAAACCTGATCAAAACAAGACCATATACTATCATCAGGTTCTCATCTTATTATATCTCATCTTAACCCTAATTATGTCCATTAGGGTTTCTCTTATCTCATTGTGGTATTCTCATGATTACTTGTATTCTTATCTTATGATTATCTCACTGATGTCATTTTCCATATTACATCTTATTATTAAAGTTCATCATCTGAACATTAGGTTCCATACCATTTTTGTGCACATATTAACCCTAGGTTACCTCATTAACCTAGATTAGGGTTTTATAACACGTATTAAGATTCATCTTCATATAACATGGATTTTGTTCATCATTATGATCTCATAATTAAAACAGAAGTTCAATATACTGATATGAGCTTTCTCTGTAAATTTCATCATTTATAGAGCATGTATGTATTTATTGCATTTTGTTAGGGTTATTAGCCCTAATTAGCCATATTAAGCAAAATACATGATTTCGTACATCAACATGATCATCCTTGACATCAGGTGCATTATAAGCATTATTATGGAGTTACTGACATTTTTCCATAATTTTATGTCATCATTTGACATTTACTATCCATCAATTAAGCATTTCACTACTAACAAGATATCACTGATATTCGTGCATTAAAAGCAGGATATTATGCTTCCATCTTGTTCTATGCATTTTTATGAACATTTTGGTATATCATATGTATTTTTTTGATGCTCGAGATAATTACTATGAATTTTGTAAGATTTGGACATTTACTGAATTATTGGGCGATTTACCTTTTCCTGGCCATTCAGAGGCCGCCACGTGTCCAGATTGGGGGTGTGGCTCCTTTAGTTGATTACACTCCGACCCGCCTGGTTCATCGTTGACCCGCCGGTTCTCATTTGGAATTGGGCCGGTTTAGCTGGTTCTCAAGGATTGGACCCGATCCTCCCTTCTTTCTTTCCCTGGTCCACACGATCGTCCCAAGTGGGACTCTGATCTACAGGACGCCGCCGTGCAGGAAGCTCTCCGGCCGGTTTGGTTCGCTCCCTCACTCTGACTCGCGGCGGTTCTTCGCAATGACGCTCTTCGTGAGCGGTCTCTGTCGCAAGTAGGTAGGGCGCCGTAGAGGCTTGGATTCCGGCAATGAATCAGCCACCTCCAAGTCTTCATCTGACTCGCTGCTATTTGTTACTGCACTCCTGTGAGAAATCACAGTTGCTCCTCTCCTCCTCGTTGAATAATAACGCTGCCAAGAGATTCGATATCAGCCCCCTTCAAGCTGTCGACCTCTCAACTTTTCACTCAAAGCGCCCATGATGAGCTCGAGGAGTACCGCCACTGGATGCACTATTGCGGTGGAACAAAAGGAGTGAAAGTTCCTCTGTCTCAAAGCTCCAAGGTGGCACTTTTGAAGCTTCAAGGAAGCCAACTGAACTCATATGCACCCCATGAAGGTGAAGGAGACTCCTCCAGACGTGGTACCTTCAGGCTTCAACATCCGCAAGTCCTTTTCTCTAGAAGGGGGCTTTCAACAGCCACGATTACCGCGCAAACTACTCTCTGCAATGGAGAAGCAGTGGAGAGGATGAGATGGTTCTCCCTCATCCGTTTACTAATGGGCACATGTAAAGGGTCGCACAACGGCCCTCAGCGAGTCGAGCTTAACTACTCATCCACCTGTTCTGTTTGATGCACATTTGGAGATCATGGTAGCGTGGGTGCTTGCATGCCTCACTGCTCCATGACTCCTCAAGATCCGGAGCTGGGAGATGACTTTGATGCCGTCCAAAGTGCATCTAACAGCTGTGAAAGAACCCCAAAAACAAGGGATCCGTGGCTCACTAAAGTAGGCAGTCCCAGCCAGAGGATTAGACATGAATGGCCCGGATTCGGCCACACAGGCCCAACCCAGACCAAGGGGCGTGACATTCTCATTTTCCTTAGACTTTGGTCTAATAATCCTCAAAATGCACATTATTTCATGATATTCAAACCTAAATAACTCCCTCTAGGAGCATCCAAATGCCACCAAATATTAACCATAGCTCCCATACCTCTCGAGCTACCTTCTATTTAAAATTGGTGACAAAACTCATCTTTTGGACCACTCAATAAAATTCCTCAAAAAGGCATTAAAAGGGAGATCTTAAACATTATATAAATCTCAATCAACGTTCAAACTTTACTAAAACACTTGAAACTCTCATTATAACTCAAGATATGGATTCTAATATGTTATTGGAGATTTATGGATTTCAAAAATCCACTCCATCACATCCTACACACCTTAAAAGATATTTCGTCCTCGAAATTAAGCCAGAAAAACCACTTTGTCACAACATTTTATCTTCAATCCTTCAAACAGACAAGTTAAATGGGAATAACTTCCATGACTAGTTCAGGGACATTGACAATTGTTTTCACACAATAGCACAAGCTCTATGTCCCAGAGACACCAGAGGTAGATAAGCCTACTCTCACTGCACCTAAGGCTGACAGGGATGCTTACAAGAAGCATACTGAAGATGTTGCTGATGTCAAATTCCTAATGTTGTGCTCCATGAACTATGAGTTGCAGAGATAACATGAGAACATGGATGTTATTGAGATGGTAACACATCTTATGAACATGTTCCATGATTATGCAAGATAGGAGAGATATGATATCTCCAAGGCATTGTTCAAATGTAACATGGCAGAAGTATATCGAGTCTTATGATCATTGTTTACTGGATGATCCAAAGATAAATTTTTATAACATAAATACCCACAAGATTAAAACATGATAAATCAAACATGAAATATTTATAGCATTGTCATCTAGAGCACAGAAATAAGAAATTACATTTCTAGAATCTGTGATGATGTTTGTCTAAACTCTTTTGGTTATTGAACAATTAGATATATGCAAATCTTATTTCTTGGGCAACATGACAAAAGAATATTTCACTAGATGTAGTAGGAGAGTGAGTATTCTATAAGGCATTGTACATATTGATGTATGTACACCTTCAGAATAAATGTTAGAGGTAATTATGTGTACCTCTTTATATTTACTGATAATCTTAGTAGATACGGTGATTTGTATTTAGTGAAATACAAGCAAGAATATCTTGAAGTGTTCAGAAGATCATGAAATAAGTACATAACCACATTGATAAAAGTATTAATATACTTTGATATGATTATTGTTGAAATACTTTAAACCAAGAGTTTGAGGTCCTTCTGGAGAGATAGTGGCAGTGCATCACAATGAATTACACCTAAAACATAGTAATGTATCTTAAAGAAAGAATCACACCTTGATGTGTCATGGTATGATTATAAATAAATCTATCTAGTCTTCCTATTTCCTTTTTGAACACATGATTTAAACTCAAACAATGTACCATATAACATGCCTTAAAAGATTTCGTATGAGATATGGTATGGGAGTGTCCTGATATGTCTTTTATAAAGATTAGGTTTAAACTTATATTAGAAAATAGTTTCTTGAAAGGTTTTATCCATAAATCACATAAATGTTAGTTTGTTGAATACTTACTTTTATCACAATCTAACAACAAA
This sequence comes from Alisma plantago-aquatica, assembly GCA_963693085.1. NCBI lineage: Eukaryota > Viridiplantae > Streptophyta > Magnoliopsida > Alismatales > Alismataceae > Alisma > Alisma plantago-aquatica. The sequence goes on from OY856409.1 coordinate 916,522,752, forward strand.
AGTATTGTTTACTAGGATAGATGAATTCCAATGTTGAATTTAATTCAAAGGAAATGTTGGGAGTAAAGTAGAACTCGAAAGGTCCAAGATCAACATGAAAACATTGAACCTAAAGAGGTATAGTAAGAGAAATGATGATCACAAATTGTTTTGGAATCTTAAGTTCATAATGTAACAGACAACCTCATAAATCTAGTAGAACACACATAGAGATTAAAAGATTGTGAATCTTATAACTCAGATAGATGGTGAGTTGTTCATAAGATTATGAGCCAACTACTAACTAGAAGCTATTGAGGGACCAATATCTGAGAAATGGATTAAGGCCATTATATCCAAAATGGAGTCCCTGTACACTAACAAGGTATGACCTTAGAAGTGCCACCTGAAGGGGTAAAACCCATAGGGTTCAAATGGGTTAAGAAAACTTACATGGATGACCTATGTAACATATTGAAACCTAGAACTCAATCTTATTCCAGGATTAAGAAGTTAGAAATCTTAGTCTTAGAGGTTTATCCAAACAAGGATAAGAGTATGCTCTTTAGTGACCTTAAATATGTTAATGCATGAATAAATCACCCTAACATGTAGAATATAAATTAATATTACCTGATACCTTCAAATTAATCATAAAATCAATGATAGGTACATAAGATATGTCACATGAGGTAATACTGTGCATAAAAAGACAAGGTGTCCATAATTGAGAATAATGAATTGTAATTCCACAAAATATGAAGCAAATAAACTTATGTGAGATAATGATAGAGTAGATTCATTCTAGATCATTCCTTTGCCTTATGGTGTAAGGAAGAGAAAAAGGAATCAATAATAATGCTTAAAACATGTTAACGAGATATTGGATTATTAATGAGAGAAATAATAAAAATAATGGATAATGGGTTAAACGGAAAACTTATTGGATAAGAACGACCTCATCTTCATTTTAATGGGATATGCTTTGTCTTGGAGGCCAAGTTTCACCAATTTAGGATAATAATCATCATATCTATTTAATTTATACAAGAAAAGGTTGTTTCTCCTTAAAAATATTAAATCAAATATTAAATGACTCGAAAATTGGAAAATAATCTGAGATCATAATCTACATATTAAAATATGCCTTTGGGTAAATTTTCACTCAATTTGGAGAAAGTTTGATTAAAAGGTGAAATCAGGAGAGAGAAAGTGTATAGAACCTTCAAAATATTAAATAAATGAACAAACAACTCCAACATATAAAACTGATGGCAAATTCATATCCAAAACATTAAATATGACTTGTGGGTGAAGTTTCATCAAATCTAGCAAATCTTTTCACCATTAATGTAGGAGGGAAAAAAATAAGTTTTGAATTTATTTTACCTAATAAAAGTTCTCAAAAGGCAAAACTAATTGCATATTCGGATTCTACACCTCAAAAGTAGTTAGGGTGTCAATGTTTATCAAATTTTGAAATTTTTTGGACACTAAAATGAAGAGAGAGAAATTTATTTAATAATATTTGTGTCACTATATAATTGGATTGGGAATATATGTCATGTAGCTCTTTTCTTTTTTGGCACTTGATCCGAAGGCTGGGAGAGCCCCGTGGGCCAGTGTCCATTGATTGGATGGTCCGGGATTGATGCATGGGTTTTGAGTCACTTTTACATGCTTATTTTATATATGTTTTATGCACGTATTTGTCATTTTCTTGATTATATTTGCATAATTCACTATAGTTGGCCTTTAAAATCTATTTGCATCAAATTATACTTATTTTATCATATTTATATGATTTTATATAATCCCCAGACTTATGCACATGTTTCGGCACTTTTTCAGGTACTTTGACACTGTCCAGAGTCGATACCATCGACCCTGGTGTGGATAGTATCGACATTTCATCAGGAATCAACCCTGAAACTCAATTTTGGAAGGAAATATCAACATCATGGTCGATACCATCGACCTGGGTGTCGATGGTATCGACAACGCCGGGATCTGCCGAATTTCTGCAATAAAACGGAGCATTCTAATCTGACAGTTGAGCTTTTTCAATGTTGTAAAATGGTCCTATGAGCTAAGGAGAGCACGACCAGCCAAGGGGGAGATCTCATATCGTGTTGCATGACATCCAAGAAGGAGAGAGAGAGGAGATGAGAGTTGAAGGCCGGCAACTGGGCAATCCGGTCACCTCTAACGGGCGATTTTGATGTCGGAAGACTTCAAAATGCACGTTTCTCGAGGAGGATCTCCAGGAATACCTTCGTATCAGGGATCACACAAGTTTTCTCCATGTTTCATATATTTTTCTTTACTCCTATGTATTCTCCATTTTCAACCATGTGGCGCTAATCCCCATCGTTCCTTAGGATCCGAGAGTAGCCCGGGGAACCGTTATATTGAATTTTTGAATGAATTAATATAGAATTCTTGTTTCTTGGATATATAATTGGGGAGATTGCTTGATTTACTTATGATTCATGACCATAGGTAAATAATTAGACTAATAATTACTCTGGAAAGGGGATTAAAGGTCAGAAAACCCACTTTTATACACCATCATATACGTTCCTTAGACTAGGCGACATACAGATAGTGGAGAGATACCTAGAGTCATTGTTAATGTGCCTAAGCTAAGATATAAATTGCTATGAAAGTAGAATTGGGTTAGATTTAGGTAGTGTATTGTAGCATGGAAGTGGGAAATCTTGATTACATGCTCTCTATCCAAGAATCGATAAAATTTTTGTTTATTAAGCAAGATATTAGGTATAACGAGACCCTGTGATGAAATCGGCAATCCTAAGGAATCCCATTTCATTTGATTAAACCAACATTTAATCATCACTCTTTTTTTTCCCTTTATTTTATTTTCTTTTTCAAACCTATCAACTCTTTTAATTGGTTTAGCTGGTCGCAATAAGCTAGTAGTAGTCTACTAAAATTCACATTTCCCTGAGTTTGACTCGGGCCTCACAAGGCTTATATTACATTGATATGTACACTTGCGTTATACACACTGTAAAAATCGTGTCAAGTTTTTGACCTCGTTCCCGGGGACACGATGAATTTTAGCGCTACGAGTGCTATGAGCGGCCACACTAGGCAACTTTTAATTCCTGTAATTTTTCTTTTAATCTTTTGAACTGAATTGCAAATCTTATTAATTGTTTTAATTATTAGTATCAGTTTATACACTATCATTTGAAATTGCAGATACTAGTAAAGTAATAATGGGTGACGGAGTGGCAAATGAGGAGCAAGTGATCTGGGAGAAGATCAAGGCTTCTTCCTCCTCTACATCTAAAGGGCCAATCAAGAGGCTGGCCATCAACATTCCAAACTACAAAATTGATCTAGGGCTAATTAATTTGGTCAAATATGATGCATTCCATGGGATGAAGAATGAAGATCTGGTGACCCACATCAGCACGTTCGTGGAAAACTATGATATGATAAAGATTGACAGGTTCCCGTAAGAGACATTCTACTTGAAACTTTTTCCCAGTTCTTTAGCGGGCAATGCTTCAGAATGGCTGGACAATCTGGATGACGAGTACGTTGAATGTTGGGATCACGTGGTTGAGGTGTTCTTTGAGAGGTTCTTTTCGCATGAAAAGATGAACGATCTAGTGAGGAAGATAAACAACTTCAGCCAGCGAGCTATGAAACTTATTCTAAAACTTGGGAGCGCTTCTAGATAATGCTGAGGAAGTGTCCACATCACAGCTTAGACAAGGAGAAGCAAGGTAAAATTTTCTACTTCGCCCTAAATGAACATGATAGGAGCAATTTGGACTCAGTAGGTTCTGGTTTCTTTTTGAACAACATAGGCATAAGGTGCTGGGAGATTCTAAGGAACATGTCCAAAAAGCAGTCTTGGGGTGAAAGGGATGCACCCGAGCAGGTCGGCGTGACACATTAAGCAAAGGCCATCAAAGTGCTTAATGACAAGATGGATCTTATAGCAAAGAAGCTCCTAGAGATAGAGGACAATGGGTCTGATGATGAAGCACATGCAAAGTATATGCATCAATAGGGATATAGAAATAACAATTACGATTGGAGGAAGGAACACAATTTTCAGAAGCCGCAGCCTACCCTAGAGGAAAAGAACAATGAATTGCTTAGCCAGGTGGTGAAGCAAAACTAAGAATTGATGGGCTTATTCGCCAAGATAGTACAATCACACAGTGAGTACATGAACCCGTTTGAGCAGCATACAGAGCCATGGTGCACAACTGAGGATGCTAAAGACGTCCATAACCCAAATTGCAACTGAGGTGGCTGTCGTGAAGCAAGTCATTCAACAAAAACCATATGGGAATACAGAGGCTGCTCAAGTACATCATCAAGTGAAGTATATATCTGTGATTAAGGAGACAGAGCCCCTGATGGGGGAGGTCCATGTAAAGGGCAAACCCAGTGTGCCATACCCCTATAGCTTATATGGACTACTAGGAGGATGTCACCCGTTCTGCAAATCCCACCAAGATTCCACCACTACTGTGCCCACATCTCAGATTTTTTAAAAGACTCCTATGTCGGAAGAGCAGGAAAAAGCTTTACTTTGTAGGGGAGCAACCACTGTCAATAAGGAGAAGCAGCCACAAGTCATGCCATCTATGGATGATGTGTCAAATCCTATCTTAGAAGGTGGTGTTGAAGCAAGATTAGGGGAGGAGACCCCAAATAGCCAATACGCGCCACCACACAAGCGCATAAAGGAGCCAAGCGTGCCATTCCCAAATACTTTACAGCCAAGGAAAGAGCAAAGGCATTTTAAGAAATATCTTGAGATCTGCTGGAAGCTCCACATTAACATTCCATTGGTGGAGGCTATAGAGAAAATTCCTTCATATGGAAGATTCATGAAAGACATCATCAACAATAAACGGTGGATCAAAGATACAGATGTTGTGTGTGTTGATGAAACAGTAAGTTCTATAATCCAAGGAAGGCTGCTAAAGAAGAGAAAAGATCCATGATGTTTCTACATCCCATGTTCCATAGGTGGCCAAAATTTTCCACAAGCACAGTGTGACTCCGAGGCAGGCATTAATCTTATGCCACTTGCCACTTTTCAAAAGCTGGGATTGAAGAAGCCAACACAATCTTCCATGACAATTGAGTTGGCGGATGGATCCATTGTAAAGCCACAAGGTATATGCAAGGATGTGCTAGTCAAGGTTGAAAAATTCATCTTCCATGTTGACTTTGTGGTCATGGACATGGATGAGCTGGAAGGAGGTGAGATGTTATTGGGAAGACCCTTCCAAGCTACGACTGATGTAATCACTACCAGTGGGTGAGGTTACTTGACACTTGGGATTGGTGATGATAGAGTTGAATTCAAATTGCCAAATGAATCATTAGAGACATCCCTTGACAACCCAGGTAAAAGGTATCTTTATGTCAAGCCTAGGACATTAAATAAGGGTGCTTGTTGGGAGGCAACCCAACTTTAGGTTTTTTTTTATGTTTAGTTATTATTATTTATGTTGATGTACTTAGTTTTTGCTTAGGTTTTGATAATTTTTGTAAAAATGGTACCCTAACTCGTGTTTTGAAGTGTGCAAAATTTTAAGTTCGATACTATTGACACCCCTGTCGATAGTATCGAGTTTGGATCAGTAAACGCTGAGAAAGAGTCGATACCATCGACCTTAGTGTCAATAGTATCGAGATTCCTGAAGATTTTCAAAAAATGGGTGATAGAGATATCGATACCAATGACACCCATGTAGATAGTATCGACACTTTTGATTTCCCTGGCTTTTAGATACATCAGTACACTAAAATTGTTGAGCCTGAGTCAATACCATCGACCTTGGTGTCGATGGTCCTGCAGGACAGCTACATAAAATAGGCTGTAAAAAGTGTTGAAACGAGATCTTTTCGCACCATTTTTCGTAGAGCAAAGAAGGATGAAGCAAATCACGTATTAGAACCACTAAGACACAAAAATGGGACACCAAAAAGAAGGAGATAGAAAGAATCACTTGGTCCACTTGAGCATCCAACCATCCTTCTTTACCACACTTCAAAGCGAATGGTACCGCTGTTCCGCCTCTTAAGTGGGAATGTTGACTATGATGTCGTAGTCATATTCAAGCTTGGGGGGGTGTTAGAACAACCCTGTATCTTAGTTTTTATTTACTTATTTCTATTGCTTTTACTTTGAAATATTAGTTGTATATATTTCTAGTTTTACCGCTTTTGTAGGATCCACATCTATCTAGTGTAATCTGTGGAGCTATAAATGCATGGTTTCAATTGGGAGTATTACTCTTGGGTTGCGTGCACATGAAAAAATGAGCATATTGTAAACTGTTTGATTTTATTCTTGTGAGTAATTGAGTTGCATAACTGAGGAAGTGTTTCGGTCAGTCAGCTTCAGGACATGGGGACATGAATGACCATCTTTATTGTCCAAGGAAATGTGATTGACAAGGTTGTTGAGCCTGAATCAATCAAATACTAACATGACCTTAGACTAAAGTTTAAGAGAGAAATCCTTCAGTTACCCTGTACACAGGCTTTTAGAGAGGGACATATGATATTTTTAAAAGGTTCTGTCAATTCATCTTGTGATCTGATCCACCGCAATTTCATTCACACTCCACCAGAAGAAATGGGAGCACATTACTGTCTTTCACTTTTTGATTGCATCTCCTGTAGATAGGTCTTGCATTACAACTATTTTCACACATTTTTGCATAAAAATGAAAAAAAGGATAGAGTAATCATACATGCACATTATCCTTAGGTGTGTGTCATTTAATTGCATAATTGTCATTTTGTAGTGCATTCACATCTTTTGAGCATATAGTTGTACATCATGTGTTGTATGTTCTTGTGAAAACATGAAAGGTGTTAAACTTGTTCCATACCTTTCGAATGCTTCAAATGCACAAGTTATGTAACAAGAAGTGAGCCCGGCAAATAATTCATTGTCATCTACGAAAATAAGGGCTTGAAAAAAATTGAAAAAATTGAAAAAAAGAGAAGAAAAGAAAAAAAAAGAATTGAGAAATAAGTATGAATGAGAGGGAGAAAGGAACCTATTCTCACTTACATACTAAGAAGAATAATTACATGGTGTAGTTTTCTTAGATATTCCATATCACCTTGAGATGGAATGATAGTGCATGCATCATTCCACCAAAAAAGTAGCATTAGGACATTTTCACTTGCATTTTGCATCATGATAGGTCATTAATTTTTGTATTGCATGATTGGCTATTATGTGCTTCCATCTCTTCCACAACCACCTATCCCATCCACATGTTACTCTAATCGGTAGTCCACCCATTATATTACTCTAATTTCATCAAATTAAACTTATTTTATCATATTTATATGATTTTATATAAACCCCGGACTTATGCACATGTTTCGACACTTTTTCAGGTACTTTCACACTGTCTAGATTCGATACCATCGACCCTGGTGTCGATTGTATCGACATTTCATCAGGAATCAACCCCAAAAATCATTTTTGGAAGAAAATATCAACATCATGGTCGATACCATCGACACCCAGGTCGATGGTATCGACAGCGTTGGGATCTGCCAAATTTCTGCACTAAAATGGAGCGTTCTAATCCGACGGTTGAGCTTTTTCAGTACCGTAAAGTGGTCCTAGGACCTAAGGAGAGCACAACCAGCCCTGGGGGAGATATCATATCATGCTGAACGACATCCAAAAAGGTGAGAGAGAGGAGATGAGAGCTGAAGGTCGGCAACCGGGTGATCCAGGCACCTGAGATGGGTGATTTTGTTGCCGGAAGATTGCAAAGCACACATTTCTCGAGGAGTATCTCCAGGAACACCTTCGTATCAAGGATTACATAAGTTTTCTCCATGTTTCCCATGTTTTTCTTCTCTACTCCTATGTATTCTCCATTTTCAACCATGCAGGGCTAATCCCCATCGTTCCTTAGAACCAGAGAGTAGCCCGAGGAACCGTTATATTGAATTTTTGCATGAATTAATATAGAATTCTCATTTCTTGGATATGTAATTGTGGAGATTGCTTGATTTACTTATGCTTCATGACCACAGGTAAAGAATTAGACTAATAATTACTCTAGAAAGGGGATTAAAGGTCAGAAAACCCACTTTTTTACACCATCTTATATGTTCCATACACTAGGTGACATACAGATAGTGGAGAGATACCCAGAGTCATCGTGAATGCACCTAATCTAAGATATAAATTACTACCGAAGTAGATTTGGCTTTGATTTGGGTAGTGTATTGTACCATGGAAGCGGGGAATCTTGATTATAGGATCTCTATCCAAGATTCGATAAAATCTATGTTATTTATGCAAGATATTAGGTATAACGAGACCCTATGGTGAAATCGGCAATCCTAAGGAACCCCATTCCATTTTTTTTTGTGTAACCCTCTCCACTTTATTGATTAACTACTGCAATCTGTACATCATATCCATTGTCTATATTGCCATTACAACCCTCCTTATTTAAGATATGTATAATATCCAGAGGTTCCTCCTCAATCCAACCATCGAGGCACTTTTTATTTTTAAACTTTTTAGCCAGCTGATCTGCTGCTTGATTCGTGCTCCTCTCTGCATAACAGAAGTTATACCTCCTGTTCCCGTTCATCTGAATGCCTTGCAGAGTGCGGATGTATCTAGGTCCAGCCTCCTCCAATCTTCCATTGATCATCTTGATAGCTGCAAGACAGTCTGATTCAATGGTCACTTGGCTCCAGTCTTTCCCTCGTGCTAGATCTACTGCTTTCCGGATGCCTAGGAGCTCAGCTGCAGTTACATTTCTTTCTTGTACCTTCATCACAAAACCTCCTTTCCAGGAGCCCTTCCAGTCCCGTGCTACCCCTGCAATAATGGCACCACCTTTTGTTGTAGCCGCATCAATATTGATTTTTATCGCGGTGGCCGCTGGAGGTCGCCAATTGCCTGTTTGCTTCTCTGTTAATGCATTAAGAGCCACCGTCTTCCTTGGCTGGTAGATTAACTGAGTTTGGCTTTTGATGTGAAGCTCCTGATGATTGATCGGTTTCTCCCTGTTATTGAAAATGGCTTCATTCCTACATAACCAGATGTAGTGGCATGCCACCATGAATTCAACCACAGCTTCCTCCTGGCCTGCTGAATGTTGATGGATCCATTTCCCTGCATTGTTTTCCTGCCAGAAACTTTGTGCTTGGCTTACTTTCAGCTTGGACCACACTGGTCTTACTATCCTGCAATCTCGTAGGGCATGTAGGATGGATTCTTCGGTTTCTTTACATCTGTTGCAAGTGCTATCATCGGTCATCAACCTTTCTTTTCTTCTGACGTTAGTCATGAGGGCTTTGTGTTCAAGCAACCAGAAGAAGAAACGTAGTCTACTAGGAACTTTCAGCTTCCATATATGCTCCCATTTTCCTTCCATTTTTATGTCTTTGCCTTCTCGCAGTAGATTGTAAGGTGAGCGAGTGCTAAATCTTCCATCAACTGTGTGGTTCCATATCCTGATGTCCTCCCTATCAGATATTTCCGGTGGTGATAATTTCCTAATTTCAGTCACCATCTCCGGGCCACACCACTCCTCCACAAACTTCTCGTCCCACTGACCTTCAAGGTTGATCATGCTAGCAACCTGTAAGTCCTCTAACGAGCTCGATATTGGCTTCCTCGTGAGGTGTTTGAGCTGCAGATGTTCTTTGATCCAGCCGTCTTCCCACAGATTAGTTGTCTTCCCGCTCCTTAAATCCATTCTTGAATTTTCTAAGATGCATTTCTTTCCTTTGCAGGCTGCTCGGCATAGTCTGGATAGGTTTGTTCCTCCATCCTCCTTGTATCTATAGTACTTCTCTTTTTGATTGTTGCACAAGATGCCTTCCTTTCCAGTTGCGATGTCCCATGAGTGCCTCATTAGGAGAGCTTCATTCCATTCTTTCATTGCTTTAAGTCCCAAACCTCCATATTTCTGATCACAGACTAACTTGTTCCAAGCCACTAGAGCCATTGGGTGCGATTTATTTGCTCCCCCCCATACGAAGCTTCTGATCGTGCGATCAATTCTATTGCACAAGCTAATAGGAAGCACGACCGTCTTCATAATGTAAGTAGGTATGGTTTCTAGACAGGACTTTGCGAGACATACCCGGCCTGCTAGAGATAAGGTTCTTGCTGACCATGCTCCTATTTTATTCTCGATCTTGTCCACCACCATTTGATATGTCGTCCTCGTCACCTTCCTGTGGATGATAGGAACTCCGAGATACCGTCCCAGATCCTCAGTCACCAGAAAATTGCACTCATTTAGAACATCCTGTCTGCTTAGTCTAGGCACGCTGTTGGCGAAGAAGACTCTCGTTTTTGAATCAGAGATGGTCTGCCCCGAAGCAGCGCCGAAGACCTTGAAGATGTTTAGAATTTCCTTCATTTGCTTTCTGCTCGCCTCTGCAAATAAAATGATATCGTCTGCGAAGCAGACATGTGAGATGGGATCACCACCCTTTGTAGTCGTACAACTTTCCACTTGCCCCTCTTCATGCTTTGGTTAATTAACTGGCTCAATCGCTCTAAACACAGAATGAAAAGATACGGGGAGAGAGGATCCCCCTGTCTCAGGCCTCTACTTGATTTAAAAGCTTCAGTTAACTCCCCGTTCCAGTAGATGGAGGTCGATCCCCCTGTAATAGAATTCATGATGTATTTCCTTACATTATGGGATATTCCAGTCCGGATTATGGTATCCTCTACGAATTGCCACGCAATTGGATCATATGCTTTGGTTAAGTCGATTTTGATTGCCATTAGCTTTGCCCCTTTCTTCCTTTACATCAAATGTACTACCTCCTGTACAATTGCTATGTTGTCGGTGATGCTTCTGCCAGGTATGAAGCTACTTTGTTCCTTCGACACCCAGTTAGATAGATGACATTTAAGTCTTTCAACCACTACCTTCGAAGTTAGCTTTAAAGCAATGTTATTTAGAGCAATTGGCCTCAGCATCTCACATCTCTCCGGCTTTGTTTGTTTAGGTATAAGCACCATCGTCACTTTACACAGCTCCTCGGACAACTCATGTCCTATTATTCCATCCTTCACAGTTCTGCAGACGGATTCTCCCACTGAAGACCAGTTTCTTTGAAGAAAATGTGCATCCGCTCCATCTGGCCCTGCAGCCTTGTAGGGGTTCAGATTTTTTACTATCCGTTCAACCTCCGCAGTCGTAGGTGGCTGAGCTATAGCTTGCCGTTCATTCTCCGTTAGGCTACTGAAATTCCCTGGACATGCTTCACACGCTTGGGACCTATCTTTTACCGGTTCCGTTAGGGCATTTTTAAAGTGGCTTATCACCAACTTCTTTAATTCTCCAGCTTCTGACACCCAAGCTCCTGCTTGATTCTTTAACATGGTGATTGTGTTTGCCCTTCTTCTTTGATTTACCCATGCATGGTAGAATCTCGTGTTTCTATCTACATTTGTAAGCCAATTGATATGACTTTTTTGCTTCCAGTCCTCTTCCTCCTCCTCCAGCAAAGCTTCTAGTTCCGCTTGCATTCTCATACACATTTCATCAGAGATTGGGTTGTATCGATCCGCCATGTTCTCCTGTAAAATAAGAATATTGCGCAACAAGCGGTCCTTCTTCTTTCTTCGTTTTGTGTACTCCTCCCTACCAGTAGCTGCAAGTTCTTTCTTTGATTTCTCCAGGATTGTGTTGAAATCCCCGTCCTCCCTTTTCCATTTTTCTTGGACAGTCTTCATGAAGTTGATGTCCGAATTCCAGCTCGCCTTGATCTTGAAGTTGTTGTTATTGTTTTTGTAGCTCTCCCGACGTCCACCCATCTTCAGTAGGATCGGGCAATGGTCAGACTGTAATCGAGGAAGATGCTCCACCATAGATCCTGCATAATTCAACATAAATATTTCGTTAGCAACTGCTCTATCTAGCCTTTCCAGGAGTGTGCCATGCTTGTATGTATATTTAGCTCCGGAAAATCCCAAGTCAGATAAGCCCGCCTCTAGGAGTGCCTCGCTAAACACACTTGCTTCTCTGTGATCGAAGGTCTCGCTGCCCAGTTTTTCATTGATGTGACTCTTGGCATTGAAATCGCCTAAGACGACCCAAGGTCCCTTGTATTTGCTCCCCATCTCCACAAGATGTCGCCAAAGAAGATTCCGCAGTTTTTTCTGTGGGCTAGCATACACTATGGTGACATACAGACCATTATTGATTGTGCACGAGATAAACTGTCTATGACAGCTCAGGATATCAATCTTTACTTCATGGTTGTTCCAGCAAAGCCAGATACCACCAGAGAAACCTCTGGCATCAACTCTAAAAGAGTTGGAAAACCCCAACCTTTTCACTATATTAACGGCCTGCTCTCCACTTATTCTGGGTTCAAGGATGGCTACTAGACGAGGTTTCTTTGAGTTTTTAAACTCCTTTATCAGGTTGCATGTCTTCTTGTTACCTACTCCCCTAACATTCCAGCAGAGGATGTCACACATTAAATAACTAGTTGTAGAGATGAAGGGGTTGATTATTTACTGGCTTGGGGGGACGTTCTCCTTCCCTTTCTCTTTCTCAACTTCAGCAAGAACTTTCTTCACAGCCTCCGTGCTTGAGTTGATCACTTCTGCCGGTATACTGCGTAGACTTCTTCTTGGTACCAATGGTTCTGGGACCGGTAGCTTCTTCCCTGGTCTCTTCATTTTTGTTCCACTCCCTTTGATGCTTCTGTCAATCCCGCTTGGTTCTGTGCATTTCTTCTCCTTTTTATCACAGTTCCGAGCTGCTGCAATGGTGGCTTCTTGACCTGTATTTTCTGCCTCCTCTTTTTCTACTGTCATCTCTTGTGTATTATCCTCATTGTCTATGATAATCACTTCGTCAACTTCTGGATTTTTAACAACATGCTGCTCTATTTCTTCCAATCGTACCTTTGGTGTCTCGTCTCTCTTCTCTACTCTATTACTACTGCCACTCACCTTAGGATCTTCTTCTTCACCATTCCCATTTTTCCCCTGTGTTGGTTTTTTCTTCTTCCAAATCTTCAGAGGTCTTGTTTCTCGCTGTTGAACCTCACCATTACCATGGCTATTGTCTTCATTGTTCCTGTCTGCCGTACCTTCTTCTTCCTCAAATTGTGCGAACCGATTTGTAGTTTTCCCAGTCTGCCGCCCATTATCTCTTCCATTCAGTTGTTTTCTTCGAGTACCCTTTCTACCCTGAACTAGCCAACCCCCTTCATCCGCGGTTTTAGATTTCTCCTGGTTCTGTGGGTGTTGCTCTCCTGTGTTTCTTCTTGCTTCCCCAGTTTCTCCCTTTTCCTCACAATCCTTGGAACGATGTCCCTCCCTCCCGCATCTCGTGCATTGCCATGTGAATCCTTCATACTCGACCTGGTATTCTAACCCATTGATCCAAATGGACGTTTGCATTTTCATTGTGGTATCTACCTCAATCGCAAGTCTTGCAAACTTGCTTCTCGATCTGCTCAGAGTGTGATTGTCTATCTTCACCAGACGGCCAAGTGCCATACCTATGTATTCCAGCATCGTTGGAACATACAGGTGTAATGGTAGATTTAGAATTCGCACCCAGGTCACCATAAAAGTGGGTAGTTCGGCAGTGGGGATGAAACTGGTGCTCCATTCCCACACCGCAAGATTTTTCCCGAATATCTTCCAGGGTCCTCCAAACATCGCCGTCTCATAGTCTTTCCTACAAGACATTTGAATAACGTGATGTCCCAGCTCCAGTTCGAAGATGTTGTATCTCCCAGTGATATTCCACATAGCTTTCAGCCGGTCCCTCAACGTCATGTATCTGATATCTGCTCCGATCAATCTCGCCACGATGGCATATTGCCAAGGTCGCACCAGTTCGTCTATGGCTTCCGGTTTGACTTCCAGCACCGGATCTCCATCAATGATCTCTAGTGTAACATCTCTGTGATCCAGGTTGTCTTCGAAAAGCTTATCCAGGAAGAAGATCTCAGCCTTCTCCGCTCCTTGATTCGTTCTAGGTGCTTCCCCGTTGCTCTGTCCTCCTTCCATCGATGTGTCGTTTATCTGTGTCATATCGGCTATTGCAGGTTTCTTCCATGCAGACGTAGAGACAGACGATCTCGGATCCACGCCCCCGCTTTCCATTAGGGTTTTGGGTGGTGGCTGTGGCTGCGGCGGCAGATTACTTTTTTCCTTTTGTGCTGCTTCTTTACAGCCCTCAGAGTTTCTCATCTCTCCCATGCTTGGATTTCCCCCTCCTGCTTCTCCTCCACGCATGCCTCCATAGCAGAACGCGATGCCCAAGTTCATAACCCTAAAGCCTTGTTCATGCTGATATATCAACCCCACCCTTTCTTTTTTTGTCTCTAAGGAGTCTCCCACCTCCTCGCGAGGTCCCCTGTCAACCCCTTCTGATTCCCTGACGGTAGATCCCCCAGTTTTTCCACCGCCGTGGCCGCCGCCATCGGACGCCCCCCTTCCCCCTCCGCTCCCCAGTTTCTCCATTCCATTCCATTTGATTAAACCAACATTTAATAATCGCTCTTTAATTTTCCCTTTATTTTTTTTTCAAACTTATTAACTCTTTTAATCAGTTTAGCTGGTTGCAACCAACTAGTGGTAGTCTACTAAAATTCACATTTCCTGGAGTTCGACTCGGGCCTCACAAGGCCTATATTACATTGATACGTACACTTGCGTTATACGCACGATAAAAATCGTGTCAAGTTTTTGGCGCTGTTGTCAGGGACACGGTGAATTTTAGCACTACGAGTGCTGCGAGCGGCCACACTAGGCCACTTTTAATTCCTATAATTTTTCTTTTAATCTTTTGAATTTAATTGCAAATTTTATTAATTGTTTTAATTATTAGTAGCGGTTTATACACTATCATTTGAAATTTCAGGTATCAGTAAAGTAATAATGGGTGACGGAGCGGCAAATGAGGAGCATACGATCTGGGAGAAGATCAAGGCTTCTTCCTCCTCTGCATCGAAGGAGCCAATCAAGAGGCTGGCCATCAACATTCCTAACTAAAAAATTGATCCAGGGATAATTAATTTGGTCAAATCTAATGCATTCCATGGGATGAAGAATGAAGATCCGGTGGCCCACATCAAAACATTCATGGAAAACTACAATATGATAAAGATTGACATGTTCCCTCAAGTGACACTCAACCTGATACTTTTTCCCAGTTCTTTAGCGGGCAATGCTTGGGAATGGCTGCACAATCTGGATGACGAGTACGTTGAATGTTGGGATCACATGGTTGAGGTGTTCTTTGAGAGGTTCTTTTTGCCTGAAAAGATGAACAATCTAGTGAGGAAGATCCACAACTTCAGCTAGCGAGCCGGTGAAACTTATTCTGAAACTTGGGCGCGATTCCAGATAATGCTGAGGAAGTGTCCACATCACGACATAGACAAGGAGAAGCAAGTTAAAATTTTCTACTTCGCTCTAAATGAACATGATAGGAGCAATTTGGACTCAGCGTGTTCTAGTTTCTTTTTGAACAACAGAGGCACAAGGTGTTGGGAGATTCTAAGGAACATGTCCAAAAAGCAGTCTTAGGGTGAAAGAGATGCACCCAAGCAGGTCGGCGTGACACATGAAGCAAAGTCCATCAAAGCACTTAATGACAAGATGGATCTTATAGCCAAGAAGCTCCTAGAGAAATAGGACAATGGGTCTGATAATGAAGCACATGCAAAGTATATGCATCAACAGGGATATAGAAATAACAATTACGATTGGAGGAAGGAAAAAAAATTTCAGAAGCCGCAGCCTACCCTAGAGGAAAAGAACAATGAATTGTTTAGCCAGGTGGTGAAGCAAAACCAAGAATTGATGGGCTCATTTGCCAAGATAGTACAGTCACACAGTGAGTACATGAACTAGTTTGGGCAGCAGATACAGAGCCATGGTGCACAACTGAGGATGCTAGAGACATCCATAACCCAAATTGCAACTGAGGTGGCTGCCATGAAGCAAATCATTCAACAAAAACCAGTTGGGAATGGAGAGGCTGCTCAAGTTCATCATCAAGTGAAGTATATATCTGTGATTAAGGAGACAGAGCCCCCGGTGGGGGAGGTCCATGAAAAGGGCAAAATGCATTTTGAAATGGAGGCTAAACCCAGTGTGCCATAACCCCGTAGCACTTATATGGACTTCCAGGAGAATGTCACCCATCCAGCAAATCCCACCAAGATTCCACCACTACCGTGTTCACATCTCATATTTTTGAAAAGACTCCTACGTCAGAAGAGCAGGAAAAAGCTTTACTTTGTAGGGGAGCAACCACTGTCAATAAGGAGAAGCAGCTACAAGTCATGCCATCCACAAATGATGTGTCAAATCCTATCTTAGAAGGTGGTGTTGAAGCAAGCTTAGGGGAGGATACCCCAAATAGCCCATATGTGCCACCGTACAAGCGCATAAAGGAGCCAAGCGTGCCATTCCCAGATAGTCTAAAGCTGAGGAAAGAGAAAAGGCACTTAAAGAAATATCTTGAGATCTTCTGGAAGCTCCACATTAACATTCCATTGGTGGAGGCTATAGGGAAAATTCCTTCATATGGAAGATTCATGAAAGACATCATCAACAATAAACGGCGGGTCAAAGATACAAATGTTGTGTGTGTTGATGAAACAATAATTTCTATAATTCAAAAAAGGTTGCCAAAGAAGAGAAAAGATCCAAAATGTTTCTACATCCAATGTTCCACAGGTGGCCAAAATTTTCCACAAGCACAGTGTGACTCAGGGGCAAGCATTAATCTTATGCCACTTGCCACTTTTCAAAAGCTGGGATTGAAGAAGCCAACACAAACTTCCATGACAATTGAGTTGGCGGATGGATCCATTGTAAATCCACAAGGTATATGCGAGGATGTGCTAGTCAAGGTTGACAAATTCATCTTACCTATTGACTTTGTGGTCATGGACATGGATGGGATGGAAGGAGGTGAGATGCTATTGGGAAGGCCGTTCCAAGCTACGGTTGATGTAATCACTTCCATTGGGTGAGGTTATTTGACACTTGGGATTGGTGATGATAGAGTTGAATTCAAATTGCCAAGTGAATGATTACAGACATCCCTTGAAAACCCAGGTTAAAGTATCTTTATGTCAAGCCTAGGACAATAAACAAGGGCGCTTGTTGGGAGGCAACCCAGCTTTAGGTTTATTTTATGTTTGGTTATGATCTTTTATGTTGATGTACTTAGTTTTTGCTTAGGTTTTGATAATTTTTGTAAACATGGTACCCTAACTCGTGTTTTGAAGTGTGCAGAATTTTAAGGTTGACACTATCGACACCCCTATAGATAGTATCGAGTTTGGATCAGTAAACGTTGAGAAAGAGTCGATAACATCGACCTTAGTATCGATAGTATCGAGACTCCTGAAGATTTTCATAAAAATTGGTGACAGAGATATCGATACCATCAACACCCATGTCGATAGTATCAACACTTTTGATTTCCCAGGCTTTTAGATACATCGGTACACCAAAAGAAGGATGAAGCAAGTCACGTATTAGAACCACTAAGACACAAAAATGGGACACCAAAAAGAGGGAGATAGTAAGCATTACTTGGTTCACTTGAGCATCCAACTATCCTTCTTCACCACACTTCAAAGCGAATGGTACCGCTATTCCGCCTCTTAAGTGGGAATGTTGACTATGAGGCCATAGTCATATTCAATCTTAGGGGGGTGTTGGAACATCCCGCTATCATAGTTTTTATTTACTTATTTATGTTGCTTTTACTTTTGAAATATTAGTTGTATTCATTTCTAGTTTTACCGCTTTTGTAGGATCCACATCTATCTAGTGTAATCTATGGAGTAATAAATGCATGGTTTCAATTAGGAGTATTACTCTTGGGTTGTGTGCACATGAAAAAATGAGCATATTGTAAACTTTTTAAGCTTATTCTTATGAGTAATTGAGTTGCATAACTGAGGAAGTGTTTGGTGAGTCAACTTCAGGACATGGGGACATGAATGACCATCTTTATTGTCTAAGGAAATGTGATTGACAAGGTTGTTGAGCCTGAACCGATCAAATACTAACATGACCTTAGACTAAATCATAAGAGAGAAATCCTTCAGTTACCCTATACACAGGTGTTTAGAGAGGGACATATGATATTTTTAAAAGGTTCTGTCAATTCATCTTGTGATCTGATCCACCGCAATTTCATTCACACTCCACCATAAGAAATGGGATCACATTACTATCTTTTACTTTTTGATTGCATCTCATGTAGATAGGTCTTGCATTACAACTATTTTCACACATTTTTGCATAAAAATGAAAAAAAAGATAGAGTAATTACATGCACATTATCCTTAGATGCGTGTCATTTAATTGCATAACTGTCATTTTGTAGTGCATTCACATCTTTTGAGCATACAATTGTACATCATGTGTTGTATGTTCTTGTGAAAACATGAAAGGTGTTAAACGTGTTCCATACCTTCCGAATGCTTCAAATTTACAAGTTATGTAACAAGAAGTGAGCCCGACAAATAATTCATTGTCATCTATGAAAACAAGGGCTTAAAAAATGAAAAAATTGAAAAAAAAAGAGAAGAAAAGAAAAAAAAGAAGAATTGAGAAGTAAGTATGAATGAGAGGGAGAAAGGAACCTATTCTCACTTACATATTAAGAAGATTAAGTACATGGTGTAGTTTTCTTAGATATTCCATCTCACCTTGAGATGGAATGATAGTGCATGCATCATTCCACCAAAAATGTTGCATTAGGACATTTTCACTTGCATTTTGCATCATGATAGGTCATTAATTTTTGTATTGCATGATTGACTATTATGTGCTTCCATCTCTTCCACAACCACCTATCCCATCCACCCGATGCTCTAATCGGTAGGCCACCCATGATATTCTCTTCATTCATGAATACCAGGAGATCTGCTTCAATTTAGATGGTAGTTAGGAAATGAGAAACGTAGATAGGAGATGACAAGATGCATCAAGTTTGGACCAGATGAGTTTATCATATTAACTGCTTTAATTGATAGTGTTTGATTGATTTGGGGACAAACATCTTTTACATAGGTCTTTGGTCGACTGGAGGGTAGTTAGTGTTCAGTGGTTAAGGAGGGCCGGTTTGTGAAAAGAAAGTGGGGATGATGCACATGCATTTCATGTATTTATGTCCTTATGCTGACTTATCCCAACCAGATCCAAATTTTTGTTGCTCGAGGATGAGCAAGGTTTAAGCTTAGGGGAGTTTGATGCATGGGTTTTGAATCACTTTTACATGCATATTTTATATCTATTTTATGCATGTATTTGTCATTTTCTTGATTATATTTGCATAATTCACTATAGTTGGCCTTTAAACTCTATTTGCATAAAATTAAACTTATTTTATCATATTTATATGATTTTATATAATCCCCGGACTTATGCACATGTTTCGGCACTTTTTCAGGTACTTTTACACTGTCTAAAGTCGATACCATCGACCCTGGTGTTGATAGTATCGACATTTCATCAGGAATCAACCCCGAAACTCAATTTTGGAAGGAAATATCAACATCATGGTCGATACCATCAACCTGGGTGTCGATGGTATCGACAACGTCGAGATTTGTCGAATTTCTACACTAAAATGGAGCGTTCTAATCCGACGGTTGAGCTTTTTCAGTACCGTAAAGTGGTCCTATGACCTAAGGAGAGCACAGGAAGCCCTGGGGGAGATCTCATATCGTGCTGTAAGACATCCAAAAAGGAGAGAGAGAGGATACGAGAGCTGAAGGCCGACAACCGGGCGATCCAGGCACCTCAGACGGGCGATTTTGCTGCCGGAAGACTGCAAAATGCACATTTCTCGAGGAGGTTCTCCCGGAACACCTTAGTATCAGGGATTACATAAGTTTTCTCCATGTTTCCCACATTTTTTTTCTCTACTCCTATGTATTCTCCATTTTCAACCATGCGGGGCTAATCCCCATTGTTCCTTAGGACCCGAGAGTAGCCCGGGGAACCGTTATATTAAATTTTTGCATGAATAAATATTGAATTCTCATTTCTTGGATATATAATTGTGGAGATTTCTTGATTTAATTTTTCTTCATGACCATAGGTAAAGAATTAGACTAATAATTACTCTGGAAAGGGGATTAAAGGTCAGAAAACCCATTTTATAAACCATCTTATACGTTCCTTAGACTAGGCGACGTACAGATAGTGGAGAGATACCCAGAGTCATCGTTAATGAACCTAATCTAAGATATAAATTTCTATAGAAGTAGAATTGGCTTAGATTTCAGTAGGGTATTGTACTGTGGAAGTGGACAATCTTGATTACAGGCTCTCTATCCAAGATTCAATAAAATCTATGTTATTTATGCAAGATATTAGGTATAATGAGACCCTATGGTGAAATCGACAATCCTAAGGAATCCCATTCCATTTGATTAAACCAACATTTAATCATCGCTCTTTTGTTTTCCCTTTATTTTATTTTCTTTTTCAAACTTATCAACTCTTTTAATCAGTTTAACTGGTCACAACCAACTAGTAGTTGTCTATTGAAATTCACATTTCCCAGAGTTTGACTCGGGCCTCACATGGCCTATATTACATTGATACGTACATTTGCGTTATACGCACGGTAAAAACCATGTCAAGTTTTTGGCACCGTTGCCGGGGACACGGTGAATTTTAGCACTACGAGTGCTGCGAGCAGCCACACTAGGCCACTTTTAATTCCTGTAATTTTTCTTTTAATCTTTTGAATTGAATTGCAAATCTTATTAATTGTTTTAATTATTAGTAGCGGTTTATACGCTATCATTTGAAATTTCAGGTACTAGTAAAGTAATAATGGGTGACAGAGCGGAAAATGAGGAGCAGATGATCTGGGAGAAGATCAAGGCTTCTTCCTCCTCTGCACCTAAGGGGCCAATCAAAAAGCTGACCATCAACATTCCTAACTACAAAATTGATCCAGGGCTAATTAATTTGGTCAAATCTAATGCATTCCATGGGCTGAAGAATGAAGATCCGGTGACCCATATCAGCACGTTTGTGGAAAACTGTGATATGATAAAGATGGACATGTTCCCTTAAGAGACACTCTACCTGAAACTTTTTCCCTGTTCTTTAGCGGGCAATGCTTGGGAATGGCGACACAATCTGGATGACGCGAACGTTGAATGTTGGGATCACATGGTTGAGATGTTCTTTGAGAGGTTCTTTTCGCCTGATAAGACGAATGATCTTGTGAGGAATATCCACAACTTCATCCAGCGAGCCGGTGAAACTTATTCTGAAACTTGGGAGCACTTCCAGATAATGCTGAGGAAGTGTCCACATCACGACATAGACAAGGAGAAGCAAGCTAAAATTTTCTACTTCACCCTAAATGAACATGACAGGAACAATTTGGACTCAGCATGTTCTAGTTTCTTTTTTAACAACACAGGCACAAGGTTCTGGGAGATTCTAAGGAACATGTCCAAAAAGCAGTCTTGGGGTGAAAGAGATGCACCCGAGCAGGTCGGCGTAACACATGAAGCAAAGGCCATCAAAGTGCTTAATGACAAGATGGATCTTATAGCCAAGAAGCTCCTAGAGAAAGAGGATAATGGGTCTGATGATGAAGCACATGCAAAGTATATGCATCAACTGGGATATAGAAATAACAATTACGATTGGAGGAAGGAACCAAATTCTCAGAAGCCGCAGCCTACCCTAGAGGAAAAGAACAATGAATTGCTTAGCCATGTGGTGAAGCAAAACCAAGAATTGTTGGGCTCATTTTCTAAGATATTACAGTCACACAATGAGTACATGAACCAGTTTGGGCAGCAGATACAGAGCCATGGTGCACGACTGAGGATGCTAGAGACATCCATAACCCAAATTGCAACTAAGGTGGCTTCCATGAAGCAAATCATTCAACAAAAACCAACTGGGAATGCAGAGGCTACTCAAGTACATCATCAAGTGAAGTATATATCTGTGATTAAGGAGACAGAGCCCCCGGTGGGGGAGGTCCATGAAAAGGGAAAAATGCATTTTGAAATGGAGGCTAAACCCAGTGTGCCATAACCCCATAGCTTATATGGACTACCAGGAGGTTGTCACCCATTCAACAAATCCCACCAAGATTCCACCACTACCGTGCCCACATCTCAGATTTTTGAAAAGACTCCTATGTCGGAAGAGCAGGCAAAAGCTTTACTTTGTAGGGGAGCAACCACTATCAATAAGAAGAAGCAGCCACAAGTCATGCCATCCACAGATGATGTGTCAAATCCTAACCTAGAAGGTGGTGTTGAAGCAATCTTAGGGGAGGAGACCCTAAATAGCCCATATGTGCCACCGCATAAGCGCATAAAGGAGCCAAGCATGCCATTCCCGGATAGTCTAAAGCCGAGGAAAGAGCAAAGGCACTTCAAGAAATTTCTTGAGATCTTCTAGAAGCTCCACATTAACATTCCATTGGTGGAGGCTATAGAGAAAATTCCTTCATATGGAAGATTCATGAAAGACATCATCAACAATAAACGACGGATCAAAGATACAAATGTTGTGTGTGTTGATGAAATAGTGATTTCTATAATCCAAGAAAGGCTGCCAAATAAGAGAAGAGATCCAAGATGTTTCTACATCCCATTCTCCATAGGTGGCCAAAATTTTCCACAAGCACAGTGTGACTCAGGGGCAAGCATTAATCTTATGCCACTTGCCACTTTTCAAAAGCTGGGATTGAAGAAGCCAACACAAACTTCCATGACAATTGAGTTGGCAGATTGATCCATTGTAAAGCCACAAGGTATATGCGAGGATGTGCTAGTCAAGGTTGAAAAATTCATCTTCCCTTTTGACTTTGTGGTCATGGACATTGATGGGCTGGAAGGAGGTGAGATGCTATTGGGAAGGCCGTTCCAAGCTACAGTTGATGTAATCACTTCCATTGGGCGAGGTTACTTGACACTTGGGATTGGTGATGATAGAGTTGAATTCAAATTGCCAAATGAATCATTAGAGATATCCCTTGAAAACCCAGGTTAAAGGTATCTTTATGTTAAGCCTAGGACATTAAACAAGGGCGCTTGTTGGGAAGCAACGCAACTTTAGGTTTATTTTATGTTTGGTTATGATCTTTTATGTTGATGTACTTATTTTTGCTTAGGTTTTGATAATTTTTTTAAAAATGGTACCCTAACTTGTGTTTTGAAGTGTATAGAATTTTAAGGTCGATACTATCGATACCCCTGTCGATAGTATCGAGTTTGGATCAGTAAACACTGAGAAAGAGTCGATACCATCGACCTTAGTGTCAATAGTATCGAGATTCCTAAAGATTTTCATAAAAATTGGCGACAAAGATATCGATACCATCAACACCCATGTCGATAGTATCAACACTTTTGATTTCCCAGGCTTTTAGATACATCGGTACACCAAAATTGCTGAGCATGAGTGGATACCATCAACCTTGGTGTCGATGGTATCGACACCTGCAGGACAACTACATAAAACAAGCCGTAAAAGGTGTCTAAATGAGATTTTTTCGCACCGATTTTTGCAGAGCAAAGAAAGATGAAGCAAGTCACGTATTAGACCCACTAAGACACAAAAATGGGACACCAAAAAGTGGGAGATAGCAAGCATCACTTGGTCCACTTGAGCTTCCAAACATCCTTCTTCACCACACTTTAAAGCGAATGGTACCGCTGTTCCGCCTCTTCAGTAGGAATGTTGACTATGAGGCCATAGTCATATTCAAGCTTGGGGGGTGTTGGAACATCCCTCTATCTTAGTTTTTATTTACTTATTTATGTTGCTTTAACTTTTGAAATATTAGTTGTATTTATTTCTAGTTTTACTGCTTTTGTAGGATCAACATCTATCTAGTGTAATCTGTGGAGAAATAAATGCATGGTTTCAATTGGGAGTATTACTCTTGGGTTGTGTGCACATGAAAAAATGAGAATATTGTAAACTTTTTGAGCTTATTCTTGTGAGTAATTGAGTTGCATAACTGAGGAAGTGTTTGGGTGAGTCAACTTCAGGACATGGGGACATGAATGACCATCTTTATTGTCCAAGGAAATGTGATTGACAAGGTTGTTGAGCGTGAACCGATCAAATACTAACATGACCTTAGACTAAAGTTTAAGAGAGAAATCCTTCAGTTACCCTGTACACAAGTCTTTATAGAGAGACATATGATATTTTCAAAAGGTTCTGTCAAATCATCTTATGATCTGATCCACCGCAATTTCATTAACACTCCACCATAATAAATGGGAGCACATTACTGTCTTTCACTTTTTGATTGCATCTCATGTAGATAGGTCTTGCATTACAACTATTTTCACACATTTTGGCATAAAAATGAAAAAAAGGGATAGAGTGATCATACATGCACATTATCCTTAGGTGTGTATCATTTAATTGCATAATTGTCATTTTGTAGTGCATTCACATATTTTGAGCATATAGTTGTACATCATATGTTGTATGTTCTTGTGAAAACATGAAAGGTGTTAAACTTGTTCCATACCTTTCGAATGCTTCAAATGTACAAGTTATGTAACAAGAAGTGAGCCTGAAAAATAATTCATTGTCATCTATGAAAATAAGGGCTTGAAAAAATAATTGAAAAAAAAGAAAAAAAAGAGAAGAAAAGAAAAAAAAAGAATTGAGAAGTAAGTATGAATGAGAGGGAGAAAGGAACCTGTTCTCACTTACATACTAAAAAGAATAAGTACATGGTGTAGTTTTCTTAGATATTCCATCTCACCTTGAGACAGAATGATAGTGCATGCATCATTTCACCAAAAATGTAGCATTAGGACATTTTTACTTGCATTTTGCATCATGATAGGTCATTAATTTTTGTATTTCATGATTGACTATTATGTTCTTCCATCTCTTCTACAACAACCTATCTCATCAACCCATTGCTCTAATCGATAGGCCACCCATGATATTCTCCTCATTCATGAATACCAGGAGATCTACTTCCATTTAGATGGTAGTTAGGAAATGACCAACGTAGATAGGAGATGACAAGATGCATCAAGTTTGGACCGGATGAGTTTATCATATTAACTTCTTTAATTGATAGTTTTTCATATATTTGGGGATGAACATCTTTTACATAGGTCTTTGGTCGCCTGGAGGGCAGTTAGTGTTCAGTGGTCAAGGAGGGCCGGTTTGTGCAAAGAAAGTGGGGATGATGCAGATGCATTTCATGTATTTATGTCCTTATTCTGACTTATCTCAACCAGATCCAAAGTTTTGCTGCTCGAGGATGAGAAAGGTTTAAGCTTAGGGGAGTTTGATGCATCGGTTTTGAGTCACTTTTACAGGCTTATTTTATATCTGTTTTATGCACGTATTTGTCATTTTCTTGATTATATTTGCATAATTCACTATATTTGGCCTTTAAACTCTATTTGCATCAAATTATACTTATTTTATCATATTTATATGATTTTATATAATCCCCGAACGTATGCACATGTTTCAGCACTTTTTCAGGTACTTTCACATTGTCTAGAGTCGATACCATCGACCCTGGTGTCGATAGTATCGACATTTCATCAGGAATCAACCCCGAAACTCAATTTTGGAAGGAAATATCAACATCATGGTCGATACCATTGACCTGGGTGTCGATGGTATCGACAGCGTCGGGATCTGCCAAATTTCTGTACTAAAATGAAGCATTCTAATCTGACGGTTGAGCTTTTTCAGTGCCGTAAAGTGGTCCTATGACCTAAGGAGAGCACGGCCAACCCTGGGGGAGATCTCATATCATGTTGCATGACATCCAAGAAGGAGATAGAGAGGAGACGAGAGCTGAAGGTCGGAAATTGGGCGATCCGGGCACCTCCGACAGGCGATTTTGCTGCCGGAAGATTGCAAAATGCACATTTCTTGAGGAGGATCTCTAGGAACACCTTCATATCAGGGATTACACAAGTTTTCTCCATGTTTCCCACATTTTTCTTCTCTACTCCTATGTATTCTCCATTTTCAACCATGTAGGGCTAATCCCCATCGTTCCTTAGGACCCGAGAGTAGCCTGGGGAACCGTTATATTGAATTTTTGCATGAATTAAAACATAATTCTCATTTCTTGGATATATAATTGTGGAGATTGCTTGATTTACTTATGCTTCATGACCATAGGTAAAGAATTAGACTAATAATTACTCTGGAAAGGGGATTAAAAGTCAGAAAACCCACTTTTATACACCATCTTATACGTTCCTTAGACTAGGCGACATACGAATAGTGGAGAGATACCCATAGTCATCATTAATGTTCCTAATCTATGATATAAATTGATACGGAAGTAGAATTGCCTTAGATTTGGGTAGTGTATTGTACTTTGAAAGTGGGCAATCTTGATTATAGGCTCTCTATCCAAGATTCGATAAAATATATGTTATTTATGCAAGATATTAGGTATAACGAGACCCTGTGGTGAAATCGGCAATCCTAAGGAATCCCATTCCATTTGATTAAACCAACATTTAATCATCTCTCTTTTGTTTTCCCTTTACTTTATTTTCTTTTTCAATCCTACCAACTCTTTTAATCGGTTTAGCTGGTCGCAACCAGCTAGTAGTAGTCTACTAAAATTCATGTTTCCCTAAGTTTGACTTGGGCCTCACAAGGCCTATATTACATTGATACGTACACTTGCGTTATACACATGGTAAAAATTGTCAGGGGTCATCTCCTACCTCGTACCCGATCGGGAAACAGGGAGGGGTATTGTGGAATTTTTAAAACTCGATATCTGTCTCTACTCAATCAATTCTCAAGATTTTTGTTCTGTTAGATTTCTTTGTGATTCCGCACAAGAATATCCTAACTTTTTGTTGTTGTAGTGAAGAAATAAGAAAACTCCAATTCTCTTGAAACCACCCTCTCATCGCAAACTTGGAAACCCTAGTACACCTTCCCTCACCTATAAATACCTCCACTCTTGGACTAGTTCCATCTACTAACTAGTTCCCAGCCATCATTAACTCGTACAAACTCATTTTTAATTTTTCCCCAAGTGGAGACCATGTGTTTCCAGCATTTAGAAGAGCCAATTTTTGGAACATAATCAAGGATGTCGTATTTGCTCTTCATCCACACCGCCCAAAGCAAATCTAGTTTAGTGAGGAATTCATACACCCTTTTAGAAGTGGCCATCCAAGTGATCTCCTTTGGGTCCAGAAGGCCTAGTCCACCACTATGAACAGATTGAGAAACTGTGCTCCAATTGATTGCATGGTAGCTTCCACTCCAAAGGAATCCATCCATCATAGATCTACATTTCTCCATAACAAAAGGAGGTAGATCATCCAATCTGCACCAATATCGAATTCTACTGGTCAGAAAAGATTTGATGAGGACTGAGCATCCAGCCATGGAAAGGCAGGCCTCATTCCACTTCTCCATAGAGGATCTAAGGCTATCAACACAACTTTTAAAGTCTCCAACCCTCCCCACCCCACCGGAGATGGGTATACCAAGATATTTGGTCAGGAAGACCCCTTCAGATACCCCCGCCAACTATTTGAGTCTACCTCTACGTGAATGGTAGGACTTGGATAGAAAAATCTGAGACTTAATATCAGTTATGTATTAGGTAGTGAGCTTCCCAAAATTTGTCATAATTTTCCTGAATCCTCACATGTATTTGACATACCCGGAAATGAATAACAATACATCATCGACAAAGATCATATGGTTAAGCACTTTGGTAACATTGATCTTAAAAGGCTTGAAGCATCCTTCCATTTTAGCAAAATCAGTTAGCCAGGTAAGATTCTCCATCACAAGAGAAAAGAATAAAGGAGACATAGGGTCTCCTTGTCTAAGACCATTAGTTTCCTTGAACAAGCCTTTAGGAATGCCATTGATGAGAACAGAGAAAGAGTTCATCTCCACACACTCACGTATGATGTTGATGAAGCGAACCGCAAAACCCAACTCCCACATAGTGCTCCATAGCCCTGCTGATTTAACATGATCATACGCTTTGGAAATATCTACTTTGATACATGCTTTCTTGGCTTTGTTCTTAACCTGGAAATTGAGTAAAAACTCAGTGGCAAGAAGGGCATTGTCAAAGATATCTCTCACTTTGACAAATGCATACTGATCAATAGATATATTTTTCGAGAGGATGTTCTTTAACCTTCTAGCTATCACCTTAGCAATAGTTTTGTAGTCGTCTTTCTTTTGGTCCTATGGACAATAGCCTATGCACATTGCTCTTATCTTTTGATATTATGGTTCTTGTCAACTATCTTGTTTGTGGTGATCTTTGATATTCTCTTGACTCTTTTCCTCATGCCATAGTATATGTTGGACTTTTTTTTTTGTTATATGCCCACTTTGAGGTGGATGATTATGATGGTTAGTTTTATGATGGCGAATTTGTAAAATCTGACTATACTTTTTACTTGCCTCTCTATTAAGCATTTTGTGTGACTCAGTACCCCTAGAGTAATATATTTTGCATTGGTTTTGGGTTATGTGCCCTTATTATTATTTACTTTTGGGATGGAGGTTATGTGCCCCATACCCAGGTTTCAAATTTATGAGGTTTGTCCCAACATTTATATATATTGGGAGCTTGGTTATATGCCAATCTCTATCAGGTTTCAAGTTTATGAGGCTTGGCCTCCTTTTTTATTTATGTTGTTCTAGTGCTATACTTATCTCACCTACATGGAGGTTGTGATGGGTTATGTGCCCAAAAATATTATGTGTGCTTTTGTAGCTCCACTTTTAATATTGATTTTTATGTCAAGTATTCCTTTTATCATATGTTGGTGATTCATTCCTTTTTTGTCCATTTGGGTAGTTCTTACCTTTTTCATGGGGAACCTTCTATACTTGATGTACCTCTTCCCTAATATATATTGCTTACTTTCTTTTTAAGCATGCTCATACTAGATTTTTGCTGATAACCCCATTTCTGTCCTCTTGTGGGGTACACTTCCAACCCCAGGTGTTGGACAAGGAGAAGGAAATTTAGGAGGGCTTGGACCACAACAAGTGTAGCTGACTTTGTGGGAGACTTTGTTTGAAGTTGTTAGGTGATCCTCACCTAGTCCTAAATATGTATTTAGTTTTTCCTTTATGTCACCCTGTGTGGTGAAATTTTAGTATGTTAAGAAGCCTTGTAATGGTTAGATACATCTTTTAATTCCGCTGCTACTTTGTGTTAAGATACAATCATGTTAAATAAATTTGGTTTCATCCCTTTCAAGAAAAAGTTTTTGTAGGTGGATGTTGCCTTTTTATTTTTAGTAGGGAGTGAATCCCTATGGGATCCCACTCCTTACAACCTATAAAAGAAGATTGGTTGCAAAGGATTCTGAACAAGCTCAATCTGTTAAACATGATCAAAACTCTCTACCAATTGTCATGGTTAAGGATCATGCTTTCCATTGCATTATATTTAGACTATGGGATATGCCAAATGGATATAAACCACATTCCTTAAAAGTAATAATTAATAGGATGTATACGTGACACAACCTTAAGGTTTTATAAATCCATTAATGCAAATAAGGTCTACAAGATACAAACACCAATCGATGTTATTGAAGAAAGCATACCAGATTTGAATCCTTTGATTTGACAATATTGTCAAAGAGTTTTACTTCATTCAAAATCAAGATGAAATCTAGGATTACAAAAGATTTAGAGGGAGCATATTTATGTTCCACATATTGATGGGGAATAACATCCCAATACTATAAGTATTGCAAACTGAAATGGAAAGTACCTTCTACATGAAGGGATTAGATGAAACATCCTATGTGATGGGAATTGAGGTCTACATAGATATATATGGGAAGCTTCTTGACCAAAGAAAGAGTGCATACATTGGCAAGATGTTGAAGGAGTTCAACATACATGAGTCGATGAAGAAAGTTAGTCCATGCTATATGGGATTAGTCTCTCAAGAACCTTGTATTCCAATTCTTGTAAAGAATGAGAAAACATGATTAAGATGACATATGCACTCACAATTGGATCTATCATGTATGTAATATAATGTACTCATATCACATTATCTTGTGTGTATTGGACATGACGAGATAATATTAATTAGATTCCAATGAAGGTCATTGGAGTACTATAGAGAACATTCATAAGTACTTGAGAAGCACATAGGATCGGTTCTATATTGAAAGAGTTGGTTGTAAAGGGTTACACTGATGCAAGCTTTCAAGATAACAAAGGTTTGAAGATAAAAAACCACAATCTAAAATTTGTGTTTGACCATATAACTAGAACTAAAAGATGGAAAGGTTCCAAATTACAAAAAATTATTTAATTCTACTAAAAAAGTTGAGTATCCTAGTATTATGAACACAACAAAGGATATTTTATGGATCTAGAAGTTCATATATATTAACTTATAGAATGTTCCAACCATTAATGACATAGTAGAAATACTATGACAACAATGGAGCTATTGGTTAGACAAGGGATATCAGATAGCACACTACAACAATTCTATGAGATGTTGTACAGTAAAGATATGTGAAACATGCAATACACTAACTAAAGATAAATGTTGCTAACCCACTGAATGAGAACATATGCAATAGAAACACAATGGACATGTTTTAATCACTTAGAATAAGATTCATGGGTGATTGGCTCTAAGTGAAAGTGGGAGTTTGTTGGTATCTATGCCTAGAGAGACAATCATATGATGATTGTAATGGGATACCTTGTAAAAGATTTGATTAATAATAAAGTCAATCTTCCAATTTATTATGTTTCAATTAGTTATGAGATAATGATGAAACATAATAAATGTCTACAGAATGACATGACTCAATTTCATATGTATTCAGGTTGATGACCTGAACAATGAGATCATATGGATGTTAAGAGTATGTAGATTCTTGTTATGTCCCTAGGTAGATGTTATTGGGTAGTTAGATAGACAACAATAACACATAAGACTATAGTGTGAGTTGGTTGATGATAAAATCACATCATTCATCATATGTGATAACAAACAAATCACATATATACTTTTTGGAGAAGAGTGTATCGAATAGACCCACCTTGAGAATGACACAGGAAATCATAATTGGTAGTCAGAATCATCTCTCATTGTGATGGTGGTGATTGTGGTTTTTATACGTCAAGTCACTAGACTCATCACATGTCATTTGATGTACTTTTCACATCATCCACTGTCACTTTGAATAAGGGTTGCCATAAAGGTGGTGCACGGACACATTGTGAAACATGTGGATGACTGTGAGTGATGTAGATGGGATTTGTCCCTACTACAAGAGTTTGATATTCATGCCTCTTGATAAACAAGCCTGAGAAAGGCATGTGCATGCACATATGAATCAATATATAATATTGAGGTCACATATATTTTAGACAGTCTATTCTAGTTCAAGGAACATGGATTGAACATTGAGAGGATGATGATTATGTGTCTCAAGTTCAATTTAGATATCAATGACAAAGGAATTATGTAATCATTTTAATGGCAATCACATATTAAAGGTTGAATTTTTTCTCTAACTTTCAAGATTATTTGGATAGAAATGATGTGTTGCTAGACACCGCTCATTGCTTTTGATGTCATAAATTAGTTATGGACATTCACTGTCAACGTAACTTGAAACCTATAGGGTCACACACATAGGTTACAATTGAAATAGGATTTCATTCATGAATATAGTTTAAACTTTATTACTAAGGAGTTAGGTATTGTAAAGAAGTGAAATCACCTCCTTACTAAAAATTTGAACCATAAAACCTCCAGTCCAAACACACTCAAAAGGTATGATGGAGTGGGTGTAAAATTTTCAAATATTTATAATGGTAATCAAAAGACCAAAGTATAGAAGTGGAATAAAAACATGACTATAGTCAATTATGAAACAAAGGGTTACAAACTTACATCATAGGATCCATGTAGAGGAAATCTAAACCACCTCAAGATTGTCTCCAAGATTTAACTTCTCAATATAAGTCTGGGCCCACATGTCAAGCCATCCATGACCTCCACCTAGGGTTGGAAGCATACCCCAGCAAAAGAGAAACAAAAGGAAACATCAGCAAAGGCTGGTATGTGCATACTTAAAGAAAACATTGAGCAATTAGAGGAAATAATGATATCAAATGTGAAAGGATTCCCATTAAAAGATAAGTAACACCCAAATAGGTATCAAGAGAGAATATCACAAAAAAAGGGATACTTGCCATAAAAACACCATAAAAAGGATTTTTCCATATAGACATCCACTACCACGGTGGGAAACAAGCACCAGTAGGGCACAGACCCCACAATCAATATCCTGCATGCATGTGAGATAAACATAGCCCTAGAACAATATAAACACAATTGGCGGCCAACCCCCATAATGTTGAAGCATGATAGGGAAAGGAATACTGCCAATCTCCCAAATATATATTAAAACATGGGCCAAGAATCACACATCTTGCCCTGGGTATGAGGTTCCTTTCCGTCCCAAAAAGAGCAGGAAATATCACATCTGCTATAAACAAAACCAATGCAATTACACTACTCTAGTGCTACTGAATCACATAGCATGCTTAATGTAGAGGCAAGTAGAAAGTATAGTTAGATTAAACAATGTTGCCATCACACAATGGACAACTCAAACATATAAACAAATCCATTTCAAAGTGGGCATATATTACCAAGTAAACTTCCACATCACAGTGGGCATATAATATCAAAAGTTCAAATTGCACCAAGGAAATGAGATACAATTCCAAGAGAATATCCATGATCACAAGATCAATAATAAAATAAGATACTTCACATGAAGAATGATTTTAAAAGAACAAGACAATGTGTAGGCTAATGTCCATAGGACCGAGAGTAAGACAAAAATAGGATAATTGCTCAAGAAGAATAATCAGGGATGCAAACATACCTCAACTTCAGAGTCAAACAATCCAAAGTCACATCTAGGTCCAAGCCTAGCCATCCAAAGAACATATTAAGCACATATGTGGAATTAGGGTTAGGTTCCATTAATTATTCAAAACCCTAAAAACCATCTTTTTATTATATATGAGTTCAGTTATCAAAACCATACCATATTTTAGTATATGTCATTAGGAATCCAAAACATATTTTATCATATTTTTCTGACTTATATATAATTAGTTATGATTTTTACAAGTTAATTCATCATTAATTAGATCCATTAAAACACATGTTATTAATATTTAGATTCAGTTATCAAAACATATACCATCGGTTAGATCTTTTTTTTTTTATTCCAACGAATATTTTTCTATATTTTTCTGATCATCCATTAATTAGTTATCAATTTTTAATTACTGACCAATCAGATAATTACAAGCAAACCGACCGCAAAGCAAGGACAAAGAAAGTCCACATAGACCTAGGTAGGCCAATCAAGGCCGCCCATGTCAGCGGACTAATAAACCAAATCATCCAAGATCTCATGTAAAGCAACCCACAGAAATTGGGTGAAAAGACCACAACAACCCTGGACGAAAAATCAAAAGCAAAAGAAGGCAAAAGGGTGAATCGGGGAATATGTCCGTGACTTTGTTCTTCACAGATCGGGAACCAAAATAGGGAACACTTGGATTACCAAAACACGATCAACCAAAACTCCATGGAATTGATGATTGCATCAAGTTCTAGAGGTGCTAGAAGTTATGTCGTATCTTAACACAGTCACAACGACCACTTGTAGTCTGATAAAGGTTTTCTGCCATGACTGAGTAAGGTGCAGCACTACAACTTAGCGAAAGAACAAAGCAACTCAAAATGAAACCGTGGAAAAAGGACAGTAGCCAGAAGAGAAACCCATTGCAGTGAAACATGTGCAACAAAGAAGAGGACTCACCTATTGATCAAAATGATCAAAATTGGGCAGAAAGGGGGTTTTCCAAAACGCACCTGCTCCTAATCAATTGAAGGCCTAGAAGGCAAGCCTAGCCACCGACGAAATCATTTGGGAACCTAGAAAGGGAACCAAAGGTTCCCGCTTCACCGCTAAGAGAAAGGTGACCACCAGAGGTAGCTGGAGTAGGGAGATAGTTCATGGAGTTTGAAGAAGCCGAACTAAGGCAGGAAACTAAGACCTAGGATCCCTACAGAGGTTAGGGAACAAATTCCCGGTGGTCCGATCGCCTGAGGTGATGAGGAGATGTCACAAAGTGGGAAACAGGGGAGGAAATAGAGAGCAATGGCGGCGCCTCATGGTTTGGGATATCGGGGTATAAATACCCAAGAAACTGGGATGAGAAGGTGTGGGAAAGAGTAAGGAAGGAATGGGAGAAAGAATCGAAGAAGGAAACAGAGAGAGAAGGGAGAAATTAGGGATGGAGAGAGAGAGAAGTAGCTGGCGTGAGAAAAGGAAAGGAAGACAGGAAGTAGAAGGTAGGAGAAAGACCAGAAATCGTTGGATCTAGATATGGTTGTAAATGGGTACGGGTAGACTCGCGGACCCGCAAATTTGAACCCTTAAAAAACCCATCACGGGTCTAATTTTTTACACCCGCATACCCTTGGACCCGCATATAAGCGGGTCCAATAATGGGTATGATTGGACCCAGACTCGCTAGACCCGTGTACCCACTATACATAAGTAACTACTTAAATAACATGTTATATATATAATACTTTACTAGTCTAATTAATATAATTCTTGAGATGATAGCCATCTATCTCACATCTTTTTTTCACATGGTATCAAACCATGTAGGGGGGCGCCATCTATCTCACATCTTTTTTTCGTAGATGATAGCTTACTTTTTGCTAGAGAAAACTCTGCTGAATGTCTGAAGATAGCTGAAATTGTCAGCCAATATGAACAGGCATCGGGTCAAAAGATAAACTTCTCTAAGACGGAGGTTGTTTTCAACAAAGGGATAGCTGCAAATAAGCAAGAAGAGTTGAGACAGCTCCTAGGTGTGAGAGTTGTTGACAGACACGCCAGTTATTTGGGCCTCCCAACAGCGGTGGGCAGGTCAAAAAAGTAGGTGTTCAGCTACATCAAGGACAGAGTTTGGAGGAAGCTTCAAGGATGGTCAGAAAAGCTTTTGTCAAAAGTAGGGAAGGAAGTCCTCATCAAAGCGGTAGCCCAAGCTATTCCCACATATGTCATGAGCATATTCCAACTGCCGGTGGGCACTATAGCTGAGATTCAGCGGATGGTCACTAGATTATGGTGGGGAGCAAAAGAAAAGGAAAGGAAAATTGCATGGATGAGTTGGGAGAACATGTGCAGACCGAAACGACAAGGGGGTCTTGGTTTTAGGGACTTCTACACCTTTAACCAGGAACTTCTGGCAAGGCAGATGTGGAGGCTAGCAAACAATCCGGAATCTCTCGTGGCTCGAGCCCTCAAAGCAAGGTATTTTCTAAGGACGACCATATGGGAAGCGAGGAGGGGATACAATCCTAGTTTTTCATGGAGGAGTCTATGGGGAGTAAAGGTGCTGCTAAAAGAAGGAACGCAATGGCAAGTGGGGGATGGTGCAAAGGTGAATATATGGGATGATAAGTGGCTACCAAATGAGGATGAAACGCTTGCACATTTCAAGAGGGAGAATGGACCAGATGTAAACACAGTTAGGGACCTCATTACAGATGATGGATCTCAATGGGACGCAGGGCAAATCTATGAGTGTTTTCCAACGAGCTACGCTAGAAGGATTCTTTCTTTACACCGCAGCTTGAGGGACCCCGAGGACACGTTGATGTGGTGGCCTTCAAGGGATGGAGATTTCACTGTCCGCTCAGCTTACTGGTTGGGGATGCTTGGGAAGGAAGAGGCGAGGAGGTTTGCACACCAAAGGGGGAACTCACTTTGGAAGTACATCTGGCATGGCGGATGGAGCCCGAAGATAGCGCATTTCCTATGGAGGACAGGCACGGGCGGTCTAGCGACATGGGGGCGCCTCTTTGATAGACACTGCGTGGAAGATGGTGCATGCATGCTATGTGGGGCAGAGAAGGAGACGATCCCCCATATGCTCTTTCGCTGCCCTAATGCGGTGGAAGTTTGGGAGCAAATGTCGAGCGAGGTTCAGGCGTGGGCGCACGATGCCGGAGAGGAAGACATCTCTTCATCTTTGACAGCTGCTTTGGAGGGCAGGCCAGCACGTGAATCAGACCTAATGGTGGCGGGCATGTGGTCGTCATGGAAGATAAGGTGCACCAGAATTTTCCAAGGCAACGAGTACATCCTTCGTGGGGCGCTGCCAATGGTGCGTCAGGCGAGCTGCGGGCGCAAGTCCAGCAGAGGTGGCCCAGGATGACGAGGGAGAGTGCTTGGCGCTCAACGGGGGGGGGAGACGATCTATTGCAGGTCGATGAAGGAGCTGGTGGTCTCCAGGAAGCGGCGCATGGGTGGGGCGGACGAGCTCGGGAGGGAC
This sequence comes from Alisma plantago-aquatica, assembly GCA_963693085.1. NCBI lineage: Eukaryota > Viridiplantae > Streptophyta > Magnoliopsida > Alismatales > Alismataceae > Alisma > Alisma plantago-aquatica. The sequence goes on from OY856409.1 coordinate 916,559,209, forward strand.
ATGACTGTCCTAACGGATAGCAGGTGGGACGTGGCGAGGAGGCAGACCAACAGGAGGGGGACGGGGAGCAGCACGCACAGACGAGGGTCGAACGGTGCAGGTGGTCGAAGCCAATGCAGGGTAGAGTCAAGATCAACGTGGATGGTTCGGTGGGTGAGGATGAAGGAGCCGGTACGGGCTTGGCTGGTAAGGATGAGACGGGTCAACTGGTGGGCATCACGGGAAAGAAAATCATGCAAGGAACGGGAGTTGCCATGACCGAAATGCTTGCAGCAAAGGAAGCTCTTCTGTGGGCAAAGGAAGCGGGATATGACAACATAGAAGTCGAGACAGATTCAATGGTAGCAGTTCAAGCATGCACCAGCAAGAAGCCACAGAGGGACTACCTAGGAGCGATCGTGGAAGACTTCAAAGCGATGCAAAACCAGTTTTTTTCTTGTAGTTTGCTTTATGCTAATCGTAGATGTAATAGGGTTTCCCATGAGGTAGCCAATCTAGCTCGTAGAGGTCTAGAAGATAGTTTTTCTTTCACGCATTCATTTCCTTCCAGCCTATTAACTCTTGTGAACCTTGATTTGATTAGCTAGTAATTTTTGTGCTGGGGAGCCCACTTTGGGTTTCCCGTCCCACCTTCAAAAAAAAAAAATTCTAGAGATTATATCCTACTCTAACCACAATAAGGTTGAGACTAGTCATATCATAAAGAATTAACTATTCTAGTTTCAATAATGAACATTATATGTAAACTTAAAAATCAAAATGTCTACTGATTAACATTACTTTCTACATAAGGTAAACATTATGACGATGACTACAAATATGTAAACAACTAACTCAATTAATGTTAATGTATAAAATATAGCATTGTCTAATATAACTATTGTATGTTAACATGCTATATAATAACAATATCTAGTTGTCTTAAAATATATAGAACATAGTCATTTCTCTTATAGAAATAATATGATGTTTTAATAGAACCTCTTACCCGCATACCCGCTATAATTGCAGGTACGGGTATGGTGCGGGTCCAGGTTTTGTATTATGCGGGTCTAGAACCGGAACCGGACCCGCTAAATTAGATGGGTATGGATATGGCTATGACCATACCCACACCATACCCACACCGTTTACACCCCTAGATCTAAATCCAATGGTTCACAAAGAATGCACAAATAGAAAGAACGTGGCATCAAAAATCATATTCGAATCAGAGTAGAATAAAGTGAGATTAAATTAACTATGTCCTTTCTTTTCCAAACAAATTGGGGTTCCAAACATTATCCAATTAATATGAAATTTGACACAGAGGCTAATTAAGATATGTAGATTTCGATTATAAAATTAGATTTTCCTTTTGTAAACTTTTAATGTGTTAAATAAATCAAATCATATTTTCTCTTTCCTCCTTCATTAATGGCTTTAGGATTATCCAAATTTTATGAAACTTGACCCACAAGTTATATTTAATGTGTTGAATACGAATTTGCCATCAATTTTACATGTTGGGGTTATTTGAGTATTTATTTAATATTTTGAAGGTTCTACACACTTTCTCTCTCCTGATTTCACCTTTTAAGCAAACGTTCTCCAACTTGGATGAAAAATCACCCAAAGGCTATATTTGTTATATAGATTATGAATATAACATTATTTTCCTCTTTTGGGGCTAGTTATTATATTTATTTATTAATTACACCTTTTAGGCAATTTCTCTCTCCTAACTTACCATATTATTTCAAGGTGGTCCAAATTAAATGAAAATTGACATGTAAACTTATTTTAATGTGTAGATTACAAATTTGAAGTCTATTCTTTATTTTGAGGCTTTCTTACATGGGTTATGTCATATGGCCCATTAGAGGCCCATTAGATCATTCTGCATCCAATTAAGTTATTCATCATCTTATTATCACCAAATAAATTATATGACATATTAGATTATATTTTTCATGCATTCGATGATTAGGATCACTCTATCCTCTACCTTGTTTGGCTAAGACCAAAAGGTTTAACTTCTAGGGTAGGGTCCAAGATCTAGTATGTTACAGGTATTCAATGTAAACAAGAACGGTTGAACAATATTGACTGATGGGACTCTGAACCAATTTGTTCAAGTGTTGAACCGACTGGTTGGAGTGTTAGGAAAATTGAAACTGAATTGGTTGAATATTAATTAAACTGAATCAGCTCAAGGTTTCAAATGAATGGTTCATGTGATGAACTGCCCAGTTTGTTGATAAATTTAGTTGGATCAAGGATTAGTGTTAATGTCAAGTTGTGTATTAACTAAATATTAATTGCCAATACAATTGCATTTAGGAAACATGATGAAACCACCAGTTCAAGGGTTAAACCTATCATCTCACATGCCAACCGATTAGTTCACCTCTAAACCAATCGTTTCACTACTCACAGGATGTACAAGTTCTTAAATTATGTCCCCTTCAACTCCCACTTAGATTGCAAACCATTACCCTAACCCTCCTATAAATAGAGGGGTATTGAGGGCTTCTCATATATAACATCAATTATCTTTGGAAATTTTTTATTTCTCTGGTTGTGGTAACCAATTCAAGTCAAGAAACTCCTACCCGATAAAAGGAGGGATAGCAAGGGAGAACAATTGTGGGAGAGCAAGTTGGTATCATTACACTAACTAGAAATGACAACTCCTTCTTGTCTATTCTTCTACTATGACAGGAGTTCCAGGTGGTCTATGTGGAGTACTATAGAGAATAGGATGTTGTAACCTGCCACTAGGAGGACAAGGTGAACTAATGTTTGTGGTGTTCAACCAGGAACTACTATTGATGTTGTCATGGTGCAAATTGAAGAAAGACACACACACTACTGTGAGGATATGCACGCTGGACTTGCTCCTGGACCAGGTATGCCCTCACAAACTATCCTTTCCATTACATAGTTATTGATGTGATCATCTATTAAAGGTGAACATGGTAGATAAATTTGTGTTTCCTCTTCCTGTTCTGATGCAATTTTACCAACGATATATATATATATATATATATATATATATATATATATATATATATATATATATATATATATATATATATATATATATATATATATATATATATATATATATATATATATATATATATATATATATATATATGACTATGTATTTACATATTTTTAGTTCTATTATAATTGTATAGAAAAGTGTTAATAGAAGACTAAAAATGTTTAGAAAGATATAAATTTTAAACACAACGTGATCCTTTTTTTATCAATGGTAGTATAAATGATTTCTATGACTCAAAACTCATCACTTAAATGTAATCATGAATGAAAAAATGTAATGTTTTCTCTAAAATTGTAACTAGAATACTCAAATTGCAACCTTTTATGGGTAATTGATTTAGGTTATCCTCTTGGGCATTAAGCCATCATCATATATAATTGTATATTTTTATATTATTTGTATTAAATTATAAAACTATATATAGATAAACAATGGTATGATGTGTACACATATACTATAAACTTAGGTATTAAAGATATCTCTTTACATATTTTATACTACCTTAGTCAATTCATTTTTTAGAATTTCCTTTGACTCCTAGTTGTAAGTTATGTAGACTAGGTAAGCATGTATGGTCCCTCCTTTATGGTTCATCTTGACATACTAGTCCTTTGTGATGTGTTTATTCCCACTTTTCAAGAGAAGACACTCTCATAATGTTAGTCAAAACTCATCCCTGATGATACTTAAATGACTTGATGAGAGAGAGCACTTTCCCCATATGACATGAACTCCCCCTCCTCAATAGGTAAATTCACCATTCTAGTCCTCCATGGTGAGACTTTTATCACTTATCATTACATGGCACTCTCATGATAAGGGCATGGAATTTGAAAGTAAATGAAATATGTATTTTGTTTCTTTCAAAGGGGCTGGACTTTGAAAGTAAATGAAATGTGTATTTCATTCCTTTCAATGGTTAAAAATTCATTTGGAAACCCTAACCAATTAAAATAATAAAAACATGCCATTAAGGTTAGGTGTCTTGTCGTGAGAGGACACATCCTCATATTGAATGAAAATTCCCTCCTACTGATGTCACCTTGGCATTTGAGTCCTCTATGATGTGATTCTTTTACTTTCCTTAAAAGGGAATTCTTAAATGAGGGTCTTAATTCATCTTTGGTGTAGTTGTGGTGACTTATTGTGAGAGGGAACCTCCTCATATGGAAAAATAGGCCCCTCCTCCCCAGGTGACATTGGCATACTATGATGTGATTACTTGCTTGTAGTGAGAGGGAACTCTCATGAAGATGGCCCAAACTCATCCCTGATGTAATTTTGGTGACTTGGTGTAATATGGAACATCCTCATTTGGCATGAATATCCCTTCCTCTTAGGTTAGCTTGGTATTATGGAACATGTTAGGGGATTTTAGGGTTTTTGCTTACCATTGCCCCATGGTGTGCTTGTGAGTGCATTCATTTTGGTCTTTTCTCATCATGACTAATCTGGCATGGTGGCTAACATTTTTGAGAAGCTTAGAGACGTTTTGATGTTCACCATTTTGGGGGCCTTATTGAGTGATTGTTCTCAACTGCCACCACTATGATGAAGGCATTCTAATGATGAGGTCCTAACATTATTCCCATTGTTGTTTCACACACTTTTTGTGAGAGGGAACTTCCTCATATGGCATTTAAGGCTCCTCCTTCCTATGCCACATTGGCTTATCAATCCTATAATTTCCAAACTATAGAGGGAACTCTCACTATGAGGAAATAAAATCATTTTTGATGCAATGGTAAAGACTTGTTGTGAGAGGGAACTTACTTATCGGTTGAGGGTACTCTCATGAAAAGTACCTAATCTCAAACCAATATAGTTTTGGTAATTTTATATGAGATGATAGTTTCTCATTTGACATGGAAGGTCCCCCATAGGTCACGTTGGCATTCTTATCATTTTCAACTCCATTTATGTCACTTCTCATAAGATGGTACTCTAATGGTGTGGGATGGAACTCTCTCCCAATATATAGTTTGGTGACTTGTGTTGAGAGAACATTCCATATATGACATTCAAAGACCCTATTTCCTAGGTCACCTTGGAATTCATATCCACTATTATGTGATTAAATTCACTTTTCATGAGATGGAACTCTCATGATGAGTTCTTAAAATTGTATAAGGTGTAGTTTCAATCACGTTTTCTAATAGGGAAAGAATGGTACTCTTTTAAGATTGAGTTATCACATGGGAAATGATGAAAACGAGTTCCTTAAGTATCCCATAGTCGAGCTCTGAATTCTATTTGTCAGTTAATGAACCTGTTGAGCCACTTGAGTCATGAACAATTCCACAAAAATTTAGTATGATTTCAACAATTTTTGCAAGAGTGGCTTCCACGATGGTAGCTCCACAACTCTTTTGTGATGAAATATATCATACAAACCAAATAGTAGTGGACTCCTCCTCACATGGAACCATCATGGAAAACCCTTCTTAGGATTCTTGGTCAATATATGGGTACTTGGAACCAAATATGGGTGTATCTCCTTCCAATGCATGTTGCCCATCTCATAGTGACAACAATCCACATATAATAAAGCTTGTCTCTGACATGATGGAATGTTATACAATAAAAGATAGGAACTTCATGTGATTTTGTTATAGTTCTAGATACTCTCTGAAGAGGTGAAATCTTGTCAATCTTTTGGGAACCTGAACTTTAAAAACTATATGTCTCAATCTTACATTGTAATGATAAAAAACCATTCTTACTTTTCATGGAAAGTTCAACATTTGAAGATGAACTTCTTTTAAGTCTAAGGAGGCTTGGTAAGGTCAAGACGGACGTGTCCACTCATGATAAAACTATTAATAATCATGATAAAAAATGGATCATCTATCCTTATCATTTTCCCACTATGAGGAAGGGATACTCCCCGCTTAAACCATGGTGAACCAAAAAAACTTGGTTGTTCAGATGCATGTTCCTCAGAACCCATGTTTCCCACCTTAAATATAAGGGAAACAACCTCTACTTCAATATTCCCAAGGGCTTATTCCAAAAATGAATATGAAAATGCACTGATACCTTATGTCACAACTACATTACAATTATCAAGTTCCTTCCACAACATCATCCTCATGAAGGGCATGTGTTGATTCAACAACATCCTTAAAAGCCTCAGCTCCTCCGCATAGACAAAATCAAGGTAAACCAAATAGAGATATCTCTCAAATGCATGCCCCTTGGTCTTTAAAAACCAAAAAAAGCTAGACCCTATCCTATGGATCTAAGAACATAGACAAACAAGATAGATTGGGTGATTTGGTGTGAAAGGGAACTTCCTCATCTGACATGGAAGGCCCCACCTACTATGTCACCTAGAATTATGTTCCATTTCTATGAATTTTATATCAATTATTGTGAGAGGGTACTCTCATAATGTGGGGGTGAAATTGTCTATCATGATGTTTTTGTGACTTTTCATGAGAGGACACTTCCTCAAATGACATGCAAGACCCCTTGTCCTTGGGAAACCTTCTCTACATCTACTATCTCATGTGACTTATCTCACTTGTTATTATAGGGAACTCACATGACTTGTGCATAAACTCATTTGTGATCTTTTCTTACTGCATCGTTGTGAGAGGGCACTTTCTCATCCAATATGTAAGGCCCCTCATTCTTGAGACACTTTAGTATACTAGTCCTCCATGAAGTTATTTCTCTTTCTACCAAAGAAGGTTTGAGTTTCAGTCTGTTGGAGCCCAAGTTAGCTCCCGCGATCTAGGGCTTGCCCCACCGCCGACCCTGCTCGGGGGGGGGGGGGGGAGGCTGCCTACCGACTTGCATCGTTCCCTCTCCCCATGGGATTCTTCTTCCTTGGTTGTCTCAAGGTGCCTTGATGATTGGAGCATCCACATTCTTTCCTTCTAGGACCCATCCTTCTCAGTGGTGATACTCTGCCTCGAATCTAGAGGTTACGGCGCTGGTGGTTTGGGTGGCATGCCCTGGCGGTGCCTTGGCTCGTTGGGGTGGAGCGGAGAGTGGGCGACATGCCTTGATCATCAGTCCCTCTGACAATCGAGACCCCCCTGCCCCATGCTTCTTCTTAGGCCTCCCTACTTTTTCTTATTTTCTTTGTGATAAGTTCTTCTTCCCGCTTCTCACCGCTCGTCAGCGTTGTTTTCACTGCTTGTCAGTGTTGTTGTCGCTGCTTGTCGGTGATGTTGTTCTCTCTGTTTGGGAGCTATGAGTCTTGGCTCTTGCTCGTCTAGATTTTGTTCTGTTCGGATTCACTACTGGGTCTATGGCTCTGCATGTAGCGGAAAACACTGGTCTATATATTTTTCATTTGCAAGTTTATCATCTCCGATCTATGCTTAATTTGAAGGAATCTATTATGAAAAGATTCATATGTCAGCCTAGTGGAAAAGAGATCAATGAAGAAGCATTCTATTATCATTCCAATCTGCGTTTTGGGGATTAAATAGCCCTACTCTTGGTGGTTGTATGTACTTCCAGAATCACTTTTCCTATGTGTAGATGTCGTACGGATTTTCAGTAATGAAGATGTTCGGATTGCTCAAAAAAAGTGATTTCTCTTTCTTGTTGTGAGAGGCCACCCTCATGACGAGGCATAAACTCATCATTGATGCAATTTTGGTGACTTGTTGTGAGAGGACTATGTTATCATACGACATAGAGGACCCCTCCTCCTAGGTTACCTTGGCATTATAGGCTTATGCAAATGTGATTTTGGTCACTTGTTATAGAGAGATATCTCATGATGTGGGACTGAACTTGTACCCGATGATATATTATTAGGCATTTGTACATGGTTTAAAAATGTGTAGTATGATCGAACTCTTGAGTTCATAAAAAAACTTGTTTGGTTGGTTGAGAAAATAAAACAAGTAAGATGAATAAAAACATGATTACGGTTGGTGAGTCTTTATGGAATAAATATTATTCTAGATTTCCAATCATTCTCAAAGACTCTACATTTTATTAAGGATCCCAATTGCCTTAAGATCTCACACATAGAAATCCATCCTGGGCATTGGGATAGGGAGTGGAAAATAGAGAGAGAAGATAATTAGATGAAGAGATATTTGGGTGTTTGTGTTTATTATCTAAATGTGCACAACTCTAGATGTTTTCAATAAAAATGCATTGATCTAAGAGTCAATTACAAGCAAGATGAACTCCTATTAGAAAGACCATGTAAGCAAGTGGATATGAAGCCAAAAAAATACTAGCCAGTTGTACTATGTGATTGTAAGCAAGAGAGATTTAGGCATTTACAATTGTCATTCTATCAAGTTGAACAAGAAATATATGTAGTTGTTGTGGAAGATACAAAATAAGTTGTTAGACATGAACAATCAGTGGGTGTACATGGATTTGACATAGAAAACAAAACTAAACCTAGAGGCCTAGGTTCCTCCTTACCGCATATGCATCCTTTTAGTTTACTGACATAGGGGACAATATCTTATCCAAGAGTTCAAGGACCTCGAATCACACCTTTTTGGACATGGTACGATCAATGAAGACTTTGTAAAACCCTTCTAACTTCCTTATGGGGACATCCTCTTGAAACCACCTTGTTTACACTTGACTTAGTACCTTCCAAAACCTTTTAAAAGATACCATATGAGATATGAATTGGGAAACATACCAATATTTATTTTATGAATGTTTGGGGATCCAAAGCTTATTTCAAGAAATACTTTTGCCAAAAGATTGGACCCAAATCGGTGAATATTTCTCTTTTGTATATCCTAAGTAAAATAAGGTTTTTTACTTCTATATTCCATATGAAAACAAAATGCTTGTTGCTAAAATTATTGTATTCCTTGAAAAGGAATTAATTTCCAAAGGAACTAGTGGGAGGAAAATAGATATCGAAGAGGATCAAGGTGAAAAAGATAACATTGAACCTATAGAAGTACATGAGGAACAAATAGAATCACAAACCATTGTAAAATCTCAAATTCCTCTTTTAATACAAAAGCCTCAAAGATCTAGTAAGACCAGTCTGGAGCGATTGAGATTTGATTTCACATTACTCAATCAACCAATTTGATGGCATTGATGATGAGCCAATAACATACACAGAGGCAAAAGGTTGATTGATTCCAAAAGGTTGTCAGACAAGTTGAAGGTGTTGACTAACATGAAAAATTTTCACCAATGTAATTCTTAAATTCATCAGGATCATGATTCCCATTGCGTCTTATTATGACTTTGAGATTTGGCAAATGAGCGTTAGAGTTGCTTTCCTTAACTTGAATCTTCTAGAGGATGTTTCCATTATACAATTTGAAGGCTTTATTACCCCAAAGGAAGCCAATAAAGTGTGTAAGATACAAAGTTCAATATACGGATTGAAGAAAGCATCTAGAAGTTGGAACCTTTGTTTCTATGAGATCGTATAAAAATTTAGCTATATCAAAAATGAATATGAACCTTATGTATAAAGAAGTTTAGTGGGAGTAGATTTTTATTTCTCATATTGTATGTAAAATACATACTATTGACATGAAATTTGCATATCTAGACTCCAGAAGGATGGTTATCTAGACTCTTTTAATTTTCAATCATTAGGACAAATGAGGCTTATTTATTAGGTAAGATGACCAAGACTCCTTTCACTGGTCACAGTGAGAAAGAATAATCTGCTAGGGCTCATTCATACTTATGTATGTGGACCTTTTAGATCAAATGCTAGAGGAGGCAATCAATACTTCATTACCTTCATTAATGACCTCAGTAGGTATGGCTATGTATATCTTATGAAACACAAGTCAGATACTCTTGAAATGTTCAAGACTTTTATGAATGAATTAGAGAAGAAACTGGGTAAGAGTATTAAATCACTCCATTCAGATCGAGGTGGTGAATACTTAATCCAAGAGTTTGAGGACCTTCTGAGAGACTATGGTATTGTATCACAATGGACTCCACATGGTTCACCATAGCATAATGGTGTGTCAGAAAGAAGGAATCATACATCATTAGACATTATACGATCAATGATGAGTTCAGTGGAACTTCCAATATCATTCTGGGGATATGCTCTTGAAACCGCAAGTTTACACTTAACCGTGTACCTTCCAAATCAGTTCAAAAGACACCATATGAGATATGGAATGGGAATCATCCCAATTTATCTATGTTAAATATTTGCGGATATGAAGCTTATGTTAGGAAATAATTTCCTAAAAAGATTGGACCCAAATGTAACAAATGTGATTTTGTTGGATACCGCAAGGAAACTCGAGGATGTTAGTTCTACACACCAACTGACAACAAAGTGTTTGTTGCTAGGACTGTTGTATTTCTTGAATAGGAATTTATTTCCAAAGGAACTAGTAGGAGGAATGTAGGGCTCGAAGAAGTTCGAGATCAACAAGAAAGAAAAGAACCTGAGGAGGTACATAAGTAACATGAAGACTAACAAACTATTATGGAATTTCTAGTTCCAAATGTAACATGAACCTTGTAGGTCTAGTAGGATACTACTAGAGCCTGAGAGATTTGGATTTCTGATGACTCAAGTGTAAGGAGGTGGGATCACCCCCTTAATAAAGAAAATTTGAAGAATTAACATTCATTCCAAACACACTCAAAGGTATGTTGGAAAATGTATACATTTTCCAAATTTATTATAATGGTATGCACAAGACCAAAGTGTAGAGTGGAATAAAAATAGCTGACTATATTCAACTTTCATAAACAATTACAAAAGTACAACATAATATCCCATTAGGGTTTACATGTATGATACAACATAAGGATCCAAGTAGAGGGAAATCTAAACCATAACAACTTTGTCTCCAAGCTTAAACTCCTTGAGCTAGTACAAAACTTCATGCCTTATCATCTAAGTCCTTCACATAGGGTTGGAAGCATACCCCAGCAAGAAGATAAAATAGATGACATCAGCAAAGGCTGGTAAGTACATACTAAATAGGAAATTGAGCAATATATGGAATAAAGGACATCAAAGTGTAAAGGCTTCCCATTAAAAAGATAAGGACCACCCAAATGGGTATCAAGAGAAAAGGAATTGAAATCATATGATAACAAAAGAATACTTTCCATTAATAAAACATAAAGAGTGTTCCACACAAGAACATGTAAAGAATTAAGGCACACACCCCATATCATCAACTTGCATGCATCTTAGATAAACATAGTCCTAGAAAAATATAAACAAAAAGGTGGCCAATTATCATAAACTTGAAACCTAATAGAGAAAGGAATATTGCTAATCTTCCAAATATAAAAAACATGGGTCAAGAATCACACATCCTGCCCTGGGTATGAGGTTCCTTTCCATCCTAAAAGAGCAAGAAATATCACATATGTTCAGCAGGAAATAACACATCTGCCATAAAAACCAATGCAATTACACTACTCTAGTGCTACTGAATCACATAGCATTTTAAATGTAGAGGAAAATAAAAAGTATAGTTAGAATATATAAACTAGTCACCACATAAGTGACCAACATATACATCCACCTCATTAGTGGGCAAAAGACATCGCATGTCATCTTTTAGAGTTTTATCATGAACAAAGCATAAGATAAGAGTTCAAAAGAATATCCATGATCACATGATCAATATCCAATAAGGTAGTTCACATGAACCATGATTTTCAAAAGAAAAGACATTGTGTATAGGCTAATGTTCATAGGACAAAGAGAATGAATAAGCATAGGTGAATTGCTCAACATAGAAGAATAGGGGATACATCATACCTCAATTTTAGTGTCTAAATAGTCCAAGTCAATCCTAGATCCAAGCCAAGGCTTCCAAATAACTACTAGGGAAAATGGATAGGTCCAATAAGTAGGGTTCCCAAGTTTAGAGAGGCTATTTTCTCCAACAAAGCTCCTATCTCGAGCAAGAAGCACCATCTCCACTTTAGAGGTGAAAAACCCTAACAAAAGAACATGGAGATGAAGTGTTTATGGGTTCTAGGTGGGGTTTCACCATATAAGACCAGGGTTACAACCTAGAGGAAGGTGGAAGGAAGACTAACAACATGAAAATAGGGAAGGAAATGAGGATACTTACTAGTTTTGGTGAAAATCACCAAGGATGAGCTTAAGAAATACTAAATAGAGAAATTTGGAACCCTAGGTGGCTTATTCACCAAGATAGGCACATCCTTTTACCTTGGAATAGAACCTTCATGAAAAAATAGAGTAGGAATGATGCTCTACCCTAGAGTAAATAATGGACAACAAGAGTTTTTGAATTGGGAGTTGGGAAGGGGTAGATATGGCTATATAAAGAAAGAGGTCAAGCATGAGGTGTCTATGAGACTTTCCATGTGTCATGTATAAGGGTGCCCATGGACATGCAAGCCTTTATGGATAAGGAAGAAGTCAAGAAAGAGGTTTCAAGTTACTTTCCATGTGTCCAATGCTAAGGGTGCCTATGGACATGTAAACCTTTATGGATAAGGAAGAAGTCAAGCATGAGGTGTCCATGGAGCTTTCCATGTGTCCTTAGCCTAGGGATTTCATGGACATGCAAGAGGATAGATCATAGAGGCTTATTGAATATCAAATATTGTTTTACGGAGGACATCTCAACTAACCTCCAATCAAAGAAATAACCCCATTGGTTGATAGCTTCTAATGATAAGCTCATTTATAAAGAGAGTGATCCCTAAAATTCCCTTGGAAAGAAACACCTTCAAACCAAGGTGAAACTAGGCTCCCTATGGTTCAAAATCTCAAGAATGGTAAGGGAATATATAAGGATTATAATGCATTTGTCAATTTGCAAACAAAACCTCCCAATTGGGTAAATTGTAGAAAAGTCCAAGATGTACCTAAAATTGCATAACTTGTACAAATAACATTCAAATTGGACCAAACTTCATCCCCAAGTTATCTTTAATGTGTTGAATATGAATTTGCCATTATTTACATATTTTGAAGTTATATAATCACATTATTCATTACGTATGCCTTTTACTCATTTTCTCTCTCCTAAACTTATCCTAATATTTTAAGGTTGTCCAAATTAGATGAAATTTGACATTTAGGCTAATTTTGATATGTAGATTTCGAATTTGAAGTTTGGTTCCACTTTTGGGACTTCTTTTTATGAGATATGTCATATGGCCCATTAACGACCCATTATCTAAATTATTCATCCAATTAAGTTTCTTATCTTCATATTATCACCAAAATGAGTTATGTGGCATATTTTATGTGTCCATTATAAACCTAACATTAATGTTAGAAAATTAGGTTACACTAAGGTGATATATACATGCATTAGCTCATTGGGGTTATACTAAACATCTATTTAGGTCTAACCTTCAACCTTGTTTGGCTATGTCCAAAATGTCAACTTCCACGGTAGGGTCTGAGATCTAGTATGTTACACCACACCACACCTTAAAGGGATTTCATCCTCAAAATCAAAACATCCACATATAAGAAAACAAATTATTCACCACCCCATAAAGGATTCATCTTATTAAGTAAAAACTATTCTTTAGGTACAAGAGGTTCAACTACACTTCCTTACATCCAACTACATAAGCATCATGAAAAAAAACATAACTTGTAAAGACTAACTATATACTATGGGTTAACTTTCTCTTATCCATCCTCAAATAAGTCTTTACACCTAGGAGACTAGTTCAACAATTAGGGTCCCTAAATATATATCATATAGATGTCTAAGGCTACTATTGCCTAAAATCATGCTATTTTGAACAATTCATATCAGCTCGGGCTAGGCTGGTATCATATGGATTTGGGAGTCCTCGTAAACCAAGCTAGTGGTGCGGAGGAAAATATTTCCAGCCCCCGAACCCTGATCCTTTCTAGACACCTTTCCTTTCAACTTCATGTCCTAGTAGCTACCTAAAGTCCAAGCTAAACAACCTGAAGTTACTATGGTTACTTATGCATCTTTTACTTGTAAGTATTTTAAGGATCTATTTGTCATTATTCTAATGTGAAACTATATGATCCTAAATCAAACCTTCAACGTCTATTGATCAACTCTAGGGCAAACATGTCACTTAAAGGTAAGGTAAGGATCCTAACTAGGGAGACAAAATTGAAATAGTCAGATTCTGACTACTATGGGCTCTGATGCCATGCTGTAAGGAGGAAGGATCACCCCCTAACTAAAGAAAATTTGAAGAATTAACATCCATTCCAAACACACTCAAAGGTATGTTGGAATAGGTATAAATTTTCCAAATTTATTATAATGGTATGCAAAAGACAAAAGTGTAGCAGAGGAATAAAAATAACTGACTATATTCAACTTTCACAAATGATTACAAAAGTACATCATAATATCCCATTAGGGTTTACATGTATGATACAACATAAGGATCTAAGTAGAGGGAATTCTAAACCATAACAACTTTATCTCCAAGCTTTAACTCATTAAGCTAGTCCAAAACTTCATGCCTTATCATCCAAGTCCTTCATCTAGGGTTGGAAGCATACCCCAACAAGAAGAGAAAATAGATGACATTAGCAAAGGCTGGTATGTGCATACTAAATAGAAAATTGAGCAATATATGGAATAAAGGACATCAAAGTGTAAATGCTTCCCATGGAAAAGATAAGGACCACCCAAATGGGTATCAATAGAAAAGGAATTGAAATCATATGATAACTAAATAATACTTGAAATTAATAAAACATAAAGATTGTGCTACACAAGCATATGTAAAGAAATAGGGCACACACCCAATATCATCAACATGCATGCATGTGAGATAAACATAGCCCTAGAACAATATAAACACAAAGGAAGCCAAGTATCATAAACTTGAAACCTGATAGAGAAAGGAATGCTAAAATTCTCCCAAATATATAAAACATGGGACAAGAATCACACATCTTGCCCTAGGTATAAGGTTACTTTCCATCCCAAACGAGCAGGAAATATCACATCTTGGCAGGTAATAACACATCTACCATAAAAACCAATGCAATTACACTACTCTGGTGCTACTGAATCACATAGCATTTCAAATCTAGAGGCAAGTAGAAAGTATAGTCAGAATATATAAACTAGTCACCACATAAGTGACCAACATATACATCCACCTCATAAGTGGGTAAAAGACATTGCATGTCTACTTTTAGATTTTCATCATGAACAAAGCATAAGATAAGGGTTCAAAAGAATATCCATGATCACATGATTAATATCAAATAAGGTAGTCCACATGAACCATGATTTTAAAAAGAAAAGACATTGTGTATAGGCTACTGTCCATAGGACAAAGAGAATGAATAAGCATAGGTAGATTTCTCAACATAGAATAATAGGAGATACATCATACCTCAACTTTAGAGTCTAAGTAGTCCAAGTCAATCCTAGATCCAAGCCTAGGCCTCCAGATAACCTCTATGAAAGGTGGATAGGTCCAATAAATAAGGTTCCCAAGCTTAGAGAGGTTTGTTTCTCCAACAAAGATCATATCTCGAGCAAGAAGCAACTTCTCTACTTTAGAGGTGAAAAACCCTAACAAAAGAACATGGAGATGAGGTGTTTATGGGTTCAAGGTGGGGTTTCACCATGGAAGACTAGGGTTACGACCTGGAGGAAGGTGGAAGGAAGACTAGAAACATGAAAATAGGGAAGAAGAGGAGGATACTTACTAGTTTTGGTCAAAATCACCAAGAAGGAGCTTAAGAAATCCTAAATAGAGAAATTTGGAACCCTAGGAGCCTTCTTCACCAAGGTAGGCACCTCCTTTTACCTTGGGATAGAAATTTCGTGGTATAAAAAAGTAGGAATGATGCTATAAGCTAGAGGAAATAAAGGAGAGCAAGAGTTTTTGGAATGGGAGTTGGGAAGGGGTAGATATGGCTATATAAAGAAAGAGTTAAGTATGAGGTGTCTATGATACTTTCCATGTGTCATGTATAAGGGTATCCATGGACATGCAAGCATTTATGGATAAGTAAGAAGTAAAGCACGAGGTGTCAAGTTACTTACCATGTGTCCAATGCTAAGGGTGCCTAAGGACATGCAAACCTTTATGGATAAGGAAGAAGTCAAGCATGAGGTGTCCATGGAGCTTTCCATGTGTCCTTAGCCTAGGGATTTCATGGCCATGCAAGACGACAGATCATAGAGGCTTCTTGAATATCAAATGTCAGTTTATGGACACTTATAGGCCATTCAAACCGACCTCCAATCAAAGAAATAACCCCATAGGTTGATAGCTTTTAAAGATAAGCTCATTTATAAAGAGAGTAATCCCTAAAATGCCCTTGGAAGGAAACACCGTAAAACCAAGGTGAAACTAGGCTCCCTATGGTTCAAAATCTCGAGATTGGTAAGGGAATATATAAGGATTATAATTCATGTGTCAGTTTGCGAAGAAAACCTCCCAATTGGGTGAATTGCAGAAAAGTTTGGATTGTACCTAAAATTGCATAACTTGTACGAACAACATCCAAATTGGACCAAACTTCATCCACAAGTTATCTTTGATGTGCTTAATACGAATTTGCCATTATTTCCCTATTTTGAAGTTATATAATCACATTATGCATTACTTATGCCTTTTACTCATTTTCTCTCTCCTAAACTTATCCTAATATTTCAAGGTTGTCCAAATTAGATGAAATTTAACATGTAGGCTAATTTTGATATGTAGATTTTAAATTTGAAGTTTTTTTCCACTGTTGAAACTTCTTTTTATGAGATATGTCATGTGGCCCATTATCTAAATTATTCATCCAATTAAGTTTCTTATCTTCATATTACCACCAAAATGAGTTATGTGGCATATTTTATGTATCCATTATAAACCTAAGATTAATGTTAGAACATTAGGTTACATTAAGGTGATCTATACATGCATTAGCTCATTGGGGTTATACTAAACATATATTTAGGTCCAACCTTCAACCTTGTTTGGCTAAGTCCAAAATGTCAACTTCCAGGGTAGGGTCTGAGATCTAGTATGTTACACAAGGCAGTGATGAATTGGGCATAACAGATGAGCCAAATTCCTATCTAGAAGCTACTAAGGGACCAAAATATGAGAAATGACTCGAAGCCATGAGATATGAGATGGAATCCATGTACACCAACAAGGTATGTACCTTGGTGGATCCACCCAAAGGGGTAAAGCCCATAGGATGCAAGTGGGTCTTCAAGAAGAAGATCGACATGGATGGAAATGTTCAAACCTATAAAGATAGATTGGTTGCGAAAGGATTCGATGAATTTCAAGGTGTTGATTATGACAAGACCTTCTCACCCGTTGCCATGGTTAAATCCATCAGGATCATGCTTACCATTGCAACTTATAATGACTATGAGATTCGGCAGATGGATGTTAAAACAACATTCCTTAACGGGATTTTACTCGAGGATGTGTACATGACACAACCTGAGGGTTTTATCAATCTGAAGGAAGACAATAAAGTTTTTAAGCTACAAAGGTCAATCTATGGATTGAAGCAAGCATCTCAGAGATTGAATCTACATTTTAAAGAAGTAGTCAAAAAGTTTGGCTTTAGTCAAAATGAAGACGAACCTTGTGTTTACAAAAAAGTTAGTGGGAGCACAATCGTATTTCTCATATTATATGTAGATGGAATACTATTGATGAAAAATGACATCCCCACTCTTCAGACAATAAAAGGTTGGCTAGGGAAGACCTTCTTGATGAAGGATTTAGGCAAAGCATCCTAGATACTAGGAATCAAGATCTATAGAGATAGATCTAGAAGGCTTCTAGACCTAATCCAGAGCACATACATTAAAAAGGTGCTAAAGAAGTTTAGGATGGAGATTCCTAAGAGAGATAACTTGCCCATGTCCAATGGGGTCACGATCTCTAAAGACCAATGTCCTCATTCATGTGATGAATGGTAATGCATGAGTAAGATTCCATATGATCAACAATTGGATCCATCATGTACACAATGTTATGTACTCATCCTGATGTGTCGTATGCTTTGACCATGATGAGCTGGTATTCGTTATATCCAAGTGAATGTCACTAGACAGTTGTAAATAACATCCTTAAGTACTTGAGAAGGACTAAGGATCAATTCTTGGTTTACAGTTGTAACATCCCTGACCTGGGTTATGCTTTAACCCTATATGTTTTGTTTAAGAAAGATAATTATATTCTTACTCTTATCTTTTGAAAAGTAATTAAGGCTCAAGAGTTGCTTATGTTTCAATTTTAGTTCTTTTTGAATAATGTTGAAAACAATGTTTTGCCCGTTTTGGACTAAAGTGCAAATTACACAAGTTGAGGGGTTAACTTGCAAATGCTACATAGTAAATGTTCCTCAAGTGTTGAAGCATCATAAGAATGAAAATGATGTTGATATATGGCTTGTGAAAGTTTGAGCACCAAGAAAGAGCTTATTAAGCAAAGTTTGTGCATTAAAACCTAGTTTTGGTGTAATGTGCAATTTATCCAAAACCTAGGGTTCAATATGCAAAATACCACTTCTAGAGAGTCCCTAATGTTTCTTGGTATAAATTAGAGACAATAAAATCAGAGGGGCATCTCATTTGAATCTCTTTAGAGGAGAGAGAATCTTAATATTTAAATAATCAAGATTTAAGCACAATTGAAACCCTAATTCAATTTAATGCAAAAATAATTATATTAATGGGAGCGCCCTTCAACCAAAAATGTGATGGTTGAATTTATATAAGTATGTACGTCCTTGTGACTTGAAATGGCACCTAAATATCTAAAGTGAGTGGAGAGCCCTCTCACATTAGTTAAAGAAAAAGTAATATCCACTAATTTTTGGATATTATTATTATATTGATTAAGGTGCTTAATTTGTTTTCTTTTAATTCATGGATAAAGAAGAGGATTTCGAAGGGGAGGATGATGGATTCGTATGCAAGGAAGTGAGGGGGATAATTGGCACCAATTTAGGGAAATTGAAGGATTTTTATAACACTTTCTCTCTCTTAAAATTCCCTTATATACACTCCATTTTTCAACCACATGAAAGGCTTTTCGACTCTTCTTTTTTTCCTTGCTTTGGCCAAACACAAGAGAACTTAGGAAAAATAGGAGGACGTACCCAAACCTGTAGGTAAGCTCCATAATCATCTTCAACCTTGATTTCATGGTGGAAATCGAAATTCAATGCTTATTTTCTTCTTTTCTCCATTCAATCTTCAACTTTAGCCATTCTTTTCACTCAAAGACTTGAGGACAGACCTTGGGAAGTTGAGGAAGCTTCATTCACCATTAAGGATGTGAAGCTTGAAGCTTGTATTTAACTTTGAAGGAGGGTTATATAACTTGAACCCTTATACATCATTATTGATTTCAATCTTCATCATATATTGATTCCTTTTTCTTTCCCAAATTTCCTTTTTATTAATTGTTGAAATAACCAAAAAGATCACAGAAAATTTCAAAGGTTTGTAGCTTGAAGATGATGATGTCATCTTAGCACACACCTCAATAAAAATCTTGAGCAAATAGTCTTCAACTTTGATGACCAAACAGTCTCAAGACTGTTTGGTGATCAAATGATCCCAAGATCGTTTGAGGGAAAATAATCTCAAGACCGTTTGAGGTTAAATGGTCTCAAGACCATTTGGGGTCAGTTGCTGATGTGGATGAATGAAGATCCAATGGTTCAAATTGATCTAATTATAATGGTTTCAAGAATGGATGATCCATTGATTGCAAACCCTAATCAGATTGATTGGTTGAAACCCTAAAATGATTGAGTCGATTTCTATGTTGAATGGCTCAAACAATCTCGAGACCATTTGAGGGAAAACGGTCTCAAGACCATTTGAGGTCAATTGGAGTCATGGATGGATGGAGATCTAAGGGTTACAAGTTAATCTACTTTCAATGGCCTTAATGTTGTATGGTTCAATGAGTAGAAACCCTAAATCGATTGATTAAGAAACCCTAATTGATCCACTTAGTTTCAAGGTGGTTTGGACCAAATGGTCTTGAGACCGTTTGAGTCCAAACGGTCTTGAGACCATTTAGGATCAAACAATCTTCAGACCGTTTGGAGGGCAAATAGTCTCAAACTGTTTGGATGTCCAATCAGTTTCAAGGTTGACTTATCCAATCAGTTTCAATGATGGGATGTTCATTCGGTCTCAAGGTTAATTTGATCAAACAGTTTCAATGGTTGAATGCACCAAACAGTTTCAAAACCGTTTATGAGCAAACGGTCTCAACCTTAGATGCCCAAACCGTTTCAAAACTGTTTGGAGGGCAAACAGTCTCAAAATCGTTTGAAGGTCAAGGAGGTCAAAATTATTTGAAGGTTCAAAAGTATCAAAACCGTTTGGAGACCTAATAATCTCAAAGCTATGAAATATAAATTAACCCTATGATTGTTAATGAGGATAATGACAAATGGTTGTACCTTTAAGGCACTTAAGTAATTAGTACCTTTGATGCTTCTGAAAGAAGTAACTCAATACACTATGATAACCATAGATGTATGTACTTGAATGAAGGGTTGGCCTAATCTAACCAAGTTTGAAGTATTCAACATCCTAGAGAGGATGAGAACACCTAAAAAAAGGGGTATAAACCAGTGGGGTGAGACACACAGTCCCAGCGAGAAACATAACTCCCCGCCGAAACTACAAAATCTCATAAAGATAAAGCAACAACAGCCGATAACTGATAAGGGTATAACAGGAGCAGTTTATAAGGTAAAGCTATTCATACCGTCAAGCTTACCAGATGTACGGAAGGCATATACTCAAGTATTTTTTTATGGAACATGATTAACAAGATAAGATTTATAAGGTCTTACCACATAACCGGAGGAACATACAAGTAACTTTGAAATGTAACAAGATTAACTACAAGCAATGCCTCAACCAATGTTCCGTGTTTTGCCTTAAGCAGTAAATAATATTTGGCTGGATTACATATTCTTATGCCCTGAGGAAGTAAGCCGTACCGCTCAAATCCAACCGATGGCTGTGAAACCCAGAGCCGGTGCCATACAAGGTCAATGGAAGACCCAGACTCCACAACCTCCCACCTCATGGTCAGTGTACGAGAACCAAAGCCGGACCGCAGTCTCGTGCTTAAGTGGCCTCAGCCATAGGGTCAGCTCCATAGGCTACCCTTCCTCTAGCCCGCCTCGGTACATGTCACAACGCTAGTATATCTGAGCCACGAGCCTGTTCACCGTGCTCTGAGCCATGAATGCATTCATGCTCTATCATACTGAGCCATGGGCCTATTCACCATGCTCATATACATATCCCGAGTCTGCAGACGTAGCTGCACTCGATTCCCTCTCTATTTTAGGCTAGGAGAAACCTCGCATATTCAACAATATGCGCTCCTGGTTAACCCACAGGAGAACCCGTTTCACTATCACCAGCTCCTGACGATGATGGATCTATGGCCAGGGCAACTACATGATATATTTCACTGTGATTAATTAATATCTTTTATGTGGATTGCAAGATTCAACCAAGTTATATAACATGTGAACTATAACAGAATAAACAGTATGAAACTCAACAGTATGCTTTCATTGTAGTCAACGTCATCCTGATCCATCACAAGGATCCCACATTACATGTTATCACTGGGCCTCTTTCCAATCATCCTGATCCATCTCTAGGATCATCACATTGTCATGGGATCTCAATCCCTTATCACATAGTGCCACTGCCTCTCAAGGCTTACATCATCAACATGGGATAGCAATCCCAAGCACTTTAGTTAAATACATCATACAGGATATCTCATTATCAAGAGTAACCGTCACAGTATTGTTACTCAACATATTTATCTCATAGCACTTTACCTAGTTAAGCATTTTTATGAGACCTGCATGGTTAGTATACATAATCATCATGAATAACTGAGAAGTTCATATTATCAACATAGTGGTGACATTGATTCTTATATGCTTTATCAATCATGCCTCAACTTGAGATCACAGACATTGATCATATTATTAAGCAAAGCATCTTACATGTTTACCATTTTCCCAACATAATTCATAATATCAAAATGATCACATACCTATGTAAAGACATGTAAGTTACATAAATGAGTTCTACAATAACGATTACCATTAAGTATATCAAGGGCCACCATCATGACTAAACGTGATACATACATAAGGTTTAGCATTGACGTGGTCTACTATATCGTGCACATCCAGGGTTACTAACAAAACCAAACGTGATGCAAGAACAACATATCAGTTTCTATAAGGAGCAGGACCCTCACTAAAAAAACTCACTAACCTCACCATAGGTAGTGTCAGGCAGGGCTCATCCTATCGTCCAACCACATTAGCCTTATAACAGTCAAGCAACTACCAAGGATAATGGGTAGCATCTGTGGTAAAACGTGCAATGCTATGCAGCAAGGTCCATTGTGCAGCTGAGCCCAAGGAGTGTATCGTGCAAGGTGTGACGCACACCATATCGTGCAACTCTGCCAGGCATCTTGGTGTCGGGCAACGCAGCATCGTGCTCAACTATCTAGCCCAAACCTATCAGCCGTCACATAGGGTAGGGGTTAACGCGACGCCCGTCACAGCATCTCAGAGCTGACCAACACTTTCACGCCTCAAGCCAACTACACTAGGCCATCTCTAAGTCATGTGTGTGTGTGTGTGGTAAAGTGCTCAGCAAGGTGTAGCTCAAACAACCAGCAAGGAGCCCGTCGTTCAGCCCACCTATCGATGCCCTATCTACCGTCACAAGAAAGGACTAGGGTGTGACGTCGGTCACAAGGTCAGGGACCAAAGGGTATGTCTGTCATAGCCACTACACATATCGCCCAAGGTTCTAGGTTAAGAGAGGTATTGGGCAGCACCTTCCCCAAGATCATAACGGTCAAGAAGCAACTCCACAAGGTCATCATCAACCTCAAGCACAAGGGCACCAAACCCTAATGGATCAAGAGGATGGCTCACCTCTCAACTTACACGAGAGAGGGGTTTTGCACATCTCTTAACACCAATCGGGCAACACAAGGGCAACCCTAGATGAGGTCCACAACTACCACCAAGCTCACCCTTCAAGTCCATGGTGAGAGGAGGGTGTTGCTCAAGCTACTAGAACACAAGCTCACCTCTCAACTTAAAGGGAGAGGAGTATTTCTCATGATACTAGAACTCAATCTCACTCCTCAAGACCTTGGAGAGAAGGGAGTATTGCTCACCAAGAAACCCTAGAACACATGGTTTGGCTAACAAGAACAACTTAAGTAAGGAACTAACTAGCAACATATAAGGACATAGAAAGAAGGTAGTATAGTTAGGGTTAGGAGTTATGTAACCCGCCTTAAGCAAGCTCCAAGCTCCAAGCACCACCAAGGAAGAAGGAGACTCCAAGAAGGATCGGCCACCAAGCTTGCAAGAGAAGAGAGTGTGTCGTGCACCAAGGGAGAGAAAGACTAAGGAACTAAAGGGATCCTTAGCAAGGGAAAG
The DNA here is from genome assembly GCA_963693085.1 of Alisma plantago-aquatica. NCBI lineage: Eukaryota > Viridiplantae > Streptophyta > Magnoliopsida > Alismatales > Alismataceae > Alisma > Alisma plantago-aquatica. The sequence goes on from OY856409.1 coordinate 916,582,683, forward strand.
GAAACACATATATACAAGGGGATGGAGGAGAAACCAAAGCAAAGAAAAGCAAGGTGTCGCCCACCTAGGGACACTTGTCCATGTGCAAAAACCACCACTCTAGCATGTCTTAAACACATGTCCAAGGCCATTGCCACATGCAAGCATCAAGCACTAAGTGTCCACTAGTGGTGACACAAACGAGGTCAAAGATGGTCAAAGGTCCATGGGCGACACACCTGGACGATACACCACCACCACCATGGGCGACACAGCCTGGGTGACACAAGCACCCACTTGCCCGACACAAGGTTCAACCAAGCAAAGACAAGGCACCACAAGGCCCAACAAGCTCATCTAGGCCCAAAGGAACTCAAGCAACGAGCCCAAACCTTCCTCTCTACTCTAGAGGAAGCAAGGAGAGGGAGGAACACCTCACAAGGTGACAAACTTTGTCACAAACCCTAGACTTGGGTTAATTTTAAGTAGAACCTTCAACTCTCAAGAAAGCACAACCAAAACCTAATCGTCACTAAAGGTGATTAGCAAGCAACTAAGCATCAAGGTTAAGCAAAGCAAACAGGGTAAACCTAAACGGAGGTCAGGGTCCTTACAAGAGCTAACCCCCTACAAAGGGATTTTGTCCCCGAAATACGAAGAGAAAAGTGAGGGATACTTCCTCCTCATCTCTTCCTCAAGCTCCCACGTGGCTTCTTCATCGCCGCGATGATGCCAAAGAACCTTCAGAAGAGCTAGATCCTTCCTCTTCAGCTTCTTAACCCTTTTGTCAAGGATCGCCACAGGACCTTCCTCGTAGGTCACATCTTCATCAAGCTCAACTTCAATTGGTTGTATCACTATTCTTGAATCTGTATGACTTTTCTTCAACATACTGACATGGAACACTGGATGTAACCTATGCAACTTTGGTGGCAGCTCTAACTTGTAAGCTACCTTGCCCATACGTGCTATGACTGGGTAAGGCCCCATATATCTAGGTGCTAGCTTACCCTTTCGGCCAAAACTTAGCACACCTTTCCACGGCGAGACTTTAAGATACACTTTGTCTCCTACCTGGAACTCCAAAGGTCGTTGGCGATTGTCTACGTAAGACTTCTGCCTGTCCTGTGCCGCTTTCAATTGTTGTTGTATCACTTTGATCTTTTCTATTGTCTGGTGCACTAACTCAGGTCCCAAAAGTTGATATTCACCAGACTCATACCAACACAAAGGAGATCTGCACTTCCTTCCATACAAGGCTTCATATGGAGCCATGTCAATGCTCCGCTGATAACTGTTGTTGTAGGCAAACTCTATCAGACTGAGATGCACGTCCCAATTGCCTAGGAACTACAAGACACAAGCTCAAAGGAGATCTTCTAAAGTCTGAATAGTCCTCTCAGACTGTCCATCGGTTTGCGGGTGGAAGGCAGTACTAAACCTCAATTGTGTTCCCAACGCTTTGTGCAACTGTTCCCAAAAAGGACTTGTGAACTGAGGACCTCTGTCAGAAACTATCATCGCTGTAACACTGTGCAAACATACTATCTCAACCACATATACTCGAGCGAGCTTCTTGGCTGTATACATTGTCTTTACTGGTATGAAATGGGCAGACATCGTCAATCTGTCCACTATAACCCAAATGGAATCATGATTCCTAGTTGTCTTGGGTAGACTAACTACGAAATCCATGGTTATATGATCCCATTTCCACTATGGTATCGGCAAGGGTTGCAATGTACCTGCCGGATTCTGATGTTCATCCTTGACTTGCTGACATACCGCACATCTAGCCACGAACTCAGCTACATCTTTCTTCAAACTGGGCCACCAATATAAGTCCTTCAGACTGTGGTACATCTTGGTGACACCTGGATGTATAGCATACTTTGATGTGTGCACTTCCTCGAGCACTAACTTCCTCAGATCATCAGCATTGGGGACCACCATCCTATCATGATAGCAAACCTACCCATCTTTGGACTCATGGAACCCATCATGCTTTTCACTGCCGAACTCTGATTTGATCAACTATATTGCATCATCTGTTTGCTGTGCATCTTTGATTTGTTGTATCAGCATGGGCTTGACTTGGAACTGTGCTAAAATTCTAGCTGGCAAGGAAACTTCCATTTGCACATTCATCTGCCGCAAGGTAACAAACATATCCCGTCTATGGCATACCAGGGAACTCAACTGTGCCTTCTTTGAAGGAAAAGAAGAAGACTTTCAGCTAAGCACATTAGCTACCACATTCGCTTTACCAGGATGATACTCGATGGTGCAGTCGTAATCATTGATTAACTCCATCCATCGATGCTGTCAAATATTTAACTCATGTTGTGAAAAGATGTACTTTAGATCCTTATGATCTGTAAAGATCTGACACATTTTCCCATACAGATAGTGTCTCCAAATCTTTAATGCATGAACCACTACTGCCAACTCCAAATCATGAGTCGGATAGTTCTCCTCGTTTTTTTTAAACTATGGCAAAGCAAAAGAAACCACATGATCTTCCTGCATCAGCACACAACCTAAACCTTTCTTAGAAGCACCGCAAAAAACAACATAGCCCTTCCCAGGCTCTGGCAGCACTAGTACTGGTGCACTAGTCAGCTTCTACTTCAAACCCTGGAAAGCTTGCTAACATCGATCATCCCAGACAAAAGGTACATCATTTCTAGTCAACTTTGTCATTAGTAACGCAATCGTAATGAAGTCCTTGATCAACCTCCAGTAGTATCCTGTGAAACCCAGGAAACTATAAACTTCTGTCGGGGTCTTTGGTTGCTCCCAATTTGCAACGGACTCCACCTTCTTCGGATCTACTTTGACTCCTTTAGCAGATATCACATGACCCAAGAAAGTCACTTCTTCCAACTAGAACTCACACTTGCTGAACTTGGCATACAACTGATGTTGGAAAAGAAGAGTCAACGCTATTCGAAGATGTCGCTCATGCTCTTGCTTGTCCCAACTATAGATCAAGATGTCATCTATAAAGACTACAACAAACTAATCTAAGAACGGATGAAACACTTTGTTCATCAAATCCATGAAAACAGTAGGTGCATTGGTTAGCCCAAACGACATAACCACGAACTCGAAGTGACCATACCTCGTCCTAAAAGCTTACTTGGGTATGTCATTCTCCTTAATCCTCAACTGATGATATACGGACCGTAGATCGATCTTTGAAAACATTGTAGCACCACGCAACTGATCGAACAGATCATCTATCCTCAGTAACGGGTACTTGTTCTTGATCGTGACCTTATTCAACTGCCGGTAGTCTATACAAAGTCGCATCGATCTGTCCTTCTTCTTGACAAACAACACTGGAGCACCCCAAGGTGACGTACTCGGTCGGATGAAACCCTTCTCCAACAACTCTTACAACTGCTTCTTAAGCTCTACCATCTCTATTGGAGCCATCAAATACGGTGTTTGTGCAACTGGCTGCGTTTGTGGTACCAGATTGATCTCAAAATCAATCTCTCGGGGTGGAGGAATACCAGGGAACTCATCAGGAAACACATCGACAAACTCTCAGACAACTGACACCTCTTCAAAGCTAGGATCCTTCGCCTTGGTATATGCAACAGTATCAACAACGTGAGCTAAGAACACCTTGCATCCTTGTCGTAGCAACTTTTCTGCCACCATAGATGATACTAGACATGTCGGAAGAATCTTCCTATCTCCTTGGAAGATCCACTTCTTACCACCATCGTCAAACACAGCTTGCTTGGAACCACAGTCCAAAACACCCTTATACTTCTCTAGTGTATCCATCCCAAGGATAACATCAAAACCATGCATACCAAGTGGTATAAGATCCATTAGTATATTGTGTCCCGAAAAAGACAAGACACATGATGGACACTCTTCTCGAAGCATTGAGGAACCATCAAGAGGGGTTTCTAACAACAAGCTATCCTTCTTACAGCTAACAGGTAAACGACAGTTTTCAAGCATATTATAGGCGATAAAAGAGTGTGTAGCACTCGGGTCAACCAGAGCAGATACAAAGCAAGAAGAAGACATATCAGAATGAAATAACTCCATCTCACCTGTCACTACTCACAGGTTGACTATCGCCTCCGGCTGACTCATAGCATAGAATCGAGTTGTTGCTTACTGTCCACGTCCTCTGCTTCCCTGTGAAGACGATCCTGCTTCTGACGCTTGACTGCAACCTCATCCTTTGCACCACTGGGCTGTTGTCTATCTGATCCTGGAGGATTCTGCCTCGGCTGCTGCGTCACTTCAACATCTCTACTTGGGTAGTTCGACCTGAAATGCCCCGTATGACCGCATATATAGCATGTCTTAACTTCGAACCGTGGCCTAGATGGCCGGGTCACTACAACTGAAGCTGTGCTATGTGCCTTTGACGGTGAAGAAACATAACCACTTCCCTTACTCGGGGACCATTGCGACAGTGCACTGGAACCTCCCATCACTGACGGTGCTGCAAACCTTGGCTACTTGTAGCCACCAAACCTCTATCCCTGGAACTGAGCAGGCCTTTTGTGAGACATATATAGATTCTCTTTTCTCCCTTACTGACCGTTCGATCCTTCAGACAGATTCCAAAAATGTAGCAAACCGTTCTCGGTTCTCCAACACAGAAGTAGGTGTGGTCAATTCAGCACTCAGACCTTTCTCAAAGCGTCTGATTCGCTCTTCATCTGTTGCTACCATGTGAGGACAAAACCTAAAGAGATCCATGAACTTGGCTTCATATTCGGTGATGTTCATCGTTCCTTGCAGTAGGCGCTCAAACTGGCTAATCTTCTCATCCAGATACGTCTTCGGAAAGTATCTGTTGACTAACTCATGCCGGAAAACTTCACACCAATCACCTCACCAGGTTGCTTCTCTTCCTCGATGGTCCACCAGTAACCAGCACTACCTTTCAGAAGGTAGACATCGTGCTTTACTTTGTCTGCTTTGGGGATGTCGAGGATCCGGAAAGCCTTCTCAAGACTTGTCAGCCACATATTTGCATCTGCTGGATCAGCCGTTCCAGCATAATCCGAAGCTCCAACTCGACGAAGCCGCTCGAAGGTCTTCCCAATACCCGATGTTTCACCATGGGGATCTTGTGCCCTCGGAGGAGGCACTGGCAATATTTCTACCATGAGCTTCATCGTAGCCATCATCTGCCCCATAAGCTGTTGATAGGCAGGGTGTTCAAGAATGGATGGGTCAGGTTGGGGGACCTCAGGCACCAGATCTTCATGTGCCTGCCCTATAGCTCCATCAACTAATGCAACATCGCTATGCCCGGGAGCATGTTCCTCATGGTTTCCAGACATCTTGGCTTTTCTTCCGCTGAGGGCAGAAGGTGATTGTAAGAAAATCTGGAAAACTCACAAGAACAAACACAACCTAGTCCTAAATCCCTGTAGACTCAGCGAACCTAGCGCTCTGATACCAAACTTGTGGCAACACATCCCTCTATCACACAGACAACAAGGTGTTACATGAAAACGTGTAAAAATCACCATAACCACGGATTATCAAAAACACGGGTTAATTAAAACCGATTGCGGAAAGCTGATAAACTGAGAAACTATTACATGTAAGTCCTCATTCTACAAGCAAACAGGTTATATAAACATATACAAGTCTTGATACGTGTCCACAGCTTAGAGGATCAGTTGTTCCATCACATGAGTTTATCACCTGTTTATATGTACATAAAGGCCCACATCTGGCCAGGAGTAGGATATACAAAACATCAACAGTTATACATCGTGAAACAATGCCAAAACACCTCCAAGGACCTGAGAGTACATGGATGACTCTAAGACTCTACTACAAAACATCCAAAACAGCAGCATATCCATCTCTTGCCTTCTACTGCTCGTCTTACTACTCGGCCGCAACTCTGCGAACACCACCACATCTAGCTCGAACACCTAAAAAAAAGGGGTGTAAACCAGTGGGGTGAGACACACAGTCCGAGCAAGAAACATAACTCCCCACCAAAACTACAAAATTTGAGAAAGATAAAGCAACAAAAGTTGATAACTGATAAGGGTATAACAAGAGCAGTTTATAAGGTAAAGCTATTCATACCGTCAAGCTTACCCGATGTACGGAAGGCATATACTCAAGTATTTCTTTATGGAACATGATTAACAAGATAAGATTTATAAGGTCTTACCACATAACCTGAGGAACATACAAGTAACTACGAGATGTAACAAGATTAACTACAAGCAAGACCTCAACCAATATTCCGTGTTTTTCCTTAAGTAGTAAATACTATTTGGCTGGATTGCATATTCTTATGCTCTGAGGAAGTGATCCGTACCGCTCAAATCCAACCGACGGCTGTGAAACCCGGAGCCGGTGCCATACAAGGTCAATGGAAGAGCTAGACTCCACGACCTCCCACCTCGTGGTCAGTGCACAAGAACCAAAACAGGACCGCATTCTCGTGCTTAAGTAGCCTCAGCCATAGGGTCAGCTCCATAGGCTACCCTTCCTCTAGCCCGCCTCGGTACAGGTCACAACGCTAGTATATCTGAGCCACGGGCCTGTTCACCGTGCTTTGAGCCATGAACACATTCATTCTCTATCATACTAAGCCATGGGCCTATTCACCATGCTCATATACATATCCCGAGTGTACAGACATAGTTGCACTCAATTCCCTCTCTATTTTAAGCTAGGAGAAACCTTGCATATTCAACAATATGCGCTCTGGGTTAACCCACAGGAGAACCCATTTCACCATCACCAGCTCCTGATGATGATGGATCTATGGCCAGGGCAACTACATGATATATTCCACTGTGATTAATTAATATCTTTTATGTGGATTGCAAGATTCAACCAAGTTATATAAAATGTGAACTATAACAGAATAAACAATATAAAACTCAACAGTATGCTTTCATTGTACTCAACATCATCCTGATCTATCACAAGTATCCCACATTACATGTTATCACTGGCTTCTTGCCTATCATCCTGATCCATCTCTAGGATCATCGCATTGCCCTGGGATCTCAATCCCTTATCACATAGTACCACTGCCTCTCAAGGCTTACATCATCAACATGGGATAGCAATCCCAAGCACTTTAGTTAAATACATCATACAGGTTAGCTCATTATCAAGAGTAACCGTCACAGTAGAGTTACTCAACATATATATCTCATAGCCCTTTACCTGGTTAAGCATCTGTATGAGACCTGCATGGTTAGTATACATAATCATCATGAATAACTGAGAAGTTCATATTATCAACATAGTGGTGACATTGATGCTTATATGCTTTATCAATCATGCCTCAACTTGAGATCACAGACATTGATCATATTATTAAGCAAAGAATCTTACATGTTTACCATTTGCCTAGCATTATTCATAATATCAAAATGATCACATACCTATGTAAAGACATGTAAGTTATATAAATGAGTTCTACCATAACGATTACCATTAAGTATATCAAGGGCCACCATCATGACTAAACATGATACATACACAAGGTTTAGCATAGATGTAGTCTACTATATCATGCACATCCAGGGTTACTAACAAAACCAAACGTGATGCAAGAACAACATATCGGTTTCTATAAGGGGCAGGACCCTCACTAACAAAATCCACTACCCTCACCATAGGTAGTATCGGGCAGGGCTCATCATATCGTTCAACCACATTAGCCTTATAACAGTCAAGCAACTACCAAGGATAACGGGCAACATCTGTGGTAAAATGTGCAACACTGTGCAGCAAGGTCTGTTGTGCAGCTCAACCCAAGGAGTGTATCGTGCAAGGTGTGACACACACCATATCGTGCAACTCTGTCGGGCATCTTGGTGTCAGGAAATGCAACGTCGTGCTCAGCTATCTAGCCCGAACCTATCGGCCATCACACAGGGCAGGGGTTAACGCGACGCCCGTCACAGCATCTCAGAGCTAACCAACACTTTCACGCCTCAAGCCAACTACACTAGGCCATCTCTAAGTCGTGTGTGTGTGTGTTGCAAAGTTCTCAACAAAGTGTAGCTCAAACAACCAGCAAGGAGCCCGTCATTCAGCCCACCTATCCATGCCCTATCTGCCGTCACAAGCAAGGACTGGGGTGTGACGCCCGTCACAAGGTCAGGGACCTAAGGGTATTGTCTGTCATAGCCACTACACATATCATCCAAGGTTCTGGGTTAAGAGAGGTATCGGGCAGCACCTTCCTCAAGATCATAACGGTCAAGAAGCAACTCCACAAGGTCGTCATCAACCTCAAGCACAAGGGCACCAAACCCTAATGGATTAAGAGGATGTCTCACCTCTCAACTTAAACGAGAGAGGGGTCTTGCACATCTCTTAACACCAATCGGGCAACACAAGGGAAACCCTAGATGAGGTCCACAACTACCACCAAGCTCACCCTTCAAGTCCATGGTGAGAGGAGGGTGTTGCTCAAGCTACTAGAACACAAGCTCACCTCTCAACTTAAAGAGAGAGGAGTGTATCTCATGATACTAGAACTCAAGCTCACTCCTCAAGACCTAGGAGAGAAGGGAGTATTGCTCACCAAGAAACCCTAGAACACATGGTTTGGAAAACAAGAACAACTTAAGCAAGGAACTAACTAGAAACATATAAGGACATAGAAAGAAGGTAGTATAGTTAGGGTAAGGAGTTATGTACACCACCTTAAGAAAGCTCCAATCTCCAAGCACCACCAAGGAAGAAGGAGACTCCAAGAAGGATCGGCCACCAAGCTTGCAAAATAAGAGAGTGTGTCATGCACCAAGGGAGAGGAAGACTAAGGAACTAAAGGGATCCTTAGCAAGGGAAAGGAAACACATATATGGAAGGGGATGGAGGAGAAACTAAAGCAAAGCATAGCAAGGTGTCACCCACCTAGGGACACTTGTCCATGTGCAAAAACCACCACTCTAGCATGTCTTAAACACATGTCCAATGCCATTGCCACATGCAAGCATCAAGCACCAAGTGTCCACTAGTGGTGACACAAATGAGGTCAAAGATGGTCAAAGGTCCATGGGCGACACACCTGGACGATACACCACCACCACCACCATGGGCGACACAGCCCTGGGTGACACATGCACCCACTTGCCCGACACAAGGTTCAACCAAGCAAATACAAGGCACCACAAGGCCCAACAAGCTCATACAGGCCCAAAGGAACTCAAGCAACGAGCCCAAACCTTCCTCTCTACTCTAGAGGAAGCAAGGAGAGGGAGGAACACCTCACAAGGTGACAAACTTGCTCACAAACCCTAGACTTGGGTTAATTGCAAGTAGCACCTCCAACTCTCAACAAAGCACAACCAAACCCTAATCACCACTAAAAGTGATTAGCAAGCAACTAAGCATCAAGGTTAAGCAAAGATAATAGGGTAAACCCTAAACGGAGGTCAGGGTCCTTACAATATGGATTCTTATTTGTCTTCTAGATGCCATTTTGAAGAAAACAATATGATAAAATTGCTTTCGCCATGATTTTTTGGGTGCTACCCATTTAAGTAAAATAAAATTCAACATCTCTTTTAGAGTTTTATTTTTATGTTCATCAATCCTATTTGATTGACACAAATATGGAGGATTGTTTGTGTACAATACCATGTATTATACAAAAATCAATAAAAGGAGATCAATCAGATTCACCACCCCAATTTGAGTGAAGATGCTTTATTTCCCTATTAAGTTGATTTCTAGTTTTGTTTTATATATAACAAACATGCCAAAGCTTCATATTTTGAATGTAGCAAGCATAATTTTATATAGAATTAGAAATCATATACAAATATCATATAGAATCTTTTCCCACCTCAGACAAATTTCCCTTCAACTATCAAAGATGTTTGTGAATTAAATTTAGAAATTCATAATCTCTATGTAAAATGTGAGGATATATTTTCTTTGTAGATTTAGTTTCAGCACATGCTTGATTTAAAGCAACAACACCATGTATATCTCTCGGCAAACCTAAATATTTCATGCATTGTACATATTTAAATTAGCATATCCAAATGTATTATGCCACATTAACAGAAGAATTTTTCCCATTTAGAAGAATAGGGTCATTTGAACAATACCCCCATACCCAGTTGGTCCCCTAAATTAGAAAGAATGGCCTTATTAGATTCAAAAGACATCTTAACCTAAAAAATAACGACCTTATTAGATTCAAAAGACACCTTAACCTAAAAAATAACAAGTTGAGACATGGAGATCAATTAACCCTAATGTTTGGAACATATAATACATATGTTATCAACATGATCTTTACAGAACTCATCTTGATCATGACGTTGTCATTTCCACTCATAGGAGAAGCACTTGAGTTTTCCATGACAACCATATATTCATTGTCTCCTACTTTTGTGTAAGTCTGGAAGGCTTCTTTGTTTCCAATAGTGTGGAGTGTATCCATGGAGTCAATTATCCAATCATGATGTTGAGATGATCCTATGCTGACCGGGTTGATGAATGTACAAACACATTCTCCGTCACAAGGTTGGTTGTTGATTCCTTATAGTATTGGACCACTTGCTTCTTCCTTTACATGTGTTTAGGAGATGTCTGACCATATTTAATACAAACATAACTCAAAACATTCTTTTCTTAATGTCTTTGTTGCCTTTATTTTAATTATTATTTCCTGTTCCATTCCTATTCATCCATGCATTCTTAACTGGTCTAAAGAATTATTATTTTTCTTAGTAGAAGAAACTCTTTTGTTAAATCAAATCTCTCTCTAGATCGAACTTGATCTTTTACCTAAATATCTATTATCACATCATCAAGTGACACAATCTTTATTTTATGTTTTAAACTGTTCTTGTAATGTTTGCAAGAACTTGGCAATTGATCAATTAAAGAACTGATAATAAAACATTCCAAAAGATTGATTTTATCATTCTTTAGATCATCAAGAATTATTTGAAAATCATAAATTTGAGTTGTGATTAGTTTATCTTCAGTCATATAAAAAGTCAAAAAAATTGCAACATTAATTTTTGTATAGAAGCTTCTTCAACAAGGTACTTTTTGTTATGATTTTACTAGATTTTGTATGGAAGTTTAAGTGGAAAGTTTGCATCAAATAATTGATTAAAATTAGTGATTAGAATGATATGAAGAAAAATTTAGTTATCTCTTTTTCAATTAACAAAATCAATTTCTAGTATTGGATCAGATAGAGCATAAGCTACATTAGTCACTTCTAAAGAGGTGTAAACATTTTCCTTCTAGTGATGATAATGAAATCCATAAAAAGGTTCAATCTTTGTTACGCTAGGAAAAGGAACTTGATACACTCTCATAATAATAACTATTAATTGCTTTTACATCGATGAAGTCATAGGTGTTGATGGTGTTTCAAAGCCATCCATGTTAGTGTCAGGAAATATCGCATAGAGCGGATAGCAGATTGAAAATTTTATCTACCATATTCCCATAAGTAGTAGATCGCGTCAATAACTTTAATGCAGGAAGGATGGTTTATGGGATATACCTGGTCCTGGAGCAAGTCCAATGAAAATCCTCATCATTGTAAATGTGTAACTCTGAATCCTAGTTGCACTGGGACACGTCTAACTTATGTGCCTCCTGGTTTGCACCATGTACTGGAGTCACAAATGTCTTCTTCTTCAACAACTCCTCTTGTCATGAATTGCAGGTTGACTTTGTCCTTTGTGCAGCAAACAACGACTTCCCACCTCTATAGTAGTCCATACGAACACCCTAGAACCCCTGTCGTCCTGCTAGAATGATTAGGAAGGAGTCATCCCTCTCATTCGGTGAACTAGTCACCAAGTTGCTCTCCCACGATAACAACTCTCAGTTGTTCTCTTTGGTGGCTATCCATCCTTATTCGAGTAGGACTTGACTAGGATCTCTTGGTTACCAAAAATAGATAGGATAATAGTTTTCAGAGGAACTAATTCTCAGTTGACTATGTTGTATTCTAAGAAGCCCCCAGTACCCCTCTCTTAATAGTAGAGGTTGGGGTCAAAGTTCCCAGTTGCTATCCAGTACGGGATTAAAGTGTGGGAGTGGAAAGGACCGGAAGAACACAAATTTTCACAACAATTCTGGAAACTATGCAATCTGCTATAGCACAAAAGACAGTTTGGCAAAGCCATATGGTCGTTTTGTAGTTTCCCACTTGTACACAAATTTGGCAAATCAATTCCCATGAATGTTAGACATTGATTTCCTTTTACAACAAGTATTTCTCAAGTGAAACGGATAGGAAAACATCTATAACCTTCCCTGACTTAACTGGACCATCTCAACCATGTGAGACGGCCATCTTGATTCACCCAGATGGTCGTCTGGTGACCCGAGTCAAGCTTGTTTGGTTGGGTCAGTTCATTCCTTTGCCAAATTCAACTCACCACTAGGCCTGACACCTAGACGCCCATCTCAACTCTTGAGACAAATGTTTGGCACATCTAGATGGCCGTCTCAACACTTGAGATGGGCGTTTGGCAGTGTTATCAGCCTATTTGTTGCTTTAATCAAATGCCTAAACACTTTAGCACTTAATTCAACTATCATTTGAGATCTAAAATCCTCTTCTAGGTCAAGACCTTTGTGTGTGACCCTATAGGTCCCATATTACGTTGGCAGTGAGTGTCCATAACAATTTATGACATCACAAGAAAAGAGTAGTGCTTAGTCACACATCACTGCTACCCTAGTATGATGGAAATGTTGGGGAACAACTTCAACCTACAATCTGTGTATGGTGTTGCAATGTTTGTATAGTTCATTTTTCACTGATGTCCAGATCGAACTAGAGGCATGGAGAAGCCACCCTCGTTATTATTCAATCTTATTTCTTGAACCAACAACAGACTGTCTATGATATATGTAAGCTCAATATCACATATTGACTCACATGCGCATGGCCATGCTTTTCTCCATCTCTCTTATTAAAAGGCATAGGACATCATACTCTAATAGGAGGGACAAGTCCCATATCTATCACTCACAGTCAATCCCCATGTGTCAAAGCCACCCAATCATCACCATTATAACAAACCATGTTTTAGGATTGTGTTTGATGATGTCAAAGTCTACCCAATGACATGTGTTGAGTGCAATGATTTCATGTCTAAAAACCACAACCATCACCATCATTGTGAGACTTGATTATGACTTCCATGAAAATGACTTTCATGTGTCAGTCTCACAGTGGGTCTATCTCATACATGTTTGACTAACATGTATCTGTGTTCTTGGTTTGATATTGCCATATCATGACTAAATGAGATTTTATCATCAACCAACTCACACTCTGATCTTAGGTGTTATTGTTGACTATCAACCTTCCACAAAAAAAGCTGACCAGGGACATAATGAGAATGTAAATATGTAATCTTAACATCTGTATGTTCTCATCTCTTCCAAGTCACACACTTGAAGACATATGTCATTGAGTAATATTATTCTCTACACATTTATCATGTTACATCATTATCCTATAATTGAATTAAACAAAATAAATTGGAAGCTTGCCTTTTATCAATAATCAAATCACTTTTACATGATTTCTCATTACAATCATCACATGATTGACTCTCTGGGCATACATAACCAAAAATTAGTCCCCATAGAATACAAATACTCTTATGATTGTTGAACAATCTGGGTAGAAATGCAAGGCAATTAAGAATATAAAACATTACTAACTCATTCAGGTAAGAAAATTGCACTATCCTTAAGCACATTTTCCCCTTACTCAAAACTATGTATTGGTGCAGTAGCGATCATCGATGGCTACCCTCCTTGGATACAACAACACAACATTATGAAGCATGCACTCACAAATTATGTCGTGGAGTGAGTTTTTTTTTTATTCATCTGAAAATCGACAATGATAATGAATAAAAACTTAAACACCAGAAAGAATAGTGGAGGCTAGAGAGTTTCAATTTTTTGGTGACTTGAAAATGTTGGAAGACAACCTGTTAAATAACAAAGGAATTGCTCACGGTTAATGCCCAAACAAATGTGACGTAGTTGCAAATCGACAACATTTTGGAATCATCCAAACAAATAGATGTTACTTGGAAAAGCTGTGAAATATGTTAAAATTGATTCAGTTAATCAAAGGAAAAAACTAAACGGGGGACCGCGGCCATGCAAGGAGCCCTAGGAGGCAGATTTGCACCCCGTTACACACCAGATGAGACATGAACTGACGTACCTAGATCAAAGGTATCTGGACTGGGCTGGTCCAAACCTAGTTGGGCTTCCCTACCATGAGTGTGAGAAACCCATATTCCATTATGGTCCTCAAACATCCAATGGATAAGGAATCATACATAAGGAGGATACTCTAGGGTTTTATCCCTACAATGGACTTTAGGGCACCTCTGGAGCTAGGTGCCTTATTGTACACCTCTCAGTCTGGATCAAGGTAGCTTGTAGGTCTTCCTAATTTGGGGTATGACATCTTATGACCTTCCCAAACTAGGGTCTGGTCTGACCTTCCCAATCTAGTTCCTGGTCTTTAGTCATCACCACAAACTTACATTTATTTCCATTCTCAAATTTCTAGATTTGGTATGTGGGTTCGAGCAAGTTATAAGCATAATATTGTGATAGCAATAGTGTCTTTATAGATTGTAGGAACTAAATATCATCCAAGTATTCAATTTCAAGCAATCTAGGAAAATCTCAAAAAATGATGGGAAACTAGACCAATTAATCATAGGCATAACCACATACATGTTTTAGAAGTAACTTGATGTCCAATCAAGAGCAATTAGGAATAACCAAACAAGCAACCAAGTAATAATCCTTAAAGTTAAGGAAATATACCCATGTGTTAATATTTTATCTAAATCATCATTAAGACTGACTTGGGACTCATGTTAGGGTATCAAGGTCAACTTTAGGGTTTCATTAGGGTTTTGGATTCTTAAACCCTAGTTTGCACTTTTCATGTCCTTTGGGGTTAGAAACCCTAATCTTATTATGAATTACACCTTTATTCTCAAAGAAACCCTAATTATGAAAACACATGGGTTGCTAAGTTCACTTACTCTCAAGTTTCTCTTTTTATTCATTAAACATCAGTATCATCAATATCAATTGGACACATTAGAATAATCAAATCTTGGAACTTAGGGTTCTATTCTAGTTCATCTATATTATCTCCTTTAACTTCAAAACCCTAATTCTTCACAACATATGAACTTTTAACCTCAAAATAGGTCCAAGATGACAATTTTATATACAAAGGTTAAGTTTTATCCATTAAACAAGTAATGACCATTAAATACATGAAACTAGGGTTTTCTATGCATATTCTACATTAAAGATTGCATATTCATGTTATTGTAAAAAAGGAAGCATAATTAAGGTTTCCAAGTATTTTATTTGTGCTCCTCTTCTTCTCTTGATAATTTTTTGTACATAACTTATTTTCATCGGAGCTACAAATTATTTATTAATATTACAATAAAATTACCTTATTTGAGCTAATCAGGGCTTGGAAACTCAGCACTTCACACACATAATCCTCAATGGCCGCAGGGGTCATGTCCATCCAATGGCACAATGCCAAATTCGATTCAAGGATTCACACAACTCAGGCACTTAAGAGGCTGAAATGGCTGAAATGCCCCTCTGCTTGGGTCACACATATGGGGTTAGTTTAGTACTTTGGTCTTAACCTTCTTCTACCTCACGGAAGGTCCAAGCCACCGCTTGCGGTGAGTCAACTAACAGGTTGACTCCACTCTCTAGGGCATCAGAGGGTCAGGTATTGTGGCAAAAACCACCGTTGGGTCCGGATGAACCTAATGACTATCTTGATTAAGTCAGAGGGGTATGGAGAAGACACACTGAGAAGTCCATATCTACGATGAACATGGGGCCAAGACGAAGGGTGAAGAAGGCATTAGGGTTCCTCTTCCACACTCAGGGTCTATAAGAATCATCCCCCAGGATTCACAAAAGGGGTTATAATCTTTTTATAGGTAGCAATGTCGAGGGATGTGGGGTTGTTACCCATCTCAGTATGCCAGGTCTTTCTAAATTAGACATTCCCCAAATATGTCAAGGTACACACTCATTAATGGCTCACTAGATTTTCCCCTTTTTCACAAATTCATAGGACTTTGTATCATGGGAAATAGTGGAGAGAGTAGGTTGCGAGAGTCCAAGAAGGGATTCATGTTATTGTTACTCTTATTTCTCGATCAGACGCAAGATAGGAGATAATCATGGTGTCGTTGAATTCCAATCTAATAGCCACAAGTTGCATGACACATAGAGTGGGCACGCTCTAAAGTTGGGGGTCTAAAATCTATTTCCCAATCAGGAAAACATATAATTATTGCAAAAGCCCCCTCTTCCTTCACTATTTTCTATAGACCAAAAGGAAACTCCTTTTTCTATGAAATTTGAAAGGTAGTCCACTAAGTCCTTTCCAACTGATATCTAACTTTTGAGGGCCAATGGAATAAGTTAAATGACTGATTTTTACCCTTTTAGAAAATCCTTGCATTAATTATTCATACCACATGGAAAGTCAGTTTTCTTCCAAAATTCTTAATGGAAAGTCTTTCATTCTTTTATCTAGGTGTGAGTAATATCTAAGACCAAAATATAAAACTTAAAGACACTTTTATTTGTCTCCAAGTCTCTCATTTATAAAGTACATTTTAGGCATCTACCTTTTCCACATCTCTTATTTTCATGACTTTTCTTTTTAGAGACCATGTGAAAACATAACCCAACCATTAGTGTAATGTAATACCACTTTTCTATGAAGATCCACACAATTTTATATGTAGAAAACCGAATTATCCATTACTTTTGGTAATTCTCTTAATTTTGTTTTTTCTCTCTTTCTTTTTCCCATATCTATTATTTGTTCATTAACATAGTAGGAACCATAAAATTCACAACAAAGGGAAATTTTGTAAAAGAAAGCCATACTTTCAAAAAAAATCATAACATATTTCCAATAGGTCCTTTCTATTAATATAATTGCATTTCGATTATATATATACATGTTAAAACTAGGTTATAACATCTTTCCCCCGTCATAGGAATTGTGTCCTCAAAATTTGATTAATCATACAAACAAATTAGAATGGGACTTTTCCATGCCCCTCTTTAGCTCCCATATGGCTTCATTCTCTCCATGGTGCTTCAAAAGAACCTTTACCATCTCTATCTTTTTATTCATGAGCTCTTTCACCTTGGTATTGAATACCCTCACGGGTGACTCAAGGTATGTCAGCCACCCTTGGAGTTCAACAGGTTCAATGCTCAACACATGGCTTGGATCCTTCACATAGAGCTTTAGATTGGACACATGAAACACATTATGTATCATACCATGTTGAGGGTGTATGCTAAATGATAAACAAATTCACCAATTTGTTCTAGGATTTCAAATAGACTCACGTATCTGGGACTCAACTTTCCTCTGTTCTTAGCTATAGTTCAGTGGGGTTGGATTTTTAGAAATACATGTTCACCCACAGTGAAGTGTAACTCAGTACGCTTCGCATCAGCACATGACTTATGTCGATCTTGGGCTCTATTTATCCTTTACATGATCAAAGCAACTTTATCAACATATAATTGTAGTTCTTATGACCTTAGCAAGGTCCTCTCACCGACATCATCCTAGTGAAGCATTGACCGATACAACCTCCCATAAAGATCTTCATACGGAGGCATCCCAATGCTACTTGGTAAGTATTATTTTAAGCAACCTCAGCTAGGGGTAAGTACTTCTCCCATGATCTACCTGAATCGAGTGCACATGATCTCAACAAATCCTCTAAAGTCTAGATTGTTCCTTCTGACTGTGCATCAGTCTGGGGGTGATAGGTTATGCTAAACTTCAATCTAGTACTGAGTTCTTCATGCACTTCCTTCCCCAACTTAAAGGTGAACTTAGGGTCAAGATAATAAATAATTGAACTCAGAACATCATGTAAACAAACTAGTTTTCTATCTCATAGTCCCTCTAGGTTACTTTGGCATTAATCTTTGAGTCTAAAAAATGTACCAATTTGGTTAGGTGATCCACCACAACCCATAATCCTGACCTTTCTTTGTCTTAGGGAGACCCACCACAATGTCCATAGTGATCCGATCTTTTTCCACTTAGGAATCGCAATTGGTTGTAGTAACTGAATTGTTTGTTGGTGTCTAGCCTCCACCCTTGGCATGTGAGACAATTGGCTACATATGCTACTATGCTCTTCTTCATCTCGGGCTATCAAAAATTATTAGTGTAAGTCTTTAAACATCTTTGTCATGCCAGAACTCATGAAGGTGGCCAATCTCCTCACTCATGGTCCTTCGGAAAACATAGTTGTTACCTCCCGAACTTATGGTCTTGTACATTTAGGGAAAAATCAACTCCTATTCCCATCAGTCTCATCCCTTCTTGACCTTAGGATAGAATTAGGGTTCTATTGTAACTTTCTTTTGCTTGTGGTTCCTTTGATAAAATCCAAGCACATTGTATCCATTAGAATTCATACGCGAATTTCCTTCATCTCTTAGGGCCCTCATAGTTTTCTTACGTCCTATCACTACTACATAAATAGCGTTCAGTGTCGCTTTTCTGGGTATCGGTTATTTAGGACAACCGATGCCTATAATATTTGGCGTATGTTATTTATGCAAACCGACATCTATATTTGAAGACCAGTCAGACACGGGTACCGCTTTGTATTCAGCGTCGGCTGAGTATAACCAACCGACGCCTAAAAGCACCCGCGAAATCTAATTTTCGAGCAAAAAAAATCTGGGTCACATACAGCGTCGGTTGTTTAACGATTCACCGATGCCTATGTAAAATGAAATTTTGCGTGAAAAGTTCCACTTTCAGTGTCGGTTATCCTTGGACGTCGGTTTTTTATGATTAACCGACGCTGAAGATAATATGCGTCGGTTGTCGTAGATAACCGATGTCGTTGACCAACTTAATAGAGGCCTGATCACCCGACTCTTCCCCCTTTCTTCCTATTTCATCGATTCTCCTGTGTGCTGCTTGTCGCCGCTCTCCCAAAATCACCGCCTGGTGCCTACTGCTTCTCGCTCGCCGCCGACGATCCCTGTTGTTGCTCTGCGTCACCGCCGCCGCCCGCCGCCTTTCTCCTTGCGCCGCCGGTGCCCGCTCCTTCCTCCCTGCTCACGCCCTACTGCAGAGTTGTCTTCTTCCTTGCCTCCGCTGCTCACAAGGTATTAGCCGTAGCACCTTCTTCCTTGTCTTCTTCCTTGTCGCCCACTGCTCTGCTCTACTTGCTGCTCTGACTTCAAAACCTAAGACTAGTTAGTGTTCTACTTCTTTCACTGAGAACTGAGAAGAATGGCCTACCACGGCCGTGCTGCCCAGCACGGCCGTGGTAGGCCAACATAGCCACGGCCGTGTTTGATTTGATTTAAACCCTAATTTGATTTAAAATTGTCCATTCTAGCATCCTAATTTGATTTGATTAAACCCTAACATTGATGAAACCCTAACATGTACATATCTATTATTGTGTTTGTTGGCCTAGAAACTCGTCCAAGATTTACTCATTAGGAGTAAATCTTTGATAGTCCCCAGTTTGGGACTGTTCTTGAACACCTAATCTCACTTAGTATGTAAGTGTATAATGTGTATTGGGTTTTTGAGAAAATTTCGGTAGCATTTCTCCGTTTGTTCTCTAAGTACATATGTACTTAGAGAACAGTGGGGAAATGCTGCCAAAATTTTCTTGAAAACCCAATACACATTATACACTTACTAGTGAGATTAGGTGTTCAAGGATGGGATAGGTGGTACACATTTATTATATATAAGAATGACATCACATGTGTTTGTTGGCCTAGAAAGTGAACAATCATTGTTCTTTATATTACTTGTACATTGGTATAAATTAGAATGAACAATCACTAAATTATATACTATTTGTATGGAGTCCGGCTTCATTGTAGATATCTATTATTGTGTTTGTTGGCCTAGAAACCCGTCCAAGATTTACTCATTAGGAGTAAATCTTGGATAGTCCTCGATTTGGGACTGTTCTTGAACACCTAATCTCACTTAGGATGTAAGTGTATAATGTGTATTGGGTTTTCGAGAAAATTTCGGTAGCATTTCCCCGTTTGTTCTCTAAGTACATATGTACTTAGAGAACAGCGGGGAAATGCTGCCGAAATTTTCTCGAAAACCCAATACACATTATACACTTACTAGTGAGATTAGGTGTTCAAGGATGGGATAGGTGGTACACATTTATTATATATAAGAATGACATCACATGTGTTTGTTGGAGTAAATCTTGGATAGGATTTAAGTGTATACCCTAATCTTGTTCTAATATGTACTTGTTTTCTCTTTGATCATAGAATGGATAGATCATGGATGTCCATTCGCAATCGCTGCACCCCATAGTTTATATCTAGACTTGATCAGTTTATTAGATTTGCCGAGGAACATAGGAAAAAACCTACAGATAGGTTCTACTGTCCATGTAGGCATTGCGGTAACAACTTGAAAGTCAACACTAGTGAGGAAATCAAAAGTCCTGTCATGTGCAATGGGATTGTACAAGGATATACGGAATGGCACTGGCATGGAGAGATTTCAAACTCGAAACCAGTAGATGTCGATAACAGTGCTTGGGTGGAAGAAGAAATTTCCTCCGATGACGTAGATGTGAACGAACCAGTTCCAGTAGACATCGTTGATGCGATGTTGGATATTGTAGGGTAGAGCACACCGATCCACCTTCTATCTTTGGAAACATTGTGCATGATGCTGAGATACCGTTATACACAGGATGTGCTAAGTTTACGAAGCTTAGCACTGTGTTGAGATTGTATAAGTTGAAAGCTAACAATAGATGGAGTGACAAAAGCTTCACTTCATTGTTGACTTTGTTGAAAGAAATGCTTCCTGAAGGAAACGAGCTGCCAATCTCAACATATCGGGTAAAGAAAATGTTGTGCCCAATGGGAATGGAGGCCAAGAAGATACACGCATGCCCGAATGATTGTGTATTATTTCAAAAGGATTATGTAGATTTGAAAGATTGTCCAAAATGTGGTGTGTCACGGTATAAATTGACGACTTCGGGGGAGTCCAAAACTGGTTCTCCTGCCAAGGTGTTGTGGTATCTACCTATAATATCACGGTTTCAACGCTTGTTTGCAAATTCGAAAGATGCGAAGAATTTGAGGTGGCATGCAGATGTTAAGAAAAATAATGATGGGATCCTACGACATGCGTATGATTCCCCACAGTGGAAGAAGATTGATCTATTGTAACCCAAATTTGGTGAAGAAGATAGGAATCTAAGACTTGGGCTTTGTACAGATGGGATGAATCTGTACGGGACATTGAGCAGCCAACATAGCACTTGGCCAGTCATGCTTGTTATATACAATCTTCGTCCCTGGCTGTGTATGAAAAATAAGTACGTTATGCTGTCGTTGTTGATATCGGGCCCTAAACAACCTGGAAATGATATCGATGTTTATCTTGAACCTATGATTGATGACTTAAAGAAACTTTGGGCTGAAGGTGTGATGACCTATGATGCTTCAGGAAGAGAGACATTTCGTTTGCACGCATGTTGTTTTGCACTATTAATGACTTTCCAGTATATGGGAATTTGTCTGGATATAGTGTCAAAGGAGCAAAAGCGTGTCCTATATGTGAAGAAAACACTGATTCAATAAGACTAAAACATGGCGGCAAGACTGTATATCTTGGTCATCAAAGGTTTCTTTCAAAATTCCATCTGTATCGTAGGAAGCGCAAAGCATTCAATGGATGGAATGATGAATGGAGTGCACCTAAACCTATACCAGGGGATGTTGTTTATGAAAGAGTAAAAGATATTGTCAATGAATTTGGTAATAAATCACAATGTAGTATGGCCACACGGAGTGACAATTCTTCATTCAAGAAGAAGTCAATATTTTGGGATCTTCCTTATTGGAGTTCTTTGACAGTCAGGCATTGTATCGATGTAATGCACGTTGAGAAAAATGTTTGTGATAGCATCATTGGTACTCTGTTAAATATACCAGGTAAGACTAAAGATGGGATAAAATCCAGACTGGACCTACGTGAAATGGGAATAAGGTCAGAATTAACAGAATTACGTGAAATGGGTAATAAAAGAACATACTTACCTCGTACTTGTTACACATTGTCTAGAAAGGAGAAGAAAGCTTTTTGTGAATGCTTGGTAAATGTTAAGGTGCCACATGGTTACTCATCCAACATCCGTAGATTGGTATCAATGAAAGATCTGAAGTTGATAGGTCTTAAATCGCATGATTGTCACACTCTAATGCAACAAATATTACCCGTGGCAATTCGATCTATATTGTCGAAGCATGTAAGGTTTGCAATTACCAGACTTTGTTTCTTTTTCAACAGTCTATGCAGTAAAGTTATTGACCCTGATACTCTCGATAATTTGCAAAGAGAAGTGGTTGTTACCCTATGTCAGCTTGAGATGTATTTCCCTCCTTCGTTCTTTGATATCATGGTACATCTTATTGTCCACTTGACTAGGGAAGTGAAAATGTTGGGACCATTTTTCTTGCATTGGATGTATCCCTTTGAACGATACATGAGCGTTTTTAAAGGTGATGTTCGAAACCGTTATCGGCCTGAAGGGAGTATTATTGAAGGTTATGTGGCGAGAGAGGTTATGGATTTTTGCAATGACTTTCTGAGTGGTAATAACACTCCTGTTAATGACAAGAATATTGAGGAGGGCAAAGAAATTTTGGGATCACGGGTGAAAGTAATCAGCCGTGAGCAGTTGGAACAAGCTCACTTGTATATTTTACACAACATGGACGAAGTGAGTGTTTATATTGAGGAACATACCAATTTCATCAAGAGACAACATCCTCGAGCAAGTTCAATGTGGCTTGCTAGAGAGCATAATAAGACTTTTACTAAGTGGTTTGAAGATAAAGTTTTACATCAACTATCTCAAACACCAAATGATATTACAGAAACTATCAAATGCCTCGCCTTTAAACCAAAACCGAATGTTATGTCTTATGAAGGGTTTGACATTAATGGGTTCACATATTACACAAAGCGCCAAGATGATAAGAGTGTCGTCCAAAATAGTGGGGTCACTCTTCAAGCGTCGACTATGTATTTTGCAAGTGCAAAGGATAAGATTCCACGTGAAGCTAAAATGTCATATTACGATGTCATTGAAGACATATGGGAGTTTGACTACATAGATTTTAGAATTCCGCTCTTTAAATGTAATTGGGTTGATAACACCAAAGGAGTTATAGTGGATGAATTGGGTTTCACTTTGGTGAACTTTGAAAAGATTGGCGAGAAGGGTGAACCATTCATATTGGCATCACAGGCAAAACAAATATTCTATATCGATGATCCTGCAAATGATAAATGGTCGGTTGTTCTTCATGGTAAAAGATAGTTCATTGAAGATCCTATAGATGAAGAAGAGTACTATGATAAGTATGATGACTCCAGTCCATTCTCTGTTGGGTTTCCAACTCCACAAAATATTGAAGCTAATGATGACTTATATGTGTGTGGAGATCACAATGAAGGATTGTTAATTGATAAAAGATCACAATTTTAGACGCATGTATGTTTATATTTTTTTATTGAAGCTAAATGTTTGCTTTTTTAATATCAATATCATTTTCAGATTTGATTTTTCTTTATCTTCTAGTTAATACAAATGCTAAATGTTTTCCTTTTTCTAGTTAATACAAATGCTAAATGTTTGCCTTTTTAATGACATTTTCAGATGGCTGACCAGGATGAGCATGATGTCCATGATGAGCATGAAGTCCATGATGAGCATGTTGTCCATGATGAGCATGGTGAGGATACCAATGTAAGTTCTAAAAACATATCCTGTATTTCTATATAATTCATTATCTTCTAGTTATGTCATATATCCCAAATTGCTATATTGTGCTAATTCAATGTGTTTATTTTTGTCAAATTTTAGGTTGATGATGCACATGTACCCACTGAAGAACTGGAGCAACTTGATGCGCAGCACCAAACACTTAACAAGAAAAGGGGCATCACTCTGTTGAAGAAGTTAATAGCGCTGAGTGGCAGTGGATCCAAATTGGTTGTTGAGTTTAATAATGGAGGAAATGCAATTGGAGTGAACCGCAATAATTTTGTAAACTATCTTGGGTGTGTCACTCGAAGACATTGTGGTGTTAAATATGATAATTGGCATAAAGTTCCTCAGGCGAAGAAAGACTTGATATGGAAGGATTTATGTATGAGTTATTATTATTTGCAATTCTATTTTGTAGATTACAAATTATATTATTTGCAATTCTATTTTTGGATACTAGTTAATAAGAATTCTATTTTACAGAATCTGTTTGCATTGGATGAGAACCTACATCGTAAAAGCGTGATGCAACGTGCTGGAAAGATGCTTAGGAACTATAGGACAAATCTGAACAGAGAATACATAAAAGATGGTGATAAGAAGAAGAAGTCAGCCCTTGAGCAGTGGAACTTCTTGGACAAAGAAGATTGGGACAATTGTGTTGCTTCAAGAAAATCTGAAGAATACAAGGTATTAGGCATCACTTCCAATTTAATTAATATGTATTCACCTATTCAAGATTAACATTTAGTGCTACTAACCAAATCATTAATGTGCATACTAATTAGGCCCTCAGTGATGCGCAAAAAGCAAGGCGTGCACTGAATGTGCATGACCACACTATGGGTCCAAAGGGCTATGCAAGCGTTCGCCAAAGACTACAAGCGGAGTCTGCGGCTACTCAGGAGTCTGCTGCTACTCAGGAGTCTGCCACACCCATACCTCGCCATGATATCTGGATAGCTAGGAGGCAAAATAAGAAGGGTGAAATAAAGAAGCCCGTAAGTGCTGAGGCTGCTACGAAAATGGTAAAATACAACTCTTAGAGCAATCGTTTGAATATTGATTATTTGTGGTGTTAACTTACCAATTTCTGTTGATGGTGATTAGCGGGAGCTACACGAGCAGAGGAAACAAGGCACATTCATCCCTCAGGGCACAAGGGATGAATTGACAGTTGCTCTAGGTAACCCAGAGCATCCTGGACGTGTTAGGGGTGCAGGCACTGGTGTGGGCATCAAAGCATTCTTTGGGCCATCCCAGTGCAAACCCAGAGTGGGACTTTCACAAGAAGAGGTAACCTATTCTTTTTTTAGAATTTTACTGCAAAAGGGAATTCAATAATAAGAAGCTAATGTTTCTTTTATCCATGTATAGGAGAATAAGAGAGTCGAGGATATAGTTGCTAAGAAGGTCAATGATATAGTTGCTGAGAAGGTCACTGAAGAAATAGTGCGGTGGCAGACATCTCAGGCTTCCAATCAGCCTATGACGACCCACTCTTCTCCTGATGCACAGACTGTGAGTAATCCTGGAGACCCATCACCTAGCACGTCTCCTGTAAGTAGTATTGTTTATGACATTGTAGCTAGTCTTTTCAATATGATATGTTTTCAAGATGATATGTATATATGTATAACATTGTTTACGTAAATTTGTAGACATTGAAGCCATGCCGCTTAAGAATGCAAGACTATGTTGTTGCAGAGGCGCGGGCTTACCCGTCCCTTCCTGGGGCAACATTTCATGGGACTCCACTGCCGTAGGGCTACGTTCGTGTGAGCCCGATATGTGTATTACCCGATTGGAGGGAACCTGCATTGCCATATGCCCACCCAGATATTGATACACTTGGTGAGGCAGAAGGCGGGGTAATATTGTGGCCCAAAGCAGATGTCGTCTACACTACTGAAATTGTAAGATAAATTTACATTACTTTAGATTGTTAATGTGTATATATGAGGTCAACTGATCTGAAATTATATATACAAGTTAAAAAGAAGACACCCGGAGCACCTAGGCCTCCACCTCCACTTCCTGCATTACCAAGTTGGGTTCCAACTGACCTAAAATACCCGCTAGGTCCTGCTTGTAGGGGAATGGCATGTTGGCTACAGGCACATAATATACATTGACCTATAGTTGTTTCTTTAGAAGCAGATTATGCAGGTCAATCATACAATAGCTCTTTATTTATACAAGATATTATTGAGTTGTTTATGTATGATTGGTTGAATACATCAATGATAGAGACATGGATAAGGTGAGATCTTATTTATACATCCATATACCTTATGTAAGATCCGGTGATCTGGTTTCTTATATATTAATGCATACGTAATACATGTTTTGCAGCTACTTAGTCGAAGATCAATGCAAACAATTTGCATTTGATCATGTGGGATTTTTGATTCCATCATTGATTAGTATGGTAGCTAAAGACCCTGATAGTGTTCAACAATATTGTATAGATGATTTTACAGTTTTTGGTCAGCAAAAGAAGACGATAATAATAGCTCCATTCAATGTCAAGTAAGTTTACTTTATTTATAATTTGGACTTAAGAAAATTCCATTTTTATTGTGCATTTTGAGTTATTAATTTTTAACTTTTTTACCTCTAGTGGTAGACATTGGGAGTTACTAGTTATTGTCCCCAGGACGTTCACTGTTTATTATCTAGATCCTACGAGAAGTACATTGAACACTAAAATTGGACACATATTGAGAATGCCATTATTCTGGTGAGAAATATTTCATTTTTATATCCGTTAACATATGTTATTACATTACTATTTAATTATGCAATTTACTGTGTTACATTAACATGTAGGGGTTTAGATGCATTCAAAAATGCTGGAGGAAATGTCCCAAGGAGAAAGAACCAGCCAATAATTTGGGAGAATGTAAAAGTAAGTTCCCGACTCCAATGTATATATTATTTATGTGAACTGTACTTAGTTGTATTTTTTAATATTTTGTATGTTTCAATTTATAGTGCGCTACACAAGACAACGGTTGGGCATGCACATACTATGTGATGTGATTTATGCAGATGATTATCCGACATGCCGCATTGGATATTAATACCATACATGAGGTATTATATATAGTCTCATTAGTTAGTATGAAATATATCAATCTTATTTTTATATTATTACTTATATATATACATCATTCTCTTTGTAGGCGTTTAAAATCGACCACACTATACGTAAACGCTTAAAAAATGTACATGCTCCATATACGATGGAAGCATTAAATGAAGTAAGAGAAGAATGGGCAAAAGCCATACAAGCAGTGGCGATTGTAAGATATAATTGGGATGCTGATAGCGATCCTGAATGATATTTTGTAAATGAATATTTCTGAATGTTTATACATGTATTTGAATGTTTCTACATGTGTGAATGTGAGAATTGAATTGATGTCTGAATGTATCTACTTGTGTGAAAAAATATTTGTTAATTTTGCAGGTTTGTGGCCTGTTTGTAGGCTGATATCAATGGATGTCGTAAACCTGCAGTTCAGAAAACTGAACAGCAGGTTCTCATCCTCCTGACCAGCCACAGCAGGCCTGCAAACTGATAATTAAAAAATATTAACGTATAGGTGTCGGTTATTTATAAAACACCGTCATCAAAGGCCCATAGCGTCGGTTATTTGATAAAAATTGACGCCTAATATGACAAACAACCCGACCGTGCAGGAAAGCACGGCCGTGGTGGAAACGACATCGCTTATTTGTATACAACCGACGCCTATAGTACTAAACACGGTCGTGCAGCGAAGCACAGCCGTGCTTCTCCATGTCGTCTGGGCGTATGGCGTCAGTTTTCTATTGTTAACTGACGCAGAAAGTGTCCTAGGTGGTGCCCTTTTTTGTGGCACCAACCCTATAGACGTCGGCCAACTATATATAACCGACGCCTATAGGCCATATAGGCGTCAGTTAGAAAACCGACGCCGAAGAGTTCGACCTTTAGCGGCGCCCACATAGGCGTCGCTTGAAAACCGTCGCCAAAGGGTGTTAAACGACCGACGCCAAAGGCCTATTCTGTAGTAGTGTATCTTGGGAATCATGGTGACCTACCCATCTGGGCCTAGCCCCACTCTACCAGTCACTTCCATAATGACTTTTCTTCATGTCCCTTAGAGATGGTTATACTTGAGTGTAAAGAATCATACTCAATCTATGTCCTTTTGTGCTTCATGCACTTACTGCCTCACATTTTTAAGTGACCTTTAATGTTACCTCAGTTCTTAAACCAATTTTTGAAACTCACTCTTTAAGGAAGGGTCCTTTCCCAGGACAAGATAAAACTAATACTTGGTAGTATCAAAGTTCACCAAAACATACTTGAATCCAAAGTTTATATCATCACATGTGGGCATGTTTCCTATTATTATATAACCCATGCATGTGGCTAGAAAGTTGAGAACTTATTAAACCATTTCTAAGTTTTCAATTGTGTCATATTCATTCATCATCTCTCAAGGTTGGACTAGCTTCATACGTACATATGACACTGTGGTAGAGTTAGACCAACTTGTGCAAGTGGCTAATCCAACATATATCACAGTCCAAGTGGGCTTTCCTTTAACTCAAAACTTGAGGGGGTGCCATTCTTAATCCCTATGAACTCACTCAACCTTGCACCAGATACCACAACTTCCCCTCTTTGATCTAAGAACCTTGGGTTTACTTCCTTTGCATTGGTCATCTAAACTACATGACTTAATCTCTCAAGCATGTACCAAACCAAAACATTTTATGGCATTTTGTTCCCAACTTTATCTTTCATGTAAACAACCTTTAGAGTCCTACACAAGGAATTATCAGTCTGAGTAAGAGGCTTCACACAATATTACAATTTTGTACCTTTCTAGGATTTTGGGACTCTCCTTGCCTCAACTAGATGGTAGGTACTCATATCATTTACACATCTTTATAAGAAGCCTCCTTCTCTCTCTCTAGGGTTTGGTCCTTTCAAGGACATCTAGGGAATGACAAGCCTATAGGGATCATGCATATAGTAACTCAACTCATCCACTCAGGGGTAGTCTAGTTCAGGATGTAACTTACAAATATTTCTCATAATTCCTCATGTCATGGAGTTTAGCTTCTTGACCTTCTCCTTTTGTGTCTCACTCTCTCCAAGGTTAACCCTATAAATGGTCCTAGCACTAGAGGTCCCCCTTTGTAGAAGAGGTGGAGTCTCTTGCACATTCACATCTTAATCTCACCTAGCCTACCTTATCTAGATGAAGCGTATACATTTGTATTATCAAATATTATGTCCAACTTCAAAACTATAGTCAAATTTTCAACTCTAAATGAGGTCATCATAAACCATATAATCCTATTATGTAACACTAAACTCCTAATTTGTTTCCTCATGTATGCCTATCTCATAATCCAATAGGAATCATCCTCTGATGTAGAACTAATCCCATTGCCAACCTTGATGTCACTCACTTCCACATAGGTTCATATCTACCTTATACTCATATGTATCTAAGGAAACACTTTTTCTAGGGTTCATACCTGGAGGAGTTTAGACCTTCTGGTCACAAACTAGCTTTCCCATTTAGATTTTTTTATCTCTCATAGGTCTTTTCCCTCTCTAGGGTAAACGCGCCCCCGATTGGGACACCAAACCTAAAAGTCACACAAAGAATTATGCAACCATGTATTGTCTATCTTTCACATGCATACTCAAGTCCTCCACGTGTATCATGTATACCTAACCTACGTATTTCCTGCATGGATAGACTAAGGTATCCCAACTTATTGGGCTCTTTGTTTCTCTATCCACTTCTTACTATTTATTAGGGTGGCATTATTATTTCCCTCCTACTTTTCTCATACTCTAGGATTAAGGTTTTGGGTTTAGGTTAGGGTTTACAACTTGTACCTTAGGTTCTACAATTCCTTTAACCCACTAAGGTTATTTCCCAACCCAGCCCAAGTCCCATATATGGTTTACCCATAAATTATTTCTCTTTATCATTATGTCCAGTTGTATACATCATTTGGTGGAGGATGCCTTAATCCCTAATACCCACAACCCTAGTACTCAAAGGAGATAAAGACAGCAGATACATGTACCTAGAGTTTAGGGAGCGAAGGGGTTAGAGAAGTGACAAAATTAGATGAGAAATCCTAGGTATGTTATTTCAAGTAAACTCCTATGACTTTGGCTAGGATGGATGCACGAGTCTGGGAGTCCTCATAACCCGACTAGCGATGTAGAGAAAAATATTGCCAGCCACCGGATCGTGGTCCTTTATAGACACCATTGTCTTTGGAAAACACTCTAATAATTCCCTTTTGGCTCTACAAAACTCTTAGAATTTAATAATTATTGGAGGTTAAATGGTAAACCAGGTCTGATAGAAAATGTAATGACCCCCTCCCTGTGTTATCTCCTATTCAGGAAGACTGAGAGGGCAAGGGCCATTACTCTAGTACAAGATTGAAGGTTTACCAATTAACCAAAAATAATAACTAAATTTCACTAAATTGGGAAAGAGTTTGGTACAAAATATAACATGATTTTCAAAAATATATATTTCTAATGTTACCATATGAAGTACTCCCATCCACTATATCCTCCTTGATTACATTAATGTCTTGGTGCCTTCTTCTTTGCTGGAATTTTCTTTTTCTTCATACTAGATAATAGTGGCATATTATCCTAAAATGGTGTGAAACAAAAGCATGATCAGTATAACGAGTCATTTTGGTATGTGGCGGAACCAAAATGATCGCATCTATTTGTAACATCAACTAAGCAATTATTGTTACAAAAACAATAACCATCATTTTCTTCATAACTTCTCAACATTTTTACTCAACCTCTGGTATACCCTCTATTTGGGTTTTGTACGTACAACACACTTAGGACACCTCTCAATCTGGAGTTAGTTGCCATATTGAACACCTTTAAATTTGGAGCTAGGTGCCATGTAAGTCTTCCCAATTTGTGGTGTGGCCTCTAATGACCTTCCCAATCTAGGACATGTGATGAATGCATATTCATCATAGTTCAATCATCTCGTTTAGCCCAGTCTTGGTTACATTCGTGCTTTTATTGGCTTTATCTTCTAATATGTGCATTTACTTGGCTTAACTGCTTTATTGAGCTTTTATTGGTCGTATCTTCCTATAAGCAACATATATTGGGCTTAATTGAATTATCAAGAATTTTTATTAAATTGTTGCACTTTTGTGCAGGTCAATTTTGGGAACTTGGGCCCAAACCTCTCTCACCCCACCAACAGATCGCGGCCTCCTTTTCTCTTCTCTCACTTTGTTGATCCGTCTCTTTCCCTGCAAACCGCGATTAACCCTACACTCGCGATTAAGGCAAAAGCCACGATCGCGACCCCTGACACCTGTCTGTAGCAATAACCGCGACCACTCTAGAATCACGACCTCATAACCGCGGTCGCGGCAAGCTTCTCCACCCGCGGCAACTAACGTCATCTGCTCCTCAAGGCAGCAACCACATCTGCGATCGAGAGTTGGTAGACACCACGACCTGCAACTGGCCTCGATAACGATTCCACTAATCGATGTCTGACCTACTCCAAAACTACCTCCACATAGCAGCAACATCCGTGGCTCGGCACCACTGCGGTCTTCTGCAACCTCAACGCCACCGTCATCTGTAACTGCGACAGCGGCTCTGTTAGCCGCGACCTGTGGTCTCTCTTTCTCTCTCTCAGAGGTCTGATCACGACCAGACTGGAAGAAAAAGACCGTGGCATTCAAAGAACCACGACCGTGCAAAAAGTTGCGACCTGCTGCAATCTTATGAAGGTCACGATTTTAAGTCGATGCCAATCTTCCTATAAATCGAACGTGACTCCAGCCCATCAAATCATCATCTCCAGACATTGTTAGGCTGCAGGTCTATCATGGGCCTATGGTGACGATCTCAATAGCCAAGAACCTACCCCCGTGGTGGTTTTGCGGCCTGTTCACCCAGATCTGGAGGGAAGACTCAGATCTGCAAGCCACCTCATTCAGATCTGGATCTAGATTTAGATTTGGGTCTAGATCTGCTACATCTATGCCATTTCTACACCGCCATCTCATCCATGAGCTGCTCCTACTGTGAGTGAGGACTACAAGAAGAAGAAGAAGGTGGAGAGAGGAGATCTGCCCCATCTGTCGTGGTGTTCTTCTCTCTTCTTCCAGACATGCTCCGACATTGTGCAGAAGATCGTTTCTCGACAGAGCTGCGATCATCTTCTTCACCATGCTCATGGCAAAATCCTCTCTTTCTCTTGTTTTTCTTATTTCTCTCATCATGAGAGAGTAGTTTAATTTTGCTGGGGTGCGGGGACTAGCCCCGCTTCCCATGCTTTCATATCTTTTTATTAAACATTCCATGGCATGTATATAATCTTTCATATCGCTGTTAATCATCAATGTGTGCTTGTGGATTGATCACCTGCTCGCATTTATCTTGTTCGTTTCCTATGTTGTGAGAACTTCAATGCATAGGTTTTGAATGTCGATTAACACAGTTGACTCCCAAACTAGAAATAGAATGGGATTCCTTGAGGTCGTAACTGTATGATCCGTGTGGTGACGAGCCATCTAGCCCACGGTGACGCTTCTGTGTGCCTGACGCTTGTATAGGGGGCCCACAACCTCATTAGGATTTCTATATCTTCGGAGCTGTAAGTAGGTGATCTGGATGGTGATGAGACATCTGATACCTAAGGTGATGCTTATGCGAACCTGATGCCCGTATGGGGGGTTCTACAATACCTCTATTTGAATGGTTATATCTTGCTTGGATGTTTGATGCTTGGATGTGATTGCATGTGTAGTGGTGGTGAAACCCGGGACCATCCCATTGATTTCCATCATTAATCTTTAATCAACTTTCAATCCGGCTCTTTTACTTTCCTTGTATTTAGTTTAATTAAACTCAATTCAACCAACCTTGTTCTAAATATTAGTCTCGATTCAGCTAGATTCGATTAGAGAAATATTTTTAAAAATGTTGTCCCTTGGGATTCGATCCTCAATTATACTGCGATAAGACCCGTCCGCTTGGGGGTGGTATTATTGCATGTTGTTTTGGTTAAAAACATAGTGATTTCAACCCTAAGTGAGTTTGTTAGTGCGATAATAAGCCACATCAGATTCTGGCACCGTTGCCGGGGACAACGAAATCGTCTAGTTAAATCTAGTTCTCTTGAGACTAATTTAGGTTTTTCTTTTACTTTTGATATTATCGATCATATAAACTTGAATTCAGATCTACTCCGTCCATCTCACTAGCAAAAGATCTTTTCATCCTAGGTACCCACAAAGTCTAGTGTATGCGCCGCTCAGACAGTCCCGGACTCTCTGCTAGCTTTGACCCTAAGATAGACAGAACCTTTAGCCGTCAGTACAGAGAGAACCAAGCAAGAATGGCTCAAGAGGAGGAAATTGCTCAAAGGGTAGCTCAAGCCCTTAATGTACAAAGAGATAGGCTTATGCAAGAAGCCCGAGCCGCAGTTCAAGAAGAAATCCAAGCAGCCCAAGCAGCAGCTCAACAAGCTGAGCTACAAAAAGACCTTAGAGAATTCTCGATCCCTAAAGTTGTGGACGTTCATCACCCAGTACAACCTCCTCCCATCAACGCTCCCAACTTTGAGATCCGAGCACATTGGATCACGTTGCTTCAAAATAGCCCTTTCTATGGTAAGCAAGGAGAAGATAGTCAAGAACATCTTCTAAGGTTTACAGAACTATGTGCCATGACAAAGCAAAATGGAGTCATGAAAGATGTCATCAGACTCTGACTCTTCAAATACTCTCTTGCCAATAGAGCCATGGGTTGGTATAACTCCTTGCAATGCGAACCCATCACCACTTGGGAACAACTTCAAAATGTTTTTCTGGAAAAGTTTAATCCACCTTCTCTCACCTATGAAATCAAGGGCTGAATAACGCAATTCACCCAGGTCCCTGGAGAATCCTGAGCTGAAGCATGGGAAAGATACAAAGAGCTTCTACGCAAGTGTCCACATCATGGAATTCCAAAGAATCAACTCATTAAAATCTTTTATAGAGGTGTGGACGATGATATCTAGAGGTTTTTGGATTCCTCGTCTGGAGGAAACTTCATGCGTCAGAGTTATGATAGTGCATGGAAGGTTGTCACCCTTGGAGCTGAAAACCAAGCCAACTGGGGTAGACCTATTGGCAAAGGAGTGTTGAAGGTTGCTATGGCCGAAGCAACACCCGAGTACAAGTCTATCATTGAATCTCTCAAACTCCTAGTTTCAAAGCAAGACCATCTAGAATCATCTCTCGCAGCCTATGAAAGAAGACGTTCACCCCCTCGACAACAAGAGCAAGTTAAGTCAGCTTCACTCTTCTGTGAAGCATGCAAAGGAACTGATCATTCTACTCTACCCTGTAACATTCTCTATGATGTTGTTTTGAGCAATACCCGTGCCCAAGGAGATAATGGTCAAATGGAAAGTCTGAACGCCATCAATACCATCCCTGGTCAAGGGTACTATAATCTGAATCAGAATAGGAACCATCCAGTTTTTCAATATGGAAAGCCTTCTGGAGCAGAAAACTCACGACAAATTGGTTCAAATAGTCAACAACGAGGACCGCTAGGATTCCAGTATAACCAACCACCAAATTTTGGGAATCAAGGAAACTTTAGAGGAAGCTACCAGAATAGAAACTACAACAACTATCAGAACAATTCTCAGTTTCAGAACCCCAACCAAGTCCCCTATCAACAGCAACAACAAGGGAAACAAGCCTGTCCAATCTCTCCTGATGACAAATTGTCAGCTATTGAGAAGATGATTCAGTCGCAGCAGACTATGATAGCTAACCAGCAAGCCCATCAGAAGGCTATTGAATCTCAACTAGCTCAACTTGCAACTAACATGAAGCCACCTGCTGGAGTCTTTGCTGGACAACCCGAAAACAATCCTAAACATCCTGAGCAATTGAAGGTTGTCACCACCAGGTTAAGAAAAGACTATAATGACCCCCCTACTAAGATACCAATAGTGGCAACAAATGATGATGACTTTGTGAATGTCCAAGACTCTACAATACCTGAGTCTCAGCCGAAGGAACAACCAACCGTTGGTAAGACAGACAAAACAAGACTAGAGGAACCATTGGCTACGGAGGCAGAAGACACACCTGAGCCGGATGTGCCAGTATACAAGCCCCGTCCTCCCTTCCTAGCTCGTTTGAAGCAGACAAAGCTCGATACTCGATTCAACAAGTTTAAAGAAGCTATGAAGAAGCTTAATGTAGATATACCCTTTCTAGATGCACTGGTCGAGATAGTAGCCTGGACTAAGTACTTAAAGTCTCTCCTCACAAGGAAGTACATAACTGAAGAATATGAGACATTTAAGCTAGCATCAACCACTTCTGATATCATCCAGAGCAAGATGCCCAAGAAACAGAAAGATCCGGGATCCTTTGGGATTTCATGCCATATTGATGACTCCTCATGTAAGAAGGGACTAGCCGATCTCGGTCCTAGCATCTCTATCATGCCACTTAGCCTTTGTAAAAGGTTAGGGTTTGTAGAACTTCTCCCAACTGGAATGACCATACGACTTGCAGATAACTCTATTACTCTTCCTTTGGGAATCATTGAAGATGTCCCTGTCAAGGTTGGAAAAGACTCTTATGTCCCATGTGACTTTGTCATCATGGACATAAAGGAAGATGCCAGATACCCCCTCATCTTTGGCCGTCCATTTCTCACCACTGCAAGAGCTTTAATTGATGTTGAAGCAGGGACCTTGCTGCTCAGACTAGGGAAAGAAACCCTCGAGTTCAAAGTTTTTGAAAGCATGCAAAGACCGAGCATGCAGGAAGAAGTCTATTTGATCGATTGCATTGAGAAAATGTCTCTCCTCACACAAGAGGAATATGAAAAAGACGGTCCTTTAGAAGTGGCTCTAACAAACCCATCTTCTAAAAATTTCATCAACAAACAAGTTAAGGATTGTGTTCTTCACCTCGACTCTGTAGAGGAAGATCTTGAAGCCAGGTTTGAGGAACTCAAAGTTGTGAATGTAACTGAAGAGCCATGTGAGAAGACAGAAGCCCCTGAAATGATGCCCCTGCCCGAGGAACTTAAGTATGTGTTTTTAGATGATCTCAAGGTTTGCCCAGTTATTATAAATTCTAATCTAACGACTGAACAAGAAGATAAACTCCTGAAAGAATTAAAGGAAAGAAAGAAAGCTATCATCTACAAGATGAGCGATCTCACCGGGGTCAGTCAAGCGCTTTGCATGCACAAAATCCCTATGGTGGAAGACCACAAGCCGATTGTTGAGCATCAACGAAAGTTGAATCCTAATATGAAGGAAGTAGTCTGCTACGAAGTCATCAAGTTGCTCACTACCAGAATCATCTATCTGATATCTGAGTCACCTTGGGTGAGTCCTATGCATGTCATTCCAAAGAAAGGTGGCACTACTGTGATACATAATGAAAATAACGAACTCGTCCCCAGTCAAACAGCCACCGGGTGGAGGATTTTCATCGACTATAGGAAGTTAAACAAGGCAACACGTAAAGATCATTTCCCGATGCCTTTTCTAGATCAAGTCTTAGAGCGATTGGCTCACCAGGAATATTTTTGCTATCTCGATGGTTACTATGGATTCTATCAAATTCCTATACATCCAAATGACCAAGAGAAAACCACTTTTACTTTCCCCTTTGGAACATATGCCTTTAGAAGGATGCCATTTGGGCTCTGTAATGCACCTGCAACCTTCCAAAGTTGCATGGCAGCCATATTTGCTGGTTTAACCGAAACCATTATGGAAGTTTTTATGGATGATTTCTCTGTATATGGGGATTCATACGACTCATGCCTAAAGAACCTCTCCCTGGTCCTCAAACGATGTGAAGAAGCACATCTTGTGCTTAATTGGGAGAAATGCCATTTCATGGTAAAAGAAGGCATTGTCCTTGGCCATAGGGTCAGTAACTGAGGAATTGAAGTGGACAAGGCCAAGATCGAAGTGATCTCCAAACTATCTATCCCTACCAATGTAAGAGAAGTCTACGCATTCCTTGGTCATGTGGGCTTTTACAGAAGGTTGATCAAGGACTTCTCCAAGATAACCAAGCCCGTGACAAACTTGTTGTTGAGGGACGCTGATTTCCATTTTGATGAAGAGTGTATCCAGAGTTTCAACAACCTAAAGCACGCCCTTACAACAACACCCATCATCTGAGATCTAGATTGGGAACACCCATTCAAAATTATGTGTGATGCCAGTGATTACGATGTGGGTGCCGTTCTAGGCCAATGTATAGAGAAGAAACATCATGTCATCTATTATGCATTGAAGACCCTTGACGAAGCTCAGAGGAACTATGCAACTACTGAGAAGGAACTCCTAACAGTCGTATATGACTTTGATAAGTTTAGATCCTACCTCATTGGTTCAAAGGTGATTGTCTACACCAATCATGTTGTTATTTGTTATCTTCTAAAAAAGAAATATGCAAAACCAAGGTTAATAAGATGGATTCTCCTATTGCAAGAATTTGATCTTGAAATTAGAGATAAAAGAGGCACATAAAATGTTGTAGCAGACCACTTAAGTCGTATCCACACTCTAGAAACTGAGAAGATACCAATTGACGACTCTCTTCCAGATGACCAGCTTATGAAAGTCTCAGAAGCTACTCCTTGGTACTCGGACTATGTGAACTACCTTGCCGCTGGTGTCATCCACCCTGAGTATACTGGAAATGCTCTAAAGAAATTCATGCATGATGTGAGGCAATATCACTGGGATGACCCATACCTCTTCAAGCTCTATGCTGATGGTCTCTACAGACGTTGTATCGCTGAGGAAGAAGCCCAACTTATTTTAGAACAATGCCACTCAGGCCCAGTCAGAGGCCATATGAGTTCTAAGAAAACTTCTTTGAAGGTTTTGCAATGCAGTTTCTTTTGGCCAACCATATCCGAAGATGCTTATAACTTTGTGTTGTCATGTGACAAGTGTCAGAGAACGAGAAACATTACGAAAATAGATGATATGCCACTTAAGTTATGGCAAGAAGTTGAGATTTTTGATGTTTGGGGAGTGGACTACATGGGTCCATTCCCATCCTCACATGGATTTTCCTACATCCTAGTCGCGATTGGCTATGTCTCCAAATCGGTAGAGGCAATACCAACAGTTACTAGCGATTCAAAACTCATCATTAAAATGTTCAAAGATATCATTTTCCCCCATTTTGGAGTTTCACACACTGTGATCTCCGATGGAGGTTCTCATTTTCTGGAAAGACATTTTGAAGCATTGTTAAGAAAATATGGTGTAACGCACAAGGTAGCTTCCCCCTACCACCCAAAAACAAGTGGGCAGGTAGATGTTTCAAACCTTCAACTCAAAGCTATCCTGGAAAAGACAGTAGGACGCAACCAAAAGGATTGGTCAGTGAAAATCAATGACGCTTTATGGGCCTACCGAACCGCGTTCAAAACTCCTCTTGGAACAACACCCTTCAGACTTATCTATGGAAAATCATGTCACTTGCTCGTGGAAGTAGAACATAAAGCATGGTGGGCAATAAACAACTGAATTTTGACATGAAGAAAGTAGGGGAAGCCAGGATTCTACAACTTCAAGAGTTAGAAGAACTTCGAATGATGGCTTATGAGAATGCATGAATCTACAAGGAACACACAAAACTTTGGCATGATGGTCATCTGAAGAGAAAGGAAATTCAAGTGGGAGACCAAGTTCTGCTGTTCAACTCAAGATTGAAGTTATTCCCAGGAAAACTCCATTCCCGCTGGTCGGGACCATACATTGTCAAAAGCATCTATCCACATGGTGCATTCACCTTATGGAGTGACAAGTCAGACGATTTTGTGGCAAATGGCCAACGCTTGAAAAGATATTTCACCACAGCTGACACTAGCACTAATGAATTGATGAATTTGTCCAAACCGACATACCTACCAGAAAGCTAAAGAAATCACGTCGAGCCATCGACGTAAAACAAAGGCGCTTGTCGGGAGGCAACCCGATCTTTAACTTAGCTTTTACTCTTAGTTTTGTTTTTAGAAAATTTTGCACTTGGTAGGCAATGCATCGCAAGATGCAATATTAAGTTCTGATAGTTTCCATTTTTGAGATTTTAGATGGAGGACGCATCGCCGAAAGGAATGCAACCACATATGGTGGACCAACCGGCACGAGTTTTTCCCTCCATCTTGGATTTAGAGTTTGCTCGGGACGAGAAAAATTCTAAGTTCGAGGTGGAGGGTGGGTGGTACGTACTTTACTTTCCACCCTCTCCTATCCGTTTCACACTTAAGATTTCATCGTTGAAACTTTGTTGTAATTTTGAGCAATTTTTTTCAAAAAATTTCAAAAGTTTTCATAGTTGTTTGTATAGAAACTTGATGAAGCTTTGTCATTTTTGTTTCAATCAAATCCATTACCTAGCCGGCTATCCTATTTTTCTCCACAATTTTAAATCATTATACCCTCCTTATTCGAAGTGAAGCCTCAAGGAGAACAATTTTTGAAACTAGCCAATGATTAGAAATCACCGTGTGAAGCTTATGAATCCTAACATCATGATCAGTAGATATGGCTAGTATTTTTCGAACTGAGAGGGATCAAACACATTGTGCTTCCTAATAGGCTAGTGGAACAATAGCATGGAATCTCCACCGGATCATCATCAAGTCATTATTTCAGTAGAGTATGATAAGGAGAACTACCCGGTGCACTGAATTGTAAATCAAGTTACACTCTAATCTGAACTCTCTTCTACACTTCTTCCATCATCTTCTTACCCCTCGATCCATCAAAAAGAAACAAAAATAACCAAAATAGTGCCAAACCCTAAGTTCAGGGTGGCACACTCTCTCTCTTTATGCTTCTTCCATACCCCTCGCTATGAAATATGGGCGTATCACCAAGAAAAGATGCCTAAGTGCACACAAAAAGAAATGCAATCTCGAGTCGATTAGAGGAGAAGTTCGCACACAAAAAAATGTAATCAATGAAATTGCAAATAATATAATAAAAATCTCGAGTCGAATAGAAGAGAGATTTATTTCTTCCATCCATACCACCCTTCACTCCCTTTTCCACCTAAGGGGCACACTGAATGCCTCCCTGATCCTAAAAACACCAGTGTCAGATTAGGTGCACACTTGTTGTTCTGCAGGTATCTTTGGACTCTTACGAAACTCTCTGACATTCTTGATTTTGGAAAAAGTAGAGAGGAAGTGATATTGGGAAGCGAACTCAGAAACAAAGATATGGTAAAATTTGTTCTGTGATCTTAGGATGTTGTGACACTTAGTCATACCGAGCAGAAAAGAAATAACCGTGATGTGAAGATGAGGAAATCACACTAGTTGAAAGTATTCATCCAGTGAGTGTTTTAGATTTTGTGTTACTCAAGGACGAGCAACGTTTAAGTTCGGGGTATTTTGATGAATTCATATTCATCATAGTTCAATCATCTCGTTTAGCCCAGACTTGGTTACATTCGTGCTTTTATTGGCTTTATCTTCTAATATGTGCATTTACTTGGCTTAACTACTTTATTGAGCTTTTATTGGTCGTATCTTCCTATATGCAACATATATTGGGATTAATTGAATTATCACGAATTTTTATTAAATTTTTGCACTTTTGTGCAGGTCAATTTTGGGAACTTGGGCCCAAACCTCTCTCGGCCCACCAACAGATTGTGTCCTCCTTTTCTCTTCTCTCCCTTTGTTGATCCATCTCTTTCCCTGCAAATCGCGATTAACCCTACACTCACGATTAAGGCAATAGCCACGATCGCGACCCCTGACACCTGTCTGTGGAAATAACCACGAACACTCCAGAATCGCGACCTCATAACTGCGGTCGCGGCAAGCTTCTCCACCCACGGCAACTAACGCCATCTGCTCCTCAAGGCAGCAACCACATCTACGGTCGAGAGCTGGTAGACACCGTGACCTGTAACTGGCCATGATCGCGATTCCAGTAATTGATGTCTGACCTACTCCAGAACTGCCTCCACATAGCAGCAACATCCGCGACTCGGCACCACTGCGGTCTTCTGCAACCTCAACGCCGCCATCATCCGTAACCGCGACCGCGGCTCTATTAGCCACGACATGTGGTCTTTCTTTCTCTCTCTCAGAGGTCCGATCATGACCAGATTGGAAGAAAAAGACCGCGGCATTCAAAGAATCGCGACCGTGCAAAAAGTCGCGACCTGCTGCAAACTTATGAAGGTCACGATTTTAAGTCGGTGCCAATCTGCCTATAAATAGAACGCGACTCTAGCCCATCAAATCATCATCTCCAGACGTCGTTAGGCTGCAGGTCTATCCTGGGCCTAAGGAGACAATCTCCATAGCCAAGAACCTGCCCCCGTGGTGATTTTGCGGCCTGTTCACCCTGATCTGGAGGGAAGACTCAGATCTGCAAGCCACCTCGTTCAGATCTAGATCTAGATCTAGATCTGGGTCTAGATCTACTACATCTACGCCATTTCTATGCCGCCATCTCATCCATGAGCTGCTCCTCCTACTGTGAGCGAGGACTACGAGAAGAAGAAGAAGGTGGAGAGAGGAGATATGCCCCGTATGTCGTGGTGTTCTTCTCTCTTATTCCAGATCTGCTCCGACTTTGTGTAGAAGACCGTTTCTCGACAGAGCTGCGATCATCTTCTTCACCATGCTCATGGCGGAATCCTCTCTTTCTCTTATTTTTCTTGTTTCTCTCATCATGAGCGAGTAGTTTACTTTTGCTGGGGTGCGGGGACTAGCCCCGCTGCCCATGCTTTCATATCTTTTTGTTAAACATTCCATGGCATGTATATAATCTTTAATATCGCTGTTAATCGTCGATGTGTTCTTATGGATTGATCACCTGCTTGCATTTATCTTGTTCGTTTCCTATGTTGCGAGAACTTCAATGTGTAGGTTTTGAATGTCTATTAACATGGTTGACTCCCAAACTAGAAATAGAATGGGATTCCTTGAGGTCTTAAGTGTATGATCTGTGTGGTGACGAGCCATCTAGCCCACGATGACTCTTCTGTGTGCCTCACGCATGTATAGGGGGGCTGCAACCTCATTTGGATTTCTATATCTTCAAAGATATAAGTGGGTGATATGGATGGTGACGAGACATCTAATACCTAAGGTGATGCTTACGCGAACCTGACGCCCGTATGGGTGGTTCTGCAGCACCTCTATTTGAATGGTTATATCTTGCCTGGATAATTGATGTTTGGATGTGATTGCATGTGTAGTGGTGGTGAAACCCGAGACCATCCTAGTGATTTCCATCATTAATCTTTAATCAACTTTCAATCCTATTCTTTTACTTTCCTTGTATTTAGTTTAATTAAACTCAATTCAACCAACCTTGTTCTAAATATTAGTCTTGATTCATCTAGATTCGACTAGAGAAAGATTCTTAAAAATGTTGTCCCTTGGGATTCGATCCTCAACTATACTGTGATAAGACTCATCCTCTTGCGGGTGGTATTATTGTACGTTGTTTTGGTTAAAAACATAGGGATTTCAACCCTAAGTAAGTTTGTTAGTGTGATAATAAGCCACGTCAAATTCTGGCACCGTTGTCGGGGACAACAGAATCGTCTAGTTAAATCTAGTTCTCTTGAGACTAATTTAGGTTTTTGTTTTACTTTTGATATTATCGATCATATAAACTTGAATTTGGATCTACTCCGTCCATCTCACCAGCAAAAGATCTTTTCATCCTAGCTACCCACAAAGTGTAGTGTATGCGCCGCTCGGACAGTTCCAGACTCTCTACTAGCTTTGACCCTGAGATAGACATAACCTTTCGACGTCAGTACAGAG
The DNA here is from genome assembly GCA_963693085.1 of Alisma plantago-aquatica. Classification (NCBI taxonomy): domain Eukaryota; kingdom Viridiplantae; phylum Streptophyta; class Magnoliopsida; order Alismatales; family Alismataceae; genus Alisma; species Alisma plantago-aquatica. Next base: position 916,625,493 of record OY856409.1, read on the forward strand.
AGAACCAAGCAAGAATGGCTCAAGAGGAGGAAATTGCTCGAATGGTATCTCAAGCCCTTAATGCACAAAGAGATAGGCTTATGCAAGAAGCCCGAGCCACAGTTCAAGAAGAAATCCAAGCAGCCCAAGCAGCAGCTCAACAAGATGAGCTACAAAAAGACCTTAGAGAATTCTTGATCCCTAAAGTTGTGGACGTTCCACCCAGTACAACCTCCTCCCATCAACGCTCCCAACTTTGAGACCCGAGAACATTGGATCACGTTGCTTCAAAATAGCCCTTTCTATGGTAAGCAAGGAGAACATAGTCAAGAACATCTTCCGAGGTTTATAGAGCTATGTGTCATGACAAAGCAAAATGGAGTCACGGATGATGCCATCAGACTCCGTCTCTTCAAATACTCTCTTGCCGATAGAGCCATGAGTTGGTATAACTCCTTGCAATGCGAACCCATCACCACTTGGGATCAACTTCAAAATGTTTTTCTGGAAAAGTTGTATCCACCTTCTCTCACCTATGAAATCAGGGGCCGAATAATGCAATTCACCCAGGTCCCTAGAGAATCCCTAGCTGAATCATGGGAAAGATACAAAGAGCTTCTACGCAAGTGTCCACATCATGGCATTCCAAAGAATCAACTCATTGAAATCTTTTATAGAGGTGTGGACGATGATATCAAGAAGTTTTTGGATTCCTCGTCTGGAGGAAACTTCATGCGTCAGAGTTATGATACCGCATGTAAGGTTGTCACCCTTGGAGCTAAAAACCAAGCCAACCGGGGTAGACCTGTTGGAAAAGGAGTGTTGAAGGTAGCTATGGCCGAAGCAACACCCAAGTACAAGTCTATTGTTGAATCTCTCAAACTCCTAGTTGCAAAGCAAGACCATCTAGAATCATCTCTCACAGCCTATGAAAGAAGATGTTCGCCCCCTCGACAACAAGAGCAAGTTAAGTCAGCTTCACTCTTCTGTGAAGCATACAAAGGAACTGATCATTCTACTCTAGCCTGTAGCATTCTCTATGATGTTGTTTTGAATAATACCTATGCCCAAGGAGATAATGGTCAAATGGAAAGTCTGAACGCCATCAATACCATCCCTGGTCAAGGGTACTATAATCAGAATCAGAATAGGAACCATCTGGGTTTTCAATATGGAAACCCTTCTGGAGCGGAAAGCTCGAGACATCTTGGTTCAAATACTCAACAACGAGGCCCTCCAGGATTCCAGTATAACCAACAACCAAATTTTGGGAATCAAGGAAACTTTAGAGGAAACTACCAGAATAGAAACTACAACAACTATCAGAACAATTCTCAGTTTCAAAACCCCAACCAAGTCCCCTATCAACAGCAACAACAAGGGCAACAACTCGGTCCCATCTCTCCTGATGACAAATTGTCAGCTATTGAGAAGATGCTTCAGTCACAATAGACTATGATACCTAACCAACAAGCCCATCAGAAGGCTATTGAATCTCAACTAGCGCAACTTACAGCTAGCATGAAGCCACCTGCTGGAGTCTTTGTTGGACAACCTGAAAACAATCCTAAACATCCTGAGCAATTGAAGGCTGTCACCACCAGGTCAGGAAAAGACTATTCTGACCCCCCCTACTAAGATACCAATAGTGGAAACAAACGATGATGATTTTGTGAATGTCCAAGACTCTACAATACCTGAGTCTCAGTCGAAGGAACAACCAACTGTTGGTAAGATAGACAAAATAAGATTGGAGGAACCATTGGCTGCGGAGGCAGAAGACACACCTGAGCCGGATGTGCCAGTATACAAGCCTCGTCCTCCCTTCCCAACTCGTTTGAAGCAGACAAAGTGTGATACTCGATTCAACAAGTTTAAAGAAGCTATGAAGAAGCTTCATGTAGATATACCCTTTCTAGATGCGTTGGCCGAGATACCAGCCTAGACTAAGTACTTAAAGTCTCTCCTCACAAGGAAGTACATAACTAAAGAATATGAGACAGTTAAGCTAGCATCAACCACTTCCGATATCATCTAGAGCAAGATGCCTAAGAAACAGAAAGATCCGGGATCCTTTGGGATTTCATGCCATATCGGTGACTCCTCATGTAAGAAGGGACTAGCCGATCTTAGTTCTAGCATCTCTATCATGCCACTTAGCCTTTGTAAAAGGTTAGGGTTTGCAGAACTTCTCCCAACTGGAGTGACCATACAACTTGCAGATAACTCTATGACTCTTCCTTTGGGAATAATTGAAGATTTCCCTGTCAAGGTTGGAAAAGACTCTTATGTCCCATGTGACTTTGTCATCATGGACATAAAGGAAGATGCCACATACCCTCGCATCTTTGGTCGTCCGTTCTCGCCACTGCAAGAGCTTTGATTGATGTTGAAGCAGGGAACTTGCTGCTCATACTAGGGAAAGAAACCCTCGAGTTCAAAGTTTTTGAAAGCATGTGAAGACCGAGCATGCAGGAAGAAGTCTATTTGATCGATTGCATTGAGCAAATGTCTCTCCTCACACAAGAGGAATATGAATAAGACGATCCTTTAGAAGTGGCTCTAACAAACCCATCTGCTGAAAATTTCATCAACAAACAAGTTAAGGATTGTGTCCTTCACCTCGAATCTGTAGAGGAAGATCCTAAAGCCAGGTTCGAGGAACTCAAAGCTGTAAATGTAACTGAAGAGCCATGTGAGAAGCCAGAAGCCCCTGAAATGAAGCCCCTGCCTGAGGGACTTAAGTACATGTTTTTGGATAATTTCAAGGTTTGCCCAGTTATTATAAATTCTGATCTAATGACTGAAAAAGAAGATAAACTCCTGAAATAATTAAAGGAAAGAAATAAAGCTATCGGCTACAAGATGAGCGATCTCACTGGGGTCAGTCAAGCGCTTTGCATGCACAAAATCCCTATGGTGGAAGACCACAAGCCGATTGTTGAGCATCAACAAAAGTTGAATCCTAATATGAAGGAAGTAGTCCGCTACGAAGTCATCAAGTTTCTCACTACCGGAATCATCTATCCGATATCTGACTCATCTTGGGTGAGTCATGTGCATTTTGTTCCAAAGAAAGGTGGCACTACTGTGATACGGAATGAAAATAACAAACTCGTCCCCACTTGAACAGTCACTGGGTGGAGGATGTGCATCGACTACAGGAAGTTAATCCATTGAACAAGTAATGACCATTAAAAATATGAAACTAGGGTTTTCTATGCATATTTTACATTAAAAATTGCATCTTTATGTAATTTTAGAAAAGGAAGCATAATTAAGGTCTACAAGTATTTTATTTGTGCTTCTCTCATTCTCTTGAGAAATTTTCATATATAACTTATTTTCATGAGATCTATGAATAATTTATTAGAATTATTATAAAATTACCTTATTTGAGCCAATCAGGGCTTGACAACTCAACACTTCACACACATCATCTTCAATGGACACATGGGTTGTGTCCCACCAATGGTGTAGCTCCAAATCAGATTAAAGGCTCCACATGAGTCAGGCGCTTGAAAGGTTGAAATGGCCAAAATGCCCATGTGATTGGTTCACACATATGGGGTTAGTTTCATACTTTTGTCGGGACCTTCTTCTTCTACCTTATGACAAGTCCTAGCCAACGCTTGGGACGAGTCAACTAACATGTTGACTCCATGCTCTAAGGGGTCAAAGGGTTAGGTAGAGATGCAAGAACCACGGTCGGGTCTGGTTGAACCTTATGGCGGTCTCAATTAAGTCAGAGGTCGTATGGAGATGGCACACTGAGAAGCCCATATCGGCGGTGAACAAGGGTGCCAAGATGAAGGGTGGATAACTCTGCATGGTTTCTCTTCCAATGTCTAGGTCAAGCAGAATCATCCCCCAGGATTTGCAGAAGGGGTTATGATCCTTTTATAGGTAGCAATGTTGAGGGATGTGGGGTTGTTACCCATCTCAGTAGGTCAGGTCTTTCTAGAATTGGGCATTCCCCAAATATGGAGAGATATCCACTCATTAATGGCTTGCTAGATTCATCCCTTTCTCACGAATTCATAGGACTTTGTCTCGTGTGAAATGGTGGAGGGAGTAGGGAGAGAAAGGCCAAGAAGGGATTCACATTACTATTACTCTTATTTCGCGATGAGATGCCACATAGGAGATCATCATGAGTCATTGATTTATAATCCTATGGCCACATGCTACGTGACACATTGAGTGGGCACGCTCTAAAGTTGGGGGTCATAAATTCAATTTCCCAATCAGTAAAACATATAATTATTACATAAATCCTTGTCTTCCTTCACTATTTTCTATAGACCAAAAGGAAACTCCTTTATCTATGACATTTGAAAGGCAGTCCATGAAAGTCCTTTCCAACTTATATCTAACTTTTGAGGGCCATTAGAATAAGATAACATATCGAATCTTGCCCTTCTAGAAAATCCTTCCATTAATTATTCATACCACATGGAATGTCATTTTTCTTCCTAATTTTGAAGGAAACTCTATAATACTTTTATCTAGGTGTGAGTGATATCTAAAACCAAAATACAAAACATAAAGACACTTTTCTTTCTATCCAAGTCTCCCTTTCATAAAGTACATTTTAGGCATCTACCTTTTCCACATCTCTTGTTTTGATGACTTTTCTTTTTAGAAACCATGTGAAAACCAAACACAACCATTAGTGGACTTCAATACCGCTTTTCTAAAAATCTCCAGACAATTCTATATGTAGAAAAACTAATTATCCATTACTTTTGGTAATTCTCTTAATTTTGGTTTATCTCTGTTTCATTTTCCCATATCTATTATTGGTTCATTAAGATGGTAGGAACCAAAAAATTCACAACAAAGGGAAATTTTGTAAAAGAAAGCCATACTTTCAAAACAAAGCATAAAATATTTCCAATACGTCCTTTATATTGATATAATTGCATTTCAATTATATAAATACATGTGAAAAACCAATTTATAATAATAATAATTAGAAGAATTAAATTATCGAGTAAATTGATAGAATGAAGAAGCAAAGTCACCAATATGATCCAAGTACGTAAAGTGCAGATGATGCACATGTATATAAGTCCTAGTACGGACTAGATATATACATGAATTCTTTCATAGAGGCTTATGTACAAAATATCACAAAACAAACAAAATAAACTAAAAAACAACACATCCTTGTGCACATCCTCATCCTCATGTACATTGTTTCTTGTGTCCAAGTATCTTTGACTCATGTATGGAGATCTCATATGAAGTAGCCCAATAGGTGTTAAGTATATAGCAAGACACTGATGAAGTTCATGCCTAACCTAGATAAGCTAGAGGTAGGCTAAGAGGTCTTTGTAGACTAGGTATGATCTCAAGTTTGGTGCTATGTGAATGTATATTAAAATTATGGTGTGAATACGTAACAAAAAATAGCGGTTGTGGTGGGATACCTGCAAATTACATTACTTGGTATGCAGGTGGGGTATATGCAATAAATGATGAAAAGCATGTGATGGATAAGTAAAATGAATGTGAAGAGGAATGATGGTGCATGAAACCGAAGAAGAAGAAGAGTATACTTGAAAGTATTTTATAAATTGTCCAATCAATAAACCAAGGAGTGAATGGGATAACAAATTGTGGTGTAGGAAGGAATAGGAATAGGTCATTAAATAAGATCAGGAGTAGGTAAATGTGTAGGAGCATTGGTAAAGGTATGAGTGGATTGGATGGTAGACTCATGAAGGATGTGAAATTAGTACATATGGGCATACCAAGGGCGACTCTCAAAGTAGGCTCCTTAGATGCTATTGACAACAACCCTGTTTGTTTGAGGATTGTTGTTTAGCTATTGGGATACATATATGTGATTGAGCCTGTTAACATAATTATATATAATAAAATTAAAAGAAATATATAGAATATTTTAGATAAACAGATATAAAAATAATATTTGAAGTTTCAAACTACTTTTACAAGTAACTGATTAGATAGTATGTATTCAGTGTATGGGGTAGAAGGTCCACTAAATAGATGGGTAGATACAAACTCTAGTGCACCTCAAGATTGAAAACTATCTATAGAATTGGTAGGGGAACTAGATGTTGGTGTATGTTGTTCCAAACTTGCACCTCACATTCTTTGGTAGCATCTTCCCTCCCATACATTTCTACTAGGTTGTGGAAAAGATATGATAGGTTGTACTTGAACAAACCAAACTATCTAAGTACCTAGTTTAAATGATGCCACTCTACTAAAATAGAAATAAGAGACACACTAGAAACCATATATCATAAACCTCTCAACAATGCTCTGAAGCCTCTATAGATTTTGGTAATGAACAAAATACAACAATATCTAGTTAATTTGTGTTAACCATGTCAGAATTCTCAATCATGAGAGTTTTGGATCCAAACAAAGTACCATTGAAAATTTCACTTTTAGAAGCATTGTAATTGAATTCCTCATTGATGGAAAAATTCATCAACCCATTTGTCATCTTGTAAATATATATAGTTGTCAACTATATTTTGGTCAATCTAATCATTTGCATATATACTTGGTACAAAAGTCAAGTTAGCTACACTTGCATAGACTTCATAACAATCTAACTTAGGATCATGTGGGGTCATCATTAATTTTGAGTTTTTGATTCACATTCTTCCTTTTGTTTGATGTTTCCTTCCTCCTCCTAATTACTATTTTCATTATCATTAATAAGGTTTTGATAAAGTTGAAGATACTCAATTGATATGAAAGTTATATTACTATTGATTGCCTGAAATTAGTTGAATAGATTCATGTAACTACATTACTGATGAAGAGAAGCGATGAAGGAATGCATTAACATAGGTATTAGATAAAATTATGGACATAGTTTTGAATGCATCGTCATTGTAAATGTATGAATGAATATGTTTTTTTTCTAAGGAAGAGAGAAGATACAATGTTTGAGAAGAGAATGGGGTCACTGCCAACTATTTTGTGGGTGTATACCACACATTAGGATAGAATGTTCATTCTTGTGATATTGATGGGTCTAACATATCAACTACTTGTCAAAGTGATACGTACTTCCGTAGTGTAGCTTTAGAATTCATTTATGTGAACTAGATATCATCTTCCAATAATCACGAATTATGTATATGTTGTCATTTTCTGTCAATTACATTGATTCTAATTGAACATATATTTTTATACTGGATTTATATTCTTAAAATTGAATTTTGGTTACAAAGGCAATTAAAAAAAACACGTTGATTCTTACAAGAATGCAAGTATTTCATTTTTAGCAACACATATACTTAATCTCTAATTTCAGAACAGATATAAATGTTCCAGCAATGCAATCATTTCATTTCTAACAAAAAAATAGTAGTTTGAAGTTAAAAATGCTCTTCTAATCCAATAATAAATAAAATGATATCCTAAAAAAATAAAATGAATATACATGAAATGGTAAGGAAACATATGGTAAATAAGAAATTCAACATATGAAAGAAAAGAGAAGAGAAGTAGGTTATTGGAAGAAAAAAACAAAAGAGTAGAAGTCCTATCAAAGGAACATAAGAGTATAGTAATATTCCTTAACATCAGCACGCCCATACTACAGAAGAAAAATCCGCAAATATTATTTATAAATTTCTTCATGTAGCACATTCGGAGGCAAAACAGATCCAATGCACTTCGGTGAGAAGAGGGGGTGATGAAGTGATGGGAGAAAAAGGGCTGACTTTGGCTCCTTTTCATGAAAGTTTGTTGGGCTTAACGAGGAACATTGTCCTTTTTAGCAAAACAACAAAGATTAAAAGTCAGAATTATGACACGAAGACAATTGAATGTATAATAAAAATTAGAACACATACGACAAATCTCACTGGCGTAAGATATGATCTTTAAGCACCCAACAGAAGGCATGAAAAGTATATGAGTCCCAAATTGTCAAATTGAATAGGTAATGACAAAGTGTATGGTTGAGATATGGCGACACATTGTCCCGGACACAAAGGATGTGTGCCCAGCCACTTCCTGTGTCCCAAATAATGGTTACATTATTAAGATATCAAGTATAAAAAAGAAGTTTTTGGTTCTTATTTGAAATCTATATTTTAATATTTAATCTAGGAATATAACATATTGATAACTAAAATCATAAAAAACTATCATTTAAATTTTTTTTTGACATACATATATTTTCTTGGAAAATATAAAACTAAGGAGACGATGGTGCTAGGGCCGGCGCGAGGGAGAGGCTCTGGAGGCCGGGGAGGCGGCGGTACAAGGAGTCTCGCCGGGAGGACTCGTCCTCCGGATACCGCTACTGCACACAATGAAAGGCACCAAGGAGAAGCCCCTACGGAAAACCTACAACATCATGAAATGAAAAAAGCGGCTGGAAAGAACCAGGAAACCGAAGACCATACAAACCCTAACAACGAAAGAAGATCATACGCGAACATGGTGGGGAATGCAGGAGATACCAGCCACATCAAGAACATCCCAGCAGACTTACTCAAAGCATCAGAGATCTCGATTGACCGCTCAGGACCCATCCCCGAATTCAAGGTCAACATGGACAAGATCCAACCCCTACTGGACCCCTGGAAGCACTCTGTTATTATTAAAGCTGTAGGAATCAATGTTGGTTATCATGTCTTGGTTAACAGGTTGGCGACCCTATGGAAACCCACAGAGAACTTCAGAGTCATTGATCTGGAAAAAGGATATTGCATAATCCAGTTGTCTAATGAAACTGACTATGTCTGAGCCATGACGGGAGGTCCATGGACAATCTTTGGATCCTATATCTCGGTCCAATCTTGGACAGTTGACTTCCGACCTTCAGATCCTATCCCCAGGCGCCTGCTAGTCTGGGCCAAAATCACAGAACTACCGATTTACTTGTATCAACATGAGCTCTTGAAGAGCATCAGTGATAGTATCAGGAAGACAATAAAGATAGACTCAACCACGACGTTGGGGCACAGAGGAAAATTCGTGAGAATCGCAGTGGAAGTGGAGACGGAAAAACCTTTGCTCCCTGTAATTCTGTTCAATGGCGAGAAGTTCAACCTGGAGTATGAAAACATACTCGTTATATGCATGAAGTGCGACCGCCTTGGCCATGGAGAGGGTGAATGCACGCATACTACTATAACTCCCCCGCAGGATCCGGTAACTAGTGGAGGAACACCTCAACCCCCACCCGCAAACCCTTACAGCATGAACATACATGCTAAGAAACCAGAACGTCGCCCTCCTAGGAAGGATAAGGGGAAAGCCAAGCAAACCTCCGAGGAGGTCCATGAAGTCTCAGATGAGGAGGACCATCACCACCCGCGGCTAGCAGGCGAGGCGGATGGAGAGTGGCAGACAGTTGTCAGCAAGAAGAACAGATACAAACAGAAACATCAGCAATCTGCTAAAACTATGGAGGCTACAAATGACTCAGCGATTCTCCTGCAAGATGATGAAGTTGCCACCGATAGGAACGGCAGCCCTATTGAAAATGGGCGGATGGTGATTTATAACCCAGCTAATGAATCCGTAGGGACCTCAGTTGATAGACAAGTGAATCTAAGGAACATACAGGTGGTGTTTCAAGCAAACCATACCCCTTCTAGCCTAGACAGGGTAAGGAAGAAGGGGAAAGCCTCCGGAACTCACCCAGAATTCTCTGGCACATCTGCTCTCAGACAAATAGACATGGATATCAATGAAGACAGTGTTGACACCGCCTTGGGCAGACAACCCCTAAATGGTTAATCCCTTCACCCCCCACCCAGTTGCAACCTAAAAACCCTCAAATGAAACTCATAGTGTGGAACATACATGGAGCTGGATCTCAGCATAAGACCAGCATCATAAAAGATTTTAAAATCTCTCAGAAGATCGATGTTTTAGCTATCCTTGAACCACGTTGCAGCGGGGATCAAGCTATAAACATCATTAAAACATATGGTTTCGATTCCTCACACAGAAGTGAGGCCATTGGCTATTCTGGAGGTATCTGGATAACGTGGAACAACTCCAGATGTAGTCTGGAAATAATATACAGCCATAGGCAATTTGTGCATTGCACCATCGATGGTTATGCAGAAACTTTTGTTTACGGGAGCCCCTCACCCAAACCCAGATAGAAACTGTGGTCCCAGCTATACGAGATAAGCCAAATCACTCACGGCCCCTGGGCAGTCGTAGGAGACTTCAACACCCTCCTCAGCATCGAGGAAAAAAGTGGCAACAAGTACTACGATTCGAGAAGCAGCAACCAATTCCAAGGCATGATGAACGATGCTGGGATGATTGAAGCCAAATCTGAGGGGAAATTTTTTTACTTTTCAGAAGAAATTCCTTCTCGAGAAGCTTGATAGAGTTCTTATCAATGAAGAGTGGGCCTCCAGGTTTCCTAACTTTACTGTCAATGTCCTTCCACGGGTAAAGTCAGACCATAACCCGTTGCTTCTCCACACCAACACAAAATGCACCAGACGCACCCCACACTTCCGAACTAAGGCCAGTTGGAACCTAACTGAAGGTTTCTCGAGCCACCTCGAAGAGAACTGGAAGAAAGACAGTCTGTTTCTAGTAGCCGTAAAGACTTTCCAGACGGCCTCCATCAAGTGGGATAGGGAGATTACCAAGAAGCAGCAGCAAGAGAAGGCTACCCTCCTACAACAGATCGACAAAGCTCAGGTAAAGCTAGGCCATAGGAATACTCCCGCAAGTTAGATACACATTCTCAATTTGCAGGAAAGGATCTGTAATATTTTACTGAAAGAGTAGACGGATTGGAAGAACAAGGCTCACAATACATGGCTTAAAAGCGGTGATGATAAAAACAAAATTTTCCATTCAATTGTAAAAAGTAGGCGCCTCCACAACAAGATTAGAAGATTGATGAATGATGATGGAAACTGGGTCACCAACCCCGCAAGCCTGAAACGGCTCATAACCTCCTACTACACAAAGCTTATGGCCCCTCCTGCGCAAGATGCAAGAAGTGCGATCACTAGCTATCCTGGCAGCTTCGAAAAACCTACACCGCTGGTCATAACTGAACTCGCAGACATTCTTGATTTCAAGGAAATGACCGATACGATCTTCATGATGGAATGCTCAAAGGCCCCCGGACATGACGGCATATCAGCAGATTTCCTTCAATCTAACTGGACTCATGTTGGCCACTCAGTGCAGAAGACAGTTTATAGTTGCTTTGCAAACGCCTGTGTAGACCCTCAGTTGGAAAATGCGCACATGGTTCTTATCCCTAAGGTCAAATGCCCTACTAAATGCAGTGAGTTCCGACCTATATCCCTCAATAATGTAGTTTTCAAACTAATCTCAAAAATAATTGTTGAAAGACTCAAACCACTGTTGAGCAACTAGATATCACCAATGCAGTCGAGCTTCATACCGGGCAGGAAGATCAGTGATAATATCATCCTCGTACAAGAAGCTTTGCACTCGATGAGATTTCAGAAAGGCAGGAAAAAACTCACGGAAATCAAACTCGACTTGACTAAGGCTTTTGATAGGATGCACTGGGCATTCATTGAAGATACTCTCAACAAAACTGGTTTACCTGACACCCTGATCAAAATCAGTATGCAGATTATAACTCTGGGTATTACCTCTATTCTTTGGGAATGTGAACCGCTGCCAGCATACAAAGCAGGTCGAGGTGTCCGGCAGGGAGATCCTATAAGCCCCTACATGTTGGTGCTTTGCATTGAACGTTTGTGTCAAGCCATTAACGAGAAAGTCACAAATGGAAGCTGGAAGCCTGTGTTCCTTAGCAAGGAATCCATTCCCCTAACCCATGTCTGTTTTGCAGATGACCTACTTCTTTTTGTTGAAGGCTCGAAACAACAGGCCAGAATCATCTTGAAGACCCTAACAGAATTTTCCAAAGTCTCCGGGCAAGAGGTGTCTAACACCAAATCTCGAATATTCCTGTCCAAGAACATTACCAACAGTGAAAGAAGGCAGATTAGCAGAGTCCTGGGCATCGAGACTACAAACAATATGGGGAAATATCTGGGAGTTCCCATCATTCATCGGCGCATTAATAAAAGAATGCATGCTTTCCTGCTAGATGACATCAAAAGCAAAATGAATAGTTGGGCAGTGAAGCATCTCAGCCTAGCTAGAAGGATATGCTTGGCAAAGTCCACACTACAAGCTATACCTTCTTATACCATACAATCCATCACCGTCTCCCCCTCTCTATTAGTCAGCACATCCGCAATTTTATATGGCAAGGTAATTCTGAAACAAAGAAGCTCTCACAGGTCTCCTGGAAGAAGCTCACGTCCCATAGAGATGTTGGAGGTCTAAGCATCAAGAACATCAAGGACCAAAACCAAGCTCTGATGTTGAAGAACGCCTGGGATTTTCTGCAAGATAGGAAGGTTCTGTGGGTTAAGATCATGAAAGACAAATACATGAACAATGATAAACCTAGGAAAGCTTCTAGCTCCTCGGTCTGGAATTTCATTAAAAAAGCACTCCCTCGCCTTCAGGAGGCTAGCAAGAAAGTTATCTTCAACGGGGCATCTACAAACGTTTGGTTCGACCCCTGGTGCAGACCAAAAGTTGTTTTTAAAAGGGAAGACCCCAGCTCCATCCCCCCCGACCTCTTGGACTTGAGAGTGCGGGACATGATTGCCCTTTATGGGAATTGGGACTGGTGTTTCATCAAGAATTACATTCCGAAAGAACACTGGTTGTACATTGCAGGTATGCCCCCTCCCAACTCTTCTCTTCAAGAAGACAAATGGTCATGGCCGCATGAACCAAGTGGGGACCTCACCTCTCGATCAGCTTACAGGTGGTTACGAGCAGGGAAAGAGACGGTAGTCTATGGGAAATGGAAATGCATTTGGAAATCCGCACTACCCGAAAGAGTCAAGTTGTTTCTTTGGCAATTTTAACATCGCAGCCTGCTGACGAATGTAGAGAAGACCCGAAGACACATAAACACCTCGACCGATTGTCAGTTGTGTGGGTGTGAACAAGAAACTTTAATCCACTGCCTACGCGACTGCAAGCTAAGCAAGCCAATATGGAAAGCCCTAGGGTTCTGGAATAGTGTGTGCGCGCTTAATGAAGAAGACTGGATCACATATATTATCAACGCTGCCTCCATCTCTCCAACCATGCATACGATTTGTGCAACGTCCTGTTGGCACATCTGGAATGTGAGGAATAATTTCACTCACAATACACAGCTACCTACCCTACAAATGATGGTTAACTTCATCAGGAACCGGGCCACTTCTATCATCAACCTCTCTTCACACACTGTGGAGAGGCGTTCCCCTACAAGACAAGTTGCTCTCCCGACGCTACCCCAAGACTCTAATATTTTATTCGCTGATGCTGCCTTCAAAGTTAATAAGGCAGGAATAGGAGTCCACGCTGTCACCAGCTCTGGCAAGAGCAAGCAAGGAGAAGGCCACTATATGGCGGCTGACTGTGCTCTACATGCGGAAATACAAGCTATTTTACAAGCGGCAGTGATCGCTAGTAAGCTCCCGACCAAGACGACCATCATTCTGTCTGACTGCGCCACTGCGGTGACGATCTTCAATTCTAGGAAGCCCCTTTTGAAATTTATGCCTTACGTGGAGAGGTTCCGCCAGCTGACCTTTCCCCTTTCATCTTGTCGAGTGGCCCTGATACCTAGGACACTCAACAAGATAGCGGATAGCATTGCTAAGACCGCTCTACAAAACCTTACTATAGGTTCCATTTCCATTCCGGGAATGTTGGAACCATCTACTACTTTATTTTTGTCGTTTACTTCTGTTAAGCCATCTTGGCTAGATTCGCCTGTTGACATTAATTTGGATTTGTTTAGGCCTGCTAGAAAGAGCGGGATGAATACATAATCTCTCTTTTGCCCGAAAAAAATATATATACTTTCTTGGAAGCTAGGAACCCATTTGCTCGAGAGGAAAGTATGCAACTGAGGCCCTGTTTGGTAGGACCGAAAATCAACACCTTACTTTTGTTTTCCGGGAGTTTAATGATGGTTTTTGTTTGGTTCAGCGCATGGAAAAGAAAATCCGGGAATTGGAATGTTTTATTCGGCCCAAATTCACGGGGTTCGTACCACCCCCGAAAAGGGGGCGGTCGGGTGTAAAACCTGGGGGTATGTGTATACAAGTTCATCTGCTTTATATTTAACTACCGAACACCTGGAAACCAAATAAAATTATATAAATTCAGCGTGTTTCAGCTACTCCCTACCAAATATCTTGCTTCCGTTAAAAAAGGTTAAGTTCAAAATACTTGTTATCAGTTCATACTTTACACAGTTTCTACACTCTACCAAACTAGCCCTGAGAGAAGAAGTACCGATCGACCGCAACGTACAAAGGAATCGACTCAGTCTAGCGTGGCCACGCCGATCGGTTGCCGGTCACTGTGATTGACGCCCATGCTTCCGTTCTGCGGCGCACGACGACCGGGCATGAGGAGTCGTGGTGTGGCTCGAGGAGTGCTCCATCGTTCTCGCACCTTTCCCTTCCATGAAAATAGTAATCCACTGCGACAGACGTACGGCAATGACAGCGGCTGGAGCACACCCTCCGGTGAATGTTAACGTGCAAGCAGGTTAATCACCCCCACGCATTACCGCTCGTTCCGTATTTAAAAAAAAAACACAAATAGAGGAAACGAGGAAAAATGACATTATCAATCTCCCATGTAGAGTGCCATCGTGGTCGCCTCGAGTGCGTTGGCCGAGAGGCGTGCGTGCCATCGTGGTCGCATCGATTCCCTGATTCCCACTCTCCTTTGCGTGAACCCAATAGAATACATAAACACATGCAGCCAGCAACGTAACACACACATATACCCAATACAATAATGTTCTGCCAGCTTTCATGCGTTGCATAACAATCTTTCTTTACTTCCTCGGACGAGAAAACTAGGCAGTTGCGTCCATCTCACCCCCCATAAAAGGAAAAAGTCGTAAGTAAGTTTCCAAAAGTTACTCGCTACAAAGCTGTCCCAATGGGGGGTTGTGTTTCACTGTGACGTAATCCTATTCCAGTTCCTGTGACACACACATCTCAACCGTGCACTTACCCAGTAGAAATGGATTACATCTAAATAATCCATATATGAGTGGTTGAGATGAACTGGCACAGGCACAGTGAATCTGCTCCCGTCCCAATGTCCCATATTCCACAAGTGGTGCTTAAACAAGAACACATGCATTCTTGGGAACATCTTCGAACTGTGCTAAATGTCATTCACTTCTCGAAGCATTCAGTTGCTGCTCACCGGATACTTCTCTGTTTCACTTGTTTCAATGGCATTTTTATAATATCGGAGTGTGAAGGAGTGAGTTAGACAAGTGTAATTATTAGTTTGTAAATCGGAATTGTGATTGATTTGTTGTCTCAGGTTGTGGGTTCAATACCCAAGTTCAGCGTTGGGAGGAAATGCTTATAGCAGCAACTAAAAGGCTCTCTTTAGTTGTTGTGTTAATACTAGACTCACCTCTTCACAATAAAAAATCATCAAAAAAATAATAATTAGACAAGTAGTGTGTGCTATGGAAAGCTCTAATTTGCATATTCGAAGTCAAACGAACAAAAATCCAAATAGCATGCATAAGTGTATTTTACAAGTTAGTACTTATCAAAAGAGAACCTCTTGGAGTCGAGTTCGACTGAGTTGCTTTTTGGTAGAGGTCCAATTTGACAAAGACACATTTTTGGGTGTTTTATAGGTCCA
This sequence comes from Alisma plantago-aquatica, assembly GCA_963693085.1. Lineage (NCBI taxonomy): Eukaryota > Viridiplantae > Streptophyta > Magnoliopsida > Alismatales > Alismataceae > Alisma > Alisma plantago-aquatica. The sequence continues at coordinate 916,641,210 of OY856409.1, forward strand.
ATTTGACTGAGTTGCTTTATCTTCTACGACATTCATTTTAAAATTTAAATCAACAGTCATTTATAGAAAATATCATAGTATGCAAGAAATTATGGATTTGGGTGTTTCTCCATATAAGTGAACTTGTCTAAAAGAGTATAAACTTGAGTTTACTAAGAAGAACATTATGAGAAATGAGATTGGTATCCCCTTCTTTTTAGTTATATAATGTTCATTACTTTTAGTAAGTACATTGTTACGACCCCACCTTCCGATAACCCCCAATTAAGGGAGACCAAAAGGTTGAAGCCGCACCCATGAAATTCCGGATCAAAGGTTCGACATATAACCAATAACAATTATTAAATTCTAACAGACTATACTGAAAATGGTAATAAATTTTTTCTTTATCATACCTTTGAAAAGTTGGAAGTACTAGACTTCTAACCACAGATGATCTACTCTAACTAAATCCTCCTTGTTCTTTAATTCTTGAATTCACAATGTGTCGCTTTACTGTTTTGTGCTTTGGAATATGTACCTAAAACGCCGACAAACAAAACAACGGTCAGTCGGTATGTGGAGGATCCAATAATCAAGAAATTATGCTAACAATGTAATCAAGCAATTAATCTTTTTAACAATCAAGATTACATTTTAATATAACATCCGCGATCCACAAGTTCCATAACCTCTGTGATGTCCCTGTAGTGGACCTGTATACCAAACTACAACCCCTCATGATCCACCAAAATGGTAAACCAGTTTCTAGGATTGAGTTACATGGTAAACCGAAGAGTCTCATGAACCACACAAGGCAATCCAGTTTCTAACTCTCGGTATGCTGAAGAGTCTCATGAACGCACAAGGCAATCCAGTTTCTGACTCACGGCAATCCTAGACCTTTCTCTAGGTATTACCCCCTTTTCAGCCTTTTTAAAACACCAGAGGTGAACAAGGATCTAGCCAGTTATATGCATACTTATGATGATAATCATAGTCACTATATAGTTGCATGAAATAAATAAACATTCAACAGTTATTTCAAGCAACCGATAAATCCTTCGGAAATCGCCGGGAAACTAAAGCGATTATTCATAAGCGTAACCACATACCTGATTTGATGAGTCATGCAGATTATTCAACATATACTTCATGTACATTCAATCAAGCCAATCAACATATCCAAGCAAGTAATTCAATCATCATGTAATTCCTGAAAAGAATAGGTACTCTATTTATTACACACTTCATCAAGAATCTACTTTACCGACTTGGATTCTCTTTCTAGGATTTCTAATCCGCATTAAGGCTCCATTAACATCCATTAGGGTTTCTTAGATCAATTTCTCAAATTTTATCCCTTTTTGGTTATCAAACTCTAAAAATATTCTTTTCCATTTATATAAAAGCCCTAATTGCTCAAACTATTCAATTAATAGTCTTTTATACTCGGATTGACTTAGGATCATCATATCCCTTCTTGTTTATGGATTTGAACAATTAAAACATTCAAAAGTCATATTCACCTAAATTAGGGTTTTCAAGCTCATTAATGTATATTCATGCATTAAGCCAATTTCATTAAAATATTATCCCTTTAGATTTCATCTTCACATTTATCAGCAATAGGTTATCATCGGCTTGAATTATCCATTACACAACATTAAATCATTAAAGAGGATAACTTTATGCCCTTATTAAATTACAAGCATATTTATGCACGTAAACTCCAAATTAGACTAATCATGTGCAAAGTTCTTCCTCTTTGGACATAATGTACTACTTTTCATTTAACAGGTTAACATCAACTCCAATGATTCATTAAACCCCATTAATCATTTTAATCATACCAAATTAGGGTTTCTTTTAGAAATTAGGGTTTTACTTCTTACTTCCTCATTAACATCCTTAATTTATCAATTCTCATGAAACTCCTAATTTCTCATTGAATTTCCTTTATTAGACAACTGATTTCCTTATTTCATGAAAATATGGTTTTTCTCTCTCTTTATCTCAATTTAGGGTTTTCTTGCAAATTAACCCCCTTTTAATCATTATAATTCCAAGTTAAACATTTTTGCATTCAAATATAAAATTAAACTACCATTAACCTTCTCAGAGTCAAACTTACCGATTTGACTTGTTAAATTACCTAATTACCCTCTCAATCATGTAATTAGGGTTTCTCATTCAATTTTAATAAACTTTATTAGCCAAATAAAGTACTTTTGCAAAACTAGGCAGAATTAAGTTCTGGAATTATTTTTATCGTGTTCCTTGCATTTCTCTATGCAACTTTCATATATTAAGTTTTCTCATCTTATGTTCATAGCTATTACTACGAATTTTGCAAGAAAAAGGGCTTTTTCTTATTATTTGTCAGAGATAGTAATTTACCGAAAATTTGGTAGCCGTTCGATCAGTGGACCGGTGGTCCACTTCTCAGATCTGACGGCTCAGCCTAACGCTCCCTAGCTTCAGCCTTCCTTGCACGGGATCGTTGGATCAACCAGAGTCCACCGTGTCCCGCGATCCAAGGGTCATCGTGTCATCGTCTACCTCTTGCTCTGGAGCGAGGTCGCGTGGTCAACTCAGTAGTTGACTCCGAGCTCCCGACCACCTGCAGATCAACTAATGAGCCCCAAAGCTCTGCCGGTGCCCCTCGAATCTGCTGCCGTCCTCATATCCACGTTCACCCCCGACCTTCACCCCTAGCGACTCGCTGAAAGGTCGTCGTCGTTCTGCAGGTTGCGGTAGGGGCCTAGCAGGCTAAAACCATCAATTGGAAGTACGATTCCGCTCGTCTCCGCTCTCTGCAGCCAAAGGGACATCTTGTAGCGATGCGGGTGCTCTCACGATGTCCCCCCCTTATATAGGCTAGCAACTAGGAGTCCCGAGATTGGGGATTCCTTTCCCGACAAGGACTGCCCATAATATTTGGGTCAAAACCAGTCACGCAGATCCCCTGGACTCAATGGGATTGATATCCCTGCCATCCGTTCACGGAAAAAAGGAGACGAAGTTTCCTCTCAATCCAGCTCGAGTCCCTGACTCATCGGGATCTAGATGATGATCCGGGTCAGTTGGATTAAGATCCAACGGCCCAAATCGTCCGCGTTCAACCAGGAAAAGAAACCAATTCCAAATAATTGAATTTTAAATTCCTATTTCCATTGATTCTTAGAAAAATCATATCTCCCAATTGGATTGATATTTCTTTCCCAAATTTTGAGGGAAACTAGGATACTGTATTACCCTCCACTCCTCCAAATTTGGTTTCATAATAATACTAATTCAATTCCTTTTCTTGTAATGCAAGTTATTATTATATTATTCACATTTTCCCTCTTTTCCTTAATCCCTTTATTATTATTTCTTGGTTTTGAGTTCCTTGAACTCCAAGATGTCCATAATCTCGAATTATTATCTTTAGGGAAATATTCCACATCCTTCACCTTATTTTATGGAATTCTCTGTGTATTCTTTGATAATATCAACTTGGGCTTCAAATAATGCAAGGCCCATTAAGAAACATGCAATCAATCAAACGTGGAATCCATTCCAAACCATATCACATCAATCAAGCAACTTCATTCATCTTTAAATGATATTTACAAAACTCATTATGTAATTTGGAAAATTGAGGTTATAACATCCTCCCCTCCTTATAGGAATTTTGTCCTCAAAATTCACAACCAAACAAACAAACAATTCAGGATAAGCCTTTTCCCATGTCCATCATTGGCCCCTATGTGGCTTTACCGTACTCATGGCACTTCCAAAGAACCTTTACCATCACATATCCTTTTCCTTGAGTCCTTTCATCCCAGAGTCTATAAACTGCACAGGTGACTCAGGTCATGTCAGCCTCCCTTGGGGCTCACTCGGTTCATTGCTCAGCACATGGTCGGGTACCTCACATAGTGCTCCAAATTGGACACATGGAAAACACCTCACATAACTTTATCCTGAGGGTAAGGTCAAAACCTAACCATCTCCACCTATCCATCTCTAATGGACCCATGTATCGGGGACTCAGCTTTCTCAGCTGCAGCTCAGAGGGGTCGGATTTTCATGTCACATTTTCTCCCACAGTAACTTGTAAGTCAGTCTACTTTGCATCTGCTCATGACTCTCATCGTCTCTAGGCTCCTTTCAGCCCTTACACGATCAAAGTGACTTCATCTACATGCACTAGGGCCCCTTTTTCTAACCATCACATGGTCTTTTCACCAACATCACCTTACTGAAGTGGTGACCGACACAACCTCCCTTATAGAGCTTAATATAAAACCCGATACTGGTTATGGTGGTCATTGTCACATCTTTCAAAGGACAAGAACTATCTCTAGATATCACCCTAAACGAGCACACATGCCCTTATCAGACCCTTTAGTCTGAATCATACTAACCATAGTTAGGGGTGATAAACTATACTATCATTGAGTTTCTCATGTACCTACTTCCACTTTATAGAAGCGAACCTTTAGGTCAAACTTGCTTCATGGTGTAATTGAACCATCTTTCTCATGGGTAGTTCAACTGGATTTGTCCCTTGACAGAACTCTTCCTTTCTCATATTATCTAGGTAAGGCGACCTACCATAACCCACATTGTATCTCAACCTTCCTTGGTCCAGGGAAGACCTATCACCACATCCATAGAGTCGATCTCTCATTCCTTCTCAGGAATTCTTTTGTCCTCTATATTGATACACTGGGTTACTGGGGTTCGTCCTTTACCTCCTAGCTTGCATGGCCATAAACCACATGCAACTTCATCTTACGCATCCAAAGTGCTATTGCTATTTACCACGATGTATGGTGGTCTTCAATCATGATTTCCTGTAGGTCATGATTCTTCAAGATCGATTCCTCCGAAACCCTAAACCGCTCATGTCGGGGTTTCATCACCTTCTTTTTATTGCATCAAGGAGTAAACTAGCTAACCAAACAACCCTTAACTTTTCAACACATCTTATCACATTTGAGTGTTATCCAAACACCACTCCTTTTCAAACTTAGGGTTAGCCAAGCAACCTCTTCTAGCTAAATGAGGTAGTTATAAATCAACCAGAGCATCCATTATCACTTCATAACCTTAGGTATTAGATAACATCAAAGACATACACTTCTCTTTATTTCACTTATCATCTCACCTCCAACTCTATGTCCATCTTTATTAAGAACACTCTCTGATTTCATCATCAGGGTGACCAAACTCAACCTAGTATAACTTGTAAATTCCACATGATTCGTGATAAAGACATCCTCCTAAGGTGACTACCTCATTCCTTTAATGTTTGCAAACTATCCGTGTATCATTCACTTTACCAGGGTAGATATCTTCTCTATCCCCATTTCTCTTGGCAACGTTCCAACCTACATTATCTCTTATCCTTGGTGTATGGCGTGCATAATGTACTATCTCTCACTCCTATAACAAGAGGAAATAAGCATTTGGCTGCAGTCCAAACACAGAGTGCTTCCTGTTCCAAGAGTAGAGATGGTACATCCCACCTCACCTATACACCTTTACATCTAAGTTGCAACGTGCCACATATGTATCTACATCACAGACATCATGATAACAAACTAATCTTGAACCTACTTGGGTTACCACATAATCCTTGGTCATATCCCCTAGGTCTATAGGGAGCCGACACTTTTGGGGTCATCCCTTTTCCCTTATGCATCAATAGAGTGCCCTACTCATCTGCCCTTTGGGTCCCATGAGTTCATGAAGGTGATCAATCTCCTAACCCATGGCCCTCAGACAATGATAACTGTTACCTCTCGACCCTATGGTCATGTGCAACTGGGGAATTAGGCAACTCCTACTCTCATCGGTCTTATCCCTACCTGACCCTAGGATAGACTTAGGATTCTCCATCATTGTACATGTTCACTTAGAACCTTACCCAAGTCTTCATCATCTCTCTTTCTGCATTCACGGGCTGACTCTCACCCTTCCATAGAGATCATGGCAACTTGCCTACCTTGGTCAAGCCCCATACCGATTACCTCCATGGTAACTCATCTACATGCACATAGAGATGATTATCTATGGGTCTATAAGTTCATCCTCATATTATGTACTCTTCACTTAGCTTCTCAAGATCCTATGAGACCTCTTTAGGTTACCTTAAACCAACAAAACTGATATACACCCTACTAAAGGGGTCCCTCTCCCAGGATGGGAGGAAGACTAACTCTTGACCACAAGGTCACAAAAACTCTTAGGTCTAGGGTTTACATCCACATGAGCCTACTTAACCCTAGCAAGCTATTAAGGCACAAGTAGATCACCCATTGAACCATGCTAGGTCATACTTGTCCTCTCTCCTCAATGTTGGATCAAGATCATACCTTCCTTAATTATCAACCTAGCTGTGAGGGTTCATCAAACATACCTTAAACTTAAGGGGATTTCATCTTCCGTTATGCATGAGGAGTACCATGCTCAAAAATATAGTAACCAAATTATCATCATGAGCATTAGGTATACCACTTCCCCTCAGAGGCCTACAAACCCTAGGTTCACATTTAGGTGTCCAATTGTATGTTCTATCCCTTAACCATGAATCCGGCTTGCAAAAGACATCACGTGCACTTCCTGTCATCCTTCAACTCAAACAACCCTTTAAGTTTGAGTCCTCCTCCAGGACAACTAACAGGGTACAAGGCCTCAAAACCTGTTACTATACCTCTCTAGGGTTTATGGAACTCTTCTTCACATCTATACCATAGGTACAAAGATATAAACAGACTCATCCTCTCTCTAGGATTTGGGTGGCCAAAGGTACTCGATCATCCATCCTCTCATGGCTCATATGGAATCCCAGGCACGTCCATCCAAACACCTGGTCTAACTCAAAATGCCATCTCTCTCTATATCCTTCACTTAGGGTTAGGGTTAACGTCATCCTTGTAGGATGAGTCAGGTTTCTACTTACCATGGAGATCTCTATCTCCAAAACTAACTTGTCCTCCCAACAAGAAGGTCTAGCCCTATGTCTCTTCTGAGGACATGACATTTTATGTCATACGACCTAAGCATGTATCTATCATTTAATTTGCGCTTAATCTATTAAGCTTATGTCCATGACATGTCATTTACATGCTTTTCATTAATTTGATGGAGGATTATTAGATCTTATTAACCTTACCCATACCTCAAGATGGTGAGGAAAAGAGAGAAAACCCTAATCCTTAAGGTCCTTAACAGAATTTTGTGATGAGCAGGGATGAATAAGATGAGAAAGTCCTAGAGGTATCTTATTTCGATTCATACCCTAAGACTTTGGCCAGGCAGTCACACGGATCCGGGAGTCCTCGTATTCCGACTAGCGGTGCGGAGAAAAATCTTTCCAGCCCCCGGTCGTGATCCTTTTCTAGACACCTCCGTCTTTCGGATAATCCTCTAATAACTCCCTTGGGTTCTATGGAGTTTTGTAAAATTTAATAATTATTAATGGTTAAATGAGGAACCCAGGCTCTGATACCAAATGTTACGACCCCACCTTCCGATAACCCCCAATTAAGGGAGACCAAAAGGTTGAAGCCGCACCCATGAAATTCCGGATCAAAGGTTCGACATATAACCAATAACAATTATTAAATTCTAACAGACTATACTGAAAATGGTAATAAAATTTTTCTTTATCATACCTTTGAAAAGTTGGAAGTACTAGACTTCTAACCACAGATGATCTACTCTAACTAAATCCTCCTTGTTCTTTAATTCTTGAATTCACAATGTGTCACTTTACTATTTTGTGCTTTGGAATATGTACCTAAAATGCCGACAAACAAAACAACGGTCATTCGGTATGTGGAGGATCCAATAATCAAGAAATTATACTAACAATGTAATCAAGCAATTAATCTTTTTAACAATCAAGATTACATTTTAATATAACATCCGCGATCCATAAGTTCCATAACCTCTGTGCTGTCCCTGTAGTGGACCTGTATACCAAACTACAACCCCTCATGATCCACCAAAATGGTAAACCAGTTTCTAGGATTGAGTTACATGGTAAACCGAAGAGTCTCATGAACCACACAAGGAAATCTAGTTTCTAACTCTCGGTATGCTGAAGAGTCTCACGAACACACAAGGCAATCCAGTTTCTGACTCACGACAATCCTAGACCTTTCTCTAGGTATTACCCCCTTTTCAGCCTTTTTAAAACACCAGAGGTGAACAAGGATCTAGCCAGTTATATGCATACTTATGATGATAATCATAGTCACTTTATAGTTGCATGAAATAAATAAACATTCAACAGTTATTTCAAGCAACCGATAAATCCTTCGGAAATCGCCGGGAAACTAAAGCGATTATTCATAAGCGTAACCACATACCTGATTTGATGAGTCATGCAGATTATTCAACATATACTTCATGTACATTCAATCAAGCCAATCAACATATCCAAGCAAGTAATTCAATCATCATGTAATTCCTGAAAAGAATAGGTACTCTATTTATTACACACTTCATCAAGAATCTACTTTACCGACTTGGATTCTCTTTCTAGGATTTCTAATCCGCATTAAGGCTCCATTAACATCCATTAGGGTTTCTTAGATCAATTTCTCAAATTTTTTCCCTTTTTGGTTATCAAACTCTAAGAATATTCTTTTCCATTTATATAAAAGCCCTAATTGCTCAAACTATTCAATTAATAGTCTTTTATACTCGGATTGACTTAGGATCATCATATCCCTTCTTGTTTATGGATTTGAACAATTAAAACATTCAAAAGTCATATTCACCTAAATTAGGGTTTTCAAGCTCATTAATGTATATTCATGCATTAAGCCAATTTCATTAAAATATTATCCCTTTAGATTTCATCTTCACATTTATCAGCAATAGGTTATCATCGGCTTGAATTATCCATTACACAACATTAAATCATTAAAGAGGATAACTTTATGCCCTTATTAAATTACAATCATATTTAGGCACGTAAACTCCAAATTAGACTAATCATGTGCAAAGTTCTTCCTCTTTGGACATAATGTACTACTTTTCATTTAACAGGTTAACATCAACTCCAATGATTCATTAAACCCCATTAATCATTTTAATCATACCAAATTAGGGTTTCTTTTAGAAATTAGGGTTTTACTTCTTACTTCCTCATTAACATCCTTAATTTATCAATTCTCATGAAACTCCTAATTTCTCATTGAATTTCCTTTATTAGACAACTGATTTCCTTATTTCATGAAAATATGGTTTTTCTCTCTCTTTATCTCAATTTAGGGTTTTCTTGCAAATTAACCCCCTTTTAATCATTATAATTCCAAGTTAAACATTTTTGCATTCAAATAGCAAATTAAACTACCATTAACCTTCTCAGAGTCAAACTTACCAATTTGACTTGTTAAATTACCTAATTACCCTCTCAATCATGTAATTAGGGTTTCTCATTCAATTTTAATAAACTTTATTAGACAAATAAAGTACTTTTGCAAAAATAGGAAGAATGAATTTCTGGAATTATTTTTATCGTGTTCCTTGCATTTTTCTATGCAACTTTCATATATTAAGTTTTCTCATCTGATGTTCATAGCTATTACTACGAATTTTGCAAGAAAAAGGGCTTTTTCTGATTATTTGTCAGAGATAGTAATTTACCAGAAATTTGGTAGCCGTTCGATCAGTGGACCGGTGGTCCACTTCTCAGATCTGACGGCTCAACCTAGCGCGCCCTAGCTTCAGCCTCCCTTGCACGGGATCGTTGGATCAACCAGAGTCCACTGTGTCCCGCGATCCAAGGGTCATCGTGTCATCGTCTACCTCTTGCTCTGGAGCGAGGTCGCGTGGTCAACTCAGTAGTTGACTCCGTGCTCCCGACCGCCTGCAGATCAACTAATGAGCCCCAAAGCCCCGCCGGTGCCCCTCGAATCTGCTGCCGTCCTCAAATCCGCGTTCACCCCCGACCTTCACCCCTAGCGACTCGCCGAAAGGTCGTCGTCATTCTGCAGGTTGCGGCAGGGGCCTAGCAGGCTAAAACCATCAATTGGAAGTACGATTCCGCTCGTCTCCGCTCTCCGCAGCCAAAGGGATAGCTTGTAGCGATGCGGGTGCTCTCACGATGTCCCCCCTTATATAGGCTAGCAACTAGGAGTCCCGAGATTGGGGATTCCTTTCCCGACAAGGACTGCCCATAAAATTTGGGTCAAAACCAGTCGCGCAGATCCCCTGGACTCAATGGGATTGATATCCCTGCCATCCGTTCACGGAAAAAAGGAGAGGAAGTTTCCTCTCAATCCAGCTTGAGTCCCTGACTCATCGGGATCTAGACGATGATCCGGGTCAGTTGGATTAAGATCCAACGGCCCAAATCGTCCGCGTTCAACCAGGAAAAGAAACCAATTCCAAATAATTGAATTTTAAATTCCTATTTCCATTGATTCTTAGAAAAATCATATCTCCCAATTGGATTGATATTTCTTTCCCAAATTTTGAGGGAAACTAGGATACTATATTACCCTCCACTCCTCCAAATTTGGTTTCATAATAATACTAATTCAATTCCTTTTCTTGTAATGCAAGTTATTATTATATTATTCACATTTTCCCTCTTTTCCTTAATCCCTTTATTATTATTTCTTGGTTTTGAGTTCCTTGAACTCAAGATGTCCATAATCTCGAATTATTATCTTTAAGGAAATATTCCACATCCTTCACCTTATTTTATGGAATTCTCTGTGTATTCTTTGATAATATCAACTTGGGCTTCAAATAAGGCAAGGCCCATTAAGAAACATGCAATCAATCAAACGTGGAATCCATTCCAAACCATATCACATCAATCAAGCAACTTCATTCATCTTTAAATGATATTTACAAAACTCATTATGTAATTTGGAAAATTGAGGTTATAACATACATTGTTTAATATATCAACCTTACTAACCAATTTCTTTGTCTTTTTCAATAATTTTTTAAAGTTTGTTGAAGAAAATTCAACAAATTTCATGATCTCATTTGTGCAAAAAGTTGAAAATATACCTCATTAACATCTCCTGAGAACCTTCTTTTTCTTGTTCATCTTATTCACGATGTTCAACAATGAAGCATTCAACTACATGAAAGTTTCTTCCCCATCATATGATCCTAGATGTGAAGAAGTGTCCCATGAAGCATAATATGGCTTCTTATTTTCATGATTTTTTCTTCTTTTTCTTTTTCCCTTGAATTATGGGCATACATCCTTTTGGTGTCCCTTTTCCGCAATAGCACTACATGTAGTGGAGAAGGGTCTACAATTTTGTAGAAGACGAATTGGAATCACATTTGAAATTATTTTTCTTTCTCACTACTAGATGAGCCACTAGGTGAAGATGAATATTGTTCTAGAACCCTTTCAGGTTTTTTCTCATTTCATAGCATTTTTTTTCTTACCTTGATCTTGTAGCTTGACTTCATAAGTCTCTAGATTACCTAATATCTCTTCAAGCTATAAAGTAGAATTGTTTGAAGATTCTTCCATTGAAGTAACTTTATTTTTATATATAGATGTTAGAGAATGCATGATTATAGTAACTTTATTTTTATATATAGATGTTAGAGAATGCACGATTATGGTAACAAGCTATTTATCCTTAACATTCTTTCTACATGTTTTTGATACATTCATATTCAAAGTAAATATAGAAGGAATTTTTTGAGATAGATTCCAGTTTTCCCACGTGGAACGCCTCTAGTATATGATATACATAAATACTTTAGTATCCTTGACTTGTTTAGTCGCACTATGAATTACCAGATGTTTCCTCCAAATATCATAAACATACTCACAAGTAGAAATATATAAAACTCATTAGGAAATAGGATAGAATATGAAATACTCTCATATTTAGTATTTAATGTATCACATCTCGCCATAGTCACAACTCATTCTTGAATCCCTATCTTTGTTCATATTATTAAATTGTCAACTTCCGAAGTCCAAAGCTAACACCTTTTGAAGAAGAACTCCATATGACACTTCCAACACGTGTTTTCTACAACGTCATAGAGAGTCAGTCACGAAATGTGTCATCCTTCATGGTTGAAATGGTTTGATAGGTATTTTGCTATCTTCATGACTTGCTAGATCTCTTTGATACCTCACTCTAATAGAAACTAAAATCTCTATAGATAAAATATGACTTTATGCAACTAAAAACACATGAAAGTTAAATTACAATATACTTGAAGAATATTTTTTGTATAAAGTAAAACAAGTAATCATTCTGTGAAGCAACCATAAAAGACAAGAGACATATAGTGGTACTGCATTAAAATGTTGTAGCCCACTATGTAGTTGTTGACAATAAGTGTTTTTAAACCTAAAACTTTGTTCATCTTTCCCAAAAAAGTACAGATGAAAAACATTGTCTTCATTTGTGTCATTACCAACCTACTTTGCATCTCATTGTTAATTGTCACCTTTCTTACAAAATGTCAAAATACCATCCTCCTCGGAGAAGATTGAAGTCTACCACCACCACCTTTGGATGCCACCTTCTCACATGAAGTATCTTCAAAGCACTCTGTCACATTCTTCTAGCAAGAAATAGCTCCAAAACATGAACAATATAAGAAGTGAGAAGGAAACTAAAACTCATTTCTCATATGGCATTCAATTTTAGATTAATAAACAAGTAATGCATAACTCCACATGGATTAGGAAAATCTATATCTTGTGTAGTAGGAAACAAAATTTAGGCTTAGCTAAGGCTCACTTAGAGGAAGCTAAAGATAACATTGTAGAATTCCAAGCTTTATGGAAACAACATGTTAAGGCAATTGTTGAAATTTACTTTTAGTAACCACATATCACCCCTATACATAATAAACACTTAGTAATTGCTAAATTATATCTTGGGAGTCTTTAGGAAGAGTTTAGAAGAAACTAGTTGTTGTATAATATTTAGTAGTAAGAATATGGTTAATAGAACACTAATTGAAAGTTCTAAGAAAACGCAAATAGTGTACTTGTAATTTTATCGAGTTCATCTTATTCAAACAACAATTCTTATGAAATAAGATTCGACCTCAATTAGTCTAGCAGTTATGTCTTGGTCAAAATGTTTGATGAATATGTGTTTTGTTTGAATTATATTTTGAAAAAAAAATAAGTTGTTGCATAATTCTAAATATTAGAAAACGTTTCAAACAGTTTTGGAAAAACATATGTATCCTTAAAAATGATACAAGAGCAAATTTTGGTTAAGGATGGTTCCGGGTCATTCATAGTTTGTTCTTGCTTCGTTGTTTTTATGTTATCAGTTTTAATTCTACATACAAATATATATATATATATAAGCATCTGAATATATAATAGCATATCATATGATGTTTGATCTTATTTAAGCTCCTTGATACCTAAATTGATTAATGTATACATCAATAAAACAAATTTGATATAAATAAAATATCTAAGTTAGAGTGTTGGATATCTCAAAACCAACACATTGTAGACTAATGGACAACCTTCCCACCTCCATACCTTGATCCTATATCAATCGATCAACCAATGTCCATAAAATTGGTTGGGGGTACACTAATGACCTTATAAGACGACCATTCCCTCTACCTCACTCACTCTATTCTCCATAATCATGTACGTAATTGACACAACAACTGTAGTTGTAGTATTGTTGATGGACTAGTTCTTCAACTTGAGTGGTACCACTCACACCAATGATGCACACCCTTCCTCATGTGATTTCATGATTTACCAGAAAAAGCCAAATAATGCCACCATATATGTCTCACTAATTTCTTCACCTTTGATAACTTTTATGTACCGCCACCACCTCCACATATTTCACAGTTCCCTCTCTCTTTAATTTACACCACCATGTCAGGATTCAAGAGTGATGATCTCAATGGCATCACTCAGTCAGTATCCATTGTCATGGGGAAGAAGGCCCCCACTTGCAAATGGATATGTAGATGCAACATAAGATAGCTTATAGACAAGGGAAAATCCTAGCATAAGAATCCTTATTCCACCACCCACAATAATTGAAATGGAATACTCCTAATCCATTAAAGATCATAGGAAGCTTCTAAGTCCACCCCTCACTAATTGGCAAGGCGGGCTCCAAATTTTCCACCAAACTAAAGTGTGTAGAAACACCATTTCCTATGCTATATATGAACCTAAAACATAATATAATCAAGTTTACCAACACACAAGGTGCCGATTCAAGGGCATAAAGATACATATATTTGCGAAAGTAAAAAAAGTGCAAATGAAGTTAATTCAATCAACAAAACATAATTGTATTATCATTAGAAACCCACATACCTGACTTTGGAGGTCCTTAACCTTTCCTGGACCATCTAGATCACAAGAAAACACCTGATAGAGAACATAACATACCATTAAGAAAGGTTCAACATGCTACATACATATTAACTCAATGATTAGGGTTTTAGTCAAATTATTTTCAAGGGTGGTTATTAGCATATTTTATGATTTATTACTATTTTAGGGCCCTTCATTAATGTATGGTTCAAGTTTCAAGTCATTTCTATGTTCCATTCATTTTATATGATCACTATAAGGTTATTTTACTTAGTTAACTTTCAAGAACAAAAGACTCATAATAGGGCAAACAAGGTTCATAATTAGTAAATTCATGAGATTTACTAAAGATATGTGATTTCTACTAGAAATATAAGCGCAATATTAGCCTATCTCAAAGATAGGTGAATGTCTTCTAAGTCTAGGTATCATTATCAAACATTGGTATCAAAAAACTGACATACATGCAAATATGAAAAAAATTTACTTGTGTCATTAGGCTTCAATTTAGAGGTTTGACAGGACATCCATGACATAGGATCATATTAATTAAGATAATTCATCATTACAAAGTGAAGGCATAAGGTTAAGATAGATAACAAGTTTAAGGCACTAGGACATAACTAGAGTCATATATGTCACACTAGGTCGGTAATGGCAGATTTAGGATCGCATACACAATTATATCAGAAAGGAGGTTCTCCATAGACAATTAGGTCACACCACTTTACAAAATCATTGATTTAAAAGATATAACAGAGTTCAATGCATGAAATTGGTCAAAGCCATCATGTGATTAGAGTAGTATCATGTATCATCATGAAGGGGTCATATTCATTCATATCACTTCATATGGAACAAAACTAGCAAAAAGAATATTAGGGGATATCCTTGTACCATGTAGAGGTATTTGTTACTAATTTCCACATAGAAAGAGGGTTGATGTCATATAGATATAAGATTACAACTTTCATCAAGATTATGTGTTAAAAACCAACAAATAAGTCATGTATGTGTACTGTGGGAATAAAATGTAAGAAAGTGGATTGGGGCCCTCATTAAGTTCAAAAGTGTACATAAAGCTTCTTATTTGATGATTATATAGTAGGTTGAGCATTATTGATCCAAGGTTCATCATAAACATGTGCTAATGTGATCAATTTGACTTAAGATTAAAAAATTATGAGAAACAGGGGTTATAACGTTGGAATTAGGGCCTAGAACTCAGTAATGTTGTAGGTCTGGTCGAGCTTATTGATATGCCATATTGGATTGCATACATTGACCATGGGGTTTGCTAGATATGAGTCTTATAAGGTATAACATGAAGTATAGGAGAGAACAAGATATTAAAACTTCTTTTGGTAATGAGTCTCGACCACAAATTCGTGATCTCACAATTGAGATGCACCATCTCCTAGGCCTGGTGCCAAGACGTGGTTGGACCCACTTGTTGACATGGTTGCTTTGACTAGGGTTGACTGGTCAGCCAACATACATATTTGGGGGAGCATTGGTGATGAAATCCTAGCCATTTATGGGAGGACCACCCTACATTGGACAATGGTTGGGTGACCTCCCTTGCAGGGCATTCACACGTTAGCTTGTAGCAATATCTACGACTCCTCATGATGGATTAGGGTAAAATAGGATCATATGGGTGTGAGGAAGCTTTAGGAGGCGTTACTAAACCTTTTCTTGAGATAGAGAAGTTGAGGCAAGTCTTGAATATTGTTGTCAAACATGACTCAGGGTGATGCTTTCAAGCTTGTTGGAGATGCAATAGCCATGGATAGATACAAGCTAGTCAGAGATGCAATAGCCATGGATAGATACAAGCTCTAGGAATGAAGATGAAGGTGAAGAGGGGGTTTTGGTGTGTGAAAACACAAGATAAGAGTTGAAAAAGAAAAAGGGGGATGAAAGAGGAAGGAAAGATTCACTATATGGTCCCACTAAGGAATGAATAGTCATATTGTCTGACCGTCCTAAATCGCATGTCCAAAAAGGAGCAGATCCAGAGTATTCAGACTCTTAAGATAGTAACCTGACACTCAAGCCCCTGCAACTATTATACGGAGTCTAACATAGTAATCGGGGTCAAACCACAGGGACACGGTTAGAAAGTGTTAAGCATGCAGTGTCTCACACTCATATACTCTGGACAAATAGATGATTTAAAAAGGTTGATCCCTAAGGAATGATGGTGCTCAAACCAAAACAACGAAAAATCAAATAAAGAAAGAAAATAACAACTAGAGAAAACAAGGACAAACTGTAAGAAATGAAGATATGGAAGGGAACACAGATTGGGTTTCACCTACTAAGGTCTCTCACCAACATGCAAAACTCACTCCCCCTTATATACTCTTATCAAGATTACAATCAGTCATAGAAGTGTCAATTCCATCCTCTCTTGAGATAAGGATAGAACTAGGATCTAAGGGTGACTCCCTCTCAAGATGACAACCTTACACCCACAGAGCACATATGACCATAAGCCTTAGCATTCCAACATTTTCATGCATTCACACTACTCCATAACACCAGATAAGGAAGATACTACTCTTTCGAGGTACCCTTCTTTTGAGGGAGAGGGGCTTTCAATCTTCTCTCTCCTTAGCTTCTGCCTTTGGAGATCCAAGACTGATTGGACATATGAGAGTGGGTATGGAATTTTGCAGCACTTCGTGGTCCTTGATGTTCTGATGATGTGTCAAGTTGAGGTGGGAGGTCTATTTATAGGTGTTTTCCACCGACTTAACCACCCACACCGCGGTTGAGGCTTGATTGCGGTCGATTGAGGCCCCTCCTCAGTCAAAGTCACCACAACAATGGGTTGAGTCAGTACCTTGGTCAAGGTATTACATTACCGTAGTGGTGATCCTTCTTCGATCGGGGCATTCCATTACCTTGGTCATGGGTCTACCTCGGTTGTGACATGGCAGTGCCTCGGTCGCGGTGCTACCTCAGCTGAGGTCAACTGAGGTTTAGTTGAATGCGCTGTGGGTCGTGACTAAAAGGGTGGGGTGCTTACACCGCTAGTACGGCGTCATCGGGGTGAATGGTGGAATCGGTCACGGTATGGGACTTCTTCTTGGTCGATGAGCCGTGGTCAAGGTGTTGATTGTGGTCATGGATTGATGTGACATGCAAGGATGGAAAAAGTGTGCAATTAAGATTCATGTCATAAATGTGATAAAATAAGTGGAAAAGTCTATAAAAGGTATGTTTGGAGAGATATAAAATAGGTCCAAAAAGTGTATAAAAGTTGATGTTATCAACTCCCCCAAACTTAGAATAAAGCATGTCCTCGGGCTAAGGGTAGGTTCAAAATTGTAGAGGGAAGAGAAATTTTGTGACAAAAATTTGTGAAACTTAACATTACCGAGTTATCTCATTCTTACACCAAGACACTTGTAGTATGTTTTCTCAATCCTAAAATCTCATTCCTCCGCCATCACAACTAGAGTTGCACAACTTCGAGTTCTTTCCATAACCTTCAGTAGTAAATGGTCTCTCTATCTCAACATATCACCCTTTCTTGTGTTAGGTTACCAGCCATACCAATACAACATCTCCTTGAGGGGTAATTTTCACACTCTTCCTTTATTTTCAATTGGCCCTATGTTGATGTGTTCGGGTAGGCTTCAGGCTTAAAGTGATTTCCTTTTCTCCTGAGCTTCCTTCACCCACAACTATCATAAGGACAGTGTTTCCCTTAGGGACTTATGATGTTTAAGTCAGGTGGTTGCGTGATGTTCGTTCTGGATTGAAGGTGAATAGGTTTGACTTCAAGGCTCCACTTATGGGCACGAAATATCTCCATTCATGAGTACAACAATACACCGGCCGAGTGGAACCCCTTGGCATCTTTTGGGCATAACTCTCGATCGATATATATATATATATATATATATATATATATATAGAGAGAGAGAGAGAGAGAGTCAGGCTAGAATACACTCGAGTGTATCCGGAGTGGAATACACTCATGTAGTTTTTCATGATGCAATATTTGTTTTGAAAATCTAATCTGTTGATCTTCTTAAACATCTCGTGAACAACTCATACGCAAAATTTGAGCACATTTGGATATGTATAGCTCATGTTATGAAGACCGCAAAAATTATGCATTTCAAATTAGTTTTGCGCGACGATTTTGTTGCCCTTAGATGAGTGACTTACACTCATTAAAATGAGCTCAAAATTTGTATGTAGCCCAGTTATAGTATGACGGTGAAGATCAATGGTTTACATTTTGCAAAAATTAGTCTTGATATGCAAACACACTTGAGTGTATTCATGCGATCCGTACACTCGAGTGTATTCTAGCCTGAATCTATATATATATATATATATATATATATATATATATATATATATATATATATATATATATATGGCTTTTTATACTTCCTCTCTGGTTTGGGTGAGTGGCATTTTTTTACTTGGTCTTCTGAGCGGCCAAGCCTCTTTTAATCCCAAAGAGGGGATATTTAATCTTGAAAGAGGTAGTTATTTCCTTCTCAGGGAAGGTGAGGATCTTCAGGATGGAATCGTCAGGTTAGGTGGTTAGTTAGGTGTTACAACCCCAATTTTGGGATCATTTGCTGAGAAATATAATTTCTCGTATTAAAGATAAATGAATAAATAATGATGTCTTTTGATTGAATGCATGAATTTCTTTTACAATAGCCTTGATGTTTGTGTTGTGGGCTTTATTGCCTATTGGGCCCAATAACAAGGAAATTCAATTAGTAAATGAATAATTAAGTTTTTGAGAAAAGAAAGGTGTGGAAACCTCCCGAAGACAAAAGAATATAATCCAAGGTTGGATTCCGTGCCTCTTGGGTTCCTTGGGTCCCAAGGAGTCCAAAGTTGCATAGAGAATGCAATAAGAAAAGGAAAGATCAATTAAGTAAGAAAGAAATTGAAAACAATGGTAAAATATGCAAAATAAGTAAAAAGAGGTACAATTGAGTTATCCTTAGTGGAATTTCGTATCCTAAGGATTTCTAATGATAAAAGGGATATCAATGAGGAAAATAAAAGAGAAATAAAGAGAAAACCTCAAAAAGTGATATTTTAATAAGAAATAAACAAGATAATGAGGAATAATAAAGAATAATGCATGTAGATGCATCTAGAAGGATAATGAGTATCCAATAAAAGGAATTTCAAATTCTTGGAGTTCCTTGGGGTCAAAGGAGCCGCAATAAAGAGGAAAGAAAGAGAAAATACCAATAAGGCAAAATAAGAGAATAATGTAATACATTATTAATGGTTTTTGTGGTTTTGTTAAAGGAGTGGTATTTTCTACTCAATGGAAATACATTTTCGTGGCCAATAAAGTAAAAGACAAGATTAAAGAGAATAAGGGAGAATATTTTCATATTCCCAAAAATTCAATAAATATGTTGTTTTAAGGAGATGTTTAAGAGAGAGAAACTTGCTTATTAGTAAAGGAAACACATTCCTAATTGGAAGAGGGCTTGGTTGCTTCGTGGGCAAGCCTACTGGGGCATGGATACCCACCCTTATATAAAGGGTAGAGCCATGGTTCGAGTCCAAGAGAGAGAGAGCGAGATCCCACACTCTCCTCCTTGTGAAAACCCTAGTCAAGAGTAGGGGATCTATCATCAGAGAAACGGAGCTTCGTTTGGTGGTCTTGATGGAGGAAGGAAGCCTCCACGACAACCTAGGAGGGATAGGAGATCAACTCGCACTCCTGTCTTCAAGAAGCACCATCCGTAGAACTGCAAGGCTGCAGCAAACGCAGCAACAAAGCGTAGCAGATCTAGCTCAGGAGCGGACGTTTTGGCCACGGCTTGGAGGCGCTTCGTGTGCGCTAAGGTAGGGCGGTGGCAACGACACCCTCCCTGGTGGTCGTCGAGATCAGTAGGGGGAAGGGGGAACCGCGCCCTTGGCATCTAGGGCGGAAGCATACGTCGGTGCAAGGTAGAAGATGATCCAGGGTGCACTGGACGGTTCTGCCCTTTCGCGTGCCAAAGAGCTGATCCTCAAGTGGGGGGCAAAAATGTCATTCAATTATGTTTCCCAAAGCAGCACGTTGCATGGGTATGCTGACGTGTCAGCATGCCATTGGCCAAAGTAGGTAATTTTACAAAATTCATATCTCCCTAATAGTAGCTCGGATGATTATACATAAAATATGAAACTTGCTCAGAAAAATGAGAGGAATCCAATAAAAATATAATTGGAGCCTGATTATGTTTGAAATTCAAAAAGTAATAGAAGTTATTAACTTTAATGTAATGATGATTAAGAAACCCTATTTTGATATGATTAATGTGATTAATAGGGTTTAATGGATGGTTAAATTTGTTGACTAGCCTGTTAATGATAAAAAGGAACATTAGGAACAAAAGGGATGAACTTTGCATATAATTATTTAATTTAGAGTTTATGTGCATAAATAGGCTTTAATGGGCCTTGAAACCCTAATGTTGGTAATTAGGACTACTAATGGCTTTAATTATTTGATTTCATGTATAGAACTGAGTTTTCATGGTTATAAGATATTTCGAGCGTTAAAGTTCCTAATTTGTGGATAAATGCCCTTAATGTAGTAATTAGGGTTTTCTCATGAATAAAAGGTGGAATTAATGGCAAATTGAGTTCATAAGTGATTTGGACCATAACGAACTATGAATTGATGATAAATGCGTATAATGCTCTTGTCATGGATTAAAAGGATAAAAATAGTAGCTTTAATGTAAAAGAGGCTTAATGAGCTTAATTAATAGTTAATTATGCCTTTAATCCAGAATTGAGGATTAGATGTTGAAATAATTAGGGATGGTGATTAATTGCGTTAAATTAGGATTTGAAATAGCAAAAGATGAAGGGAAACCCTAACTGCAATGGAAACCCTAAAAGTGGACTAGAAACCCTAGGAAGCGAGCTAGATTTGATAGATCTTAATGACATGAGTAATAAAAGGAAATTGTATAACTGTTTCAGGATCTTATTGAATGCTTGCTTGCCTATTGGTTGGTTGGATTATTTCTGTCTCACATCAACTTGACAGGTATGTGGTTACGCCTATGAATATCCCGAATTAGTTTCTCGAGGATTTTCGAGGTTTTATCGATGACTTGAATTAAACTGTTGGTTGCATTTAATTCATGCAAATTATAATGTGAATATGACTATCACATAAGAGATGTGCCTACTAGCTCAGATCCTATTCCCCTCTGTAGCTTTATAGATTGACCTAGTAAATGGCTACCAATGGGGTAGGTCCATCGGGTCATTAGATGACTTAGTAAATGGCTACCCATGGGGTATTTCCATCAAGTCGTCATGAGTCAGGGATTGGGTTACCCTTGGGTAGGACCATGCGACTCCATAACCCTAGGAATTGGCTACCTGTGTGGTAGGGCCATGGGGGTAAGGATCTACCATATGAGAGAGGTAGAATCCATGTCCACTGTAGGGACGGTACAGAGATAGGGGATAGGCAAGGATTGAGTAGTATTTCTTATAACATAATCTTAGATGTTGAATGATATTCGGTTGATTACATTGTTAACATAGTTGCACAATTATTGTTTCCCCCACATACCGGCTTCTTGCTGACCGACATTTTGTTTGTCAGCATTTTAGGTACAAATGAAAAGAACAAACTGTAAAGTGGCATATGTGGAACTAAATGAGAAAATTTTGTACACAGGAGGATTAGTTACATTAGTATCTTCATGGATAGAAGTTTAGAAATCCCAGCTTTTAAAAGGTAAGCAAAGATTTAATTTTCTACCAGATTTCAGTTTAGTTTGTAGAATTTCATAATTATTATTGATTATTTGTCGAACCTTTGATCTGGGTTATTAGATAACAACTCTGATCTCTTGGTCTCCCTTAAGTGGGGGTTACCGGGAGACGGGGTCGTTACAATTGGTATCAGAGCATAGGTTCCTCAATTAATCTGTAATAATTATTAAATTTTACAAATTCTGTAGAACCCAAGGGAGTTATTAGAGGATTATCCGAAAGATAGAGGTGTCTAGAAAAGGATCACGACCGGGGGCTGGCAATATTTTCCGCTGCACCGCTAGTCAGAATACGAGGACTCCCAGATCTGTGTGACTGCCTATCCAAAGTCTTAGGGTATGAATCGAAATAAGATACCTCTAGGACTCTCTCACCTTGTTCATCCCTTCACAACTCAAATTCTGATAAGGACCTTAAGGATTAGCGTTTCCTCTCTTCTCCTCACCCTCTTGAGGTATGGGTAAGGTTGATAAGGATTAAGGGATCCTCCACCAAATTAATGAAAAGCATGTAAATAAGATGTCATGGACATAAGCTTAATAGATTAAGCGCAAATTAAAGAATAGATACATGCTTAGGTCGTATGACATAAGTTGTCTTTTCCCTCAGGAGAGACCTGAGGCTAGACCTTCTTGTCAGGAGGATGAGTAGAGAAAGTGAGTCTTGGAGGTAGAGATCTCCATTAAAGTAGAGACCTTGCACATACTTTAGGGATGATGTTAACCCTAACCCTAAGTGGAGGTTAGAGAGAGAGATGACATGATGAGTTAGATGACATGGGTGACTAGGTGTTTGGATAGATATGGATTTGGATTGCCATACGAGCCATGAGAAGATGATGACCGAGTATCCTTGGCAACCCAACCCTGGGAAGGTTCGTGCATGTTTGAGCGAAGGATAGCTCCTTCATGGATAAAGTTAGAGAAGAACCTATAAAACCCTATGGGCTTGGGAAAATAGAGTATAGCTTGCACACATAGTGCATCAGTAGTGTTGATAGTAGGATGAAAACCTGGTCAAGAGATCATGATGGACGTCCTATGAAGTAAGCATAAAGGGCTATGGATGATCTTGAGCAAACATAAGTTCGAGCATAGGCTTCACCCATGTAGAGGTATGCTTGTGAGCTTGATCCTTCATGGAGAGAGGACCTCTAGTAGTAAGGTTGGAAGTGGAGTTAGCTCTAGAGAGAGAAAGCCAGACTCAAGCAAGAAGGTTGGAAGCTTAGATTCTGAGACACGAGGAACAATAGGGAGTTGAGGATGATGCGACCTAAGTGGATGATAGTGGATGCTTCTAGTATAAGTTATTACTTTCTGGATGAGATAAAGAGTTCTTTACACCCTGAGGATATTTAAGTAACCAGTTGTGAGGCTTTATACCTAGTTGGTTGTCCTGGAAGAGGACTCAACTCCGAAGTGTCGCTTGAGTAGAAGTATCATGGAAGTACATGACATACCTTGAACATGCTTGAATCATGGTCAAGAGATTGAGCATACAGTCGGACACCCAAAGGTGAACCTAGGGTTTCTAGGCCTAAGAGGGGAAGCAGTGTACCCGATGCTCATGATGATATTTGAGTCACTATAGTTTCGAGCTTGGTACTCCTCATGTGTAGAGGTAAAGGAAATCCCTTAAGTTAAGGGTATGTTTGATGAATCCTTCACGACTAAGTTGATCTAATGTTGAGGATGAGAACAGGTGTGACCTAGCATGGTTTAGTAGCTACACTTGTGCCTTAGTAGTTGCTGGATTAAGCATGCTCATGTGAATGTAAACCCTAAGGATGCTTGTGACCTTTGTTGTTAAGGTGTAGTTTCCTCCCATCCTGGGAGACGGACCCTTCGGTAGGGGGTTTACCAGTTTGGTTGGTTTTGAGGTAACCTAAGGAGGTTTCATAGGATATTGAGAAGCTAAGTGAAGAGTACATGGCATGAGAATGAACCTATAGACCCATATATTACCATCTCTATGTGCATGTGGATGTGTTACCATAGAGGTAACCGGTATGGGGCTTGACCAAGGTAGGCACGTTGCCATGATCCCTATGAAAGGATGAAAGTCAGCCCACAAATGCAGGAAGAGAGATGATGAATGCTTGGGTAAGGTTATGAGTTGAACATGTACTATAAGAGAATCCTAAGTCTATCCTAGGGTCAGGTAGGGATAAGACTGACAGAAGTAGGAGTTGCCTAATTCCCTAGTGCACATGACCATATGGTCGGGAGGTAACAACTATCATTGTTTGAGGGCCATGGGTTAGGAGATTGATCACCTTCATGAACTCATGGGACCCAAAGGGTAGATGAGTAGGGCACTCTCTGGATGCATGAAGGAAAAGGGATGACCCCAAAAGTACCGGCACCCTATAAACCTAGGGGAGATGACTAAGGATTGTATGGTGACCCAAGTAGGTTCGAGACCAGTTTTCCATGGAAGTAATGTGGATATCAAGATGATGGAACATTTCAACCTAGATTTGAAGGTGTACTGGCAAGGTGGGATGTACCATCTCTACTCTTGGAATAGGAAGAACTTTGTATTTGGACGGCCGCCAAATACTTATTTCCTCTTGTTATGAGGGGGAGAGATGGGACAATACGCATGCCATACACCAAGGATAAAGGTGATGCGAGTTGGAACGTTGCTACAAGGTATGAGAACAGAGATGATAACATACCTTGGTGGATTGAATGATACATGGATGGTTTACAAACACTAAGAGGAATAGTGTAGTCCTCTTATGAGGATGTTTTATCAAGAGCTATGTGGAATTTGCAAGTTAACCAAGGTTGAGCTTGATCACAATGAGGATGAGCTCAGAGCTTCTTGATGAAGACCAACTTAGAGTTTGAGATGAGATGATAAGTATAATACATGGAGGTGTATGTTACCTAACACCTAAGGATAAGAAGTAGTAATGAATGCTCTGGTTGAAATATAGTTGTCTAGTTTAGATGGAAGCTAGAAGAAGTTGAGGTTGTTATGCTAACCTTTAGTTGAGAAGAAGAGATAAGTTTGGCTAACACCCAGATGTATCAATAGTGGTTAATCAAGTAAATGATTGCTTGGTTAGCCAGTCAAATCCATGCTATAATGAAAGGATGATTGTCAAACCTTAGATGTACTTCTTTAGAAAGGAAAGTGATGAAACCTTGATGAGAGTGGTTTAGGGTTTCTGAGGAATCGATCTTGAGGAATCATGACATATAAGAAATCACTATTTTAAGATCACCGTACACCGTAGTAAGTGATGGTAGTGCTTTGGATTCGTGATGCATGTAGCATGTGGCCATGCAAGCTAGGAGGTGAAGGACAAACTCCAGTAACCCAATGCATGGATATAAAGTATAAAGAGTTCTCGAGAGGGAACGGGAGTTCATCGCTATGGATGTTGTGAGTCTCCCAGACCAAGGAAGGTCAAGGTGCAATATGGGTTATGGTAGATCGCCTTACCAAGATGACATGAGCAAGAAAGAGTACTGTCATGGGATAAATCCGGTTGAACTACTTATAAGAGAGAGATGGTTCAACTACACCATGATGTGAGTGCAAAGTTTTTGAGAATAACCTAAAGATTCACTTCCATGAGGTGGAAGTAGATACATAAAGAACTCAAAAATAGTACAGTTTATCACCCCGTACTAATGGACAGTATGATCCAGACTAGAGGGTCTGATGAGAGCATGTGTGCTCATTAAGGGTAATACATAGCGACAGTTCTTAAGATGTGATGTTAACCACCATAGCCTTTATCGGGATGTAAGAATTTCCATAAGGAGGTTGTGTCGGTCACCACTTCATTAAGATGATATTGGTGGAGGAGGCCTCACGAAGGTCAGAAAAGAACCATAGTGTGTGTAGATGAATTCGCTTTGATCGTGCAATGGTCGAGAGAGAGCCTAGTGGTGACATGAGTCATGAGCTGATGCAAAGCAGACTGACATGCAATTCACTATGGGAAAATATGTGATGTGAAAATCTAACCCCTCTAAGCTTCAGCTGAGAAAGATGAGTCCCTGATATATGAGTCCATTTGAGATGGATCGGTGGAGATGGTTGTGTTTAGCCTTGTCCCTCAGGATAACATGTTGTGTAATGTGTTCCATGAGTCTGATCTAGAGCACTATGTGAGGTATCCATGCCATGTGCTGAGACTTGAACCTATTCAACTTTTGAGAGGTTGAAATGTCCTAAGTCACCTATCAGGGTACGATATACCAAGGTAAGAAAGAACTCAGATGGAAGAATATGAGATGATGAATGTTCTTGGGAAGCACCATGGAAAGGGGGAAGCCACATAGGAGCCATGATGGACATATGAAAGGCTTATCCTATTTGTTTGTTTTCTTGATGGAATTTTGAGGACAAAATTCTTATAAGAGGGGAAGGATGTTACAACCCCAATTTTGGGATCATTTGCTGAGAAATATAATTTCTCATATTAAAGATAAATGAACATATAATGATGTCTTTTGATTGAATGCATGAAGTTCTTTTACAATAGCCTTGATTTTTGTGTTGTGGGCTTTATTGGCTATTGGGCCCAATAACAAGGAAATTCAATTAGTAAATGAATAATTAAGTTTTTGAGAAAAAAAGGTGTGCAAACCTCTCGAAGACAATAGAATATAATCCAAGGTTGGATTTCGTGCCTCTTGGGTTCCTTGGGTCCCAAGGAGTCCAAATTTGTATAGAGAATGTAATAAGAAAAGGAAAGATCAATTAAGTAAGAAAGAAATTGAAAACAAAGGTAAAATGTGGAAAATAAGTAAAAAGAGGTACAATAGAGTTATCCTTAGTGGAATTTCGTGTCCCAAGGAATTTTAATGATAAAAGGGATACCAATGAGGAAAATAAAAGAGAAATAAAGAGAAAACCTCAAAAAGAGATATTTTAATAAGAAATAAACAAGATAGTGAAGAATAATAAAGAATAATGCATTTAGATGCATTTAGAAGGATAATGAGTATCCAATAAAAATAATTTCGAATTCTTGGATTTCCTTGGGGTCAAAGGAGCCCCAATAAAGAGGAAAGAAAGAGAAAATACCAATAAGGCAAAATAAGATAATAATGTAATACATTATTAATGGCTTTTGTGGTTTCGTTAAAGGAGTGGTATTTTATACTTAATGGAAATACATTTTCGTGGCCAATAAAGTAAAAGACAAGATTAAAGAGAATAAGGGAGAATTTTTTCATATTCCTAAAAATTCAATAAATTTGTTGTTTTAAGGAGATGTTTAAGAGAGAGAAACTTGCTTATTAGTAAAGGAAACACATTCCTAATTGGAAGAGGGCTTGGTTGCTTCGTAGGCAAGCCTACTGGGGCATGGATACCCACCCTTATATAAAGGGTAGATCCATGGTTCGAGTCAAAGAGAGAGAGAGAGAGATCCCACGCTCTCCTCCTTGTGCAAACCCTAGACAAGAGTAGGGGATCTATCATCAGAGCAACAGAGCTTTGTTTGGTGGTCTTGATGGAGGAAGGAAGCCTCCACGACAACCTAGGAGGGATAGGAGATCAACCCGCACTCCTATCTTCAAGCAGCACCATCCGTAGAACTGTAAGGCTGCAGCAAACGCAGCAGCAAAGTGTAGCAGATCTAGCACAGGA
This sequence comes from Alisma plantago-aquatica, assembly GCA_963693085.1. Lineage (NCBI taxonomy): Eukaryota > Viridiplantae > Streptophyta > Magnoliopsida > Alismatales > Alismataceae > Alisma > Alisma plantago-aquatica. The sequence continues at coordinate 916,668,934 of OY856409.1, forward strand.
GCGGACGTTTTGGCCACAGATTGGAGGCACCTCGTGTGTGCTAAGGTAGGGCGGAGGCAATGACACCCTCCCTGGTGGCCGTAGAGGTCAGTAGGGGGAAGGGGGAGTCGTGCCCTTGCAGCTAGGGCGGCAGCAGACGTCAGAGCAAGGTAGAAGATGATCCAGGGCGCACTGGACGGTTCTACCCTTTCACGTGCCAAAGAGATGATCCTCAAGTGGGGGGCAAAAAGGTCATTCAGTTATGTTTCCCAAAGCAGCACGTTTCATGGGTATGTTGATGTGTCAGCATGCCATTGGCCAAAGTAGGTAATTTTACAAAATTCATATCTCCCTGATAGTAGCTTGGATGATTATACATAAAATATGAAACTTAATCTGAAAAATGAGAGGAATCCAATAAAAATATAATTGGAGCATGATTATGTTTGCAATTCGAAAAGTAATAGAAGTTATTAACTTTAATGTAATGATGATTAAGAAACCCTATTTTGATGTGATTAATGTGATTAATAGGGTTTAATTTATGGTTAAAGTTGATGACTAGCCTGTTAATGATAAATAGGAACATTAGGAACAAAAGGGATGAACATTGCATATAATTATTTAATTTAGAGTTTATGTGCATAAATAGGCTTTAATGGGCCTTGAAACCCTAATGTTGGTAATTAGGACTACTAATGGCTTTAATTATTTGATTTCATGTATAGAACTGAGTTTTCATGGTTATAAGATATTTCGAGCATTAAAGTTCCTAATTTTTGGATAAATACCCATAATGTAGTAATTAGGGTTTTCCCATGAATAAAAGGTTGAGTTAATGGCAAATCGAGTTCATATGTGATTTGGACCATAATGAACTATGAATTGATGATAAATGCGTATAATGATCTTGTCATGGATTAGAAGGATAAAAATAGTAGCTTTAATGTAAAAGAGGCTTAATGAGCTTAATTAATAGTTAATTATGCCTTTAATCTGGAATTGAGGATTAGATGTTGAAATAATTAGGGTTGGTGATTAATTGCGTTAAATTAAGATTTGAAATAGTAAAAGATGAATGGAAACCCTAACTGCAATGGAAACCCTAAAAGTGGACTAGAAACCCTAGGAAGCGAGCTAGATTTGATAGATCTTAATGACATGAGTAATAAAAGGAAATTTTATAACTGTTTTAGGATCTTATTGAATGCTTGCTTGCCTATTGGTTGGTTGGATTATTTCTGTCTCACATCAACTTGACAGGTATGTGGTTACGCCTATGAATATCCTGAATTAGTTTCTCGAGGATTTTCGAGGTTTTATCGATGACTTGAATTAAACTATTGGTTGCATTTAATTCATGCAAATTAGAATGTGAATATGATTATCACATAAGAGATGTGCCTACTAGCTCAGATCCTAGTCCCCTCTGTATCTTTATAGATTGACCTAGTAAATGGCTACCAATTGGGTAGGTCCATCAGGTCATTAGATGACTTAGTAAATGGCTACTAATGGGGTAGGTCCATCAAGTCATCATGAGTCAAGGATTGGGATACCCTTGGGTAGGACCATGAGACTCCATAACCCTAGGAATTGGCTACATGCGTGGTAGGGCCATGGGGGTAAGGATCTACCATATGAGAGAGGTAGAATCCATGTCCACTGCAGGTATGGTACAAAGATAGGGGATAGGCAAGGATTGAGTAGTATTGCTTAAAACATAATCTTGGATGTTAAATGATATTCGGTTGATTACATTGTTAACATAGTTGCACAATTATTGTTTCCCCCACATACCAGCTTCTTGCTTACCGATGTTTTGTTTGTCGGCATTTTAGGTACAAATGAAAAGAACAAATAGTAAAGTGGCATATGCGGAACTAAATGAGAAATAACGTACACAGAAGGATTAGTTAGATTAGTATCTTCATGGATAGAAGTTTAGAAATCCCAACTTTTAAAAGGTAAGCAAAGTTTTAATTTTCTACCAGATTTTAGTTTAGTTTGTAGAATTTCATAATTATTATTGATTATTTGTCGAACCTTTGATCCGGGTTATTAGATAACGACTCTGATCTCTTGGTCTCCCTTAAGTGGGGGTTACCAGGAGACGGGGTCATTACATTAGGAGTATGACTTGGTGAAGTTTTCCATTTTCAAAGGGTTTGGTAAGTTTAGGATTGTTACACACACAACATCTTATTGTAAGAATGTGATAAAACGATATTGTTATGCTTCTTGTTTTACGTGGCATTAGTTGCTCATACATTCCTCTCTAGAAATGATATCACTACAACCTTTAGCACGGGGATATAAAAACTAGAAGGTACTATATAAAAATGTGACTTATAACAAAATTCCTCAAAGCATAAATTTTTCACTAAATCAAATTGGCGGGAACTAAAAATATGTACAAGAGCGCTAAAGTATGTATAAGTAAAACTTTTTCAAATATTTGAAAATTTTTGGGATGAAATTGTACCTCTCATGCCCATTTATAACTCCTCTCCCAAACTTATCATTCACCCTGACTCGGGGTGTCAAAATAAAAGTTTGGTCTATAAACGGGCTTGCTTTATTTTTGTTAGCTAGTCTTGGTGGCCCACTTTGACTCGAGGATCATGCTAGCGTACACTCTGCGGAGTGGGTGGTACTCCTCGTATTGCATTCCTTCCACCTTTGTATTCAGTGTGGCTAGGGTCGTCATCCAGGCTAGACAATAGAAACCTCCATTATTTGATAGAGGCACCTGTTGAGGGCTCCTGTGGCAGAACTATGCCTTCTTGAAGTCTTTGTCTTCTTTGTATTTGTACCCATTGCCATGACTCTTCAGCATCTCAAAAATTGCCTTCGCTCATGTGAATGCCTTCTCTTCTTTAGGTGTCTTTGCAATAGTCATGTTTATTTTCTTATTAAGAGTGAAGGTTGCGTCTGAGTTGTTATACAACATTGTAGTCCTTTTGATTACATTGACTATGAGCAAACTCTAGTGGCTATCATGAAGGATCGACAAGAATATGTAGTCTGGAAGAGACGTCACCAGGTGTTATTGCAAGCGTTCCTTTTCATATGATTTTTGTCTTGTAGGATGTCATCTAGCAACAAAAAATATGCCATGTGATGATTTGGCATGTTGTCGTTTAGTAGAGCTTGATAAGTAGACATTATGCTGACTGAGAGGTATCCTCCTATTTTCAAAGTATCTCAGAGGTCGTCTTTCAGCACACAGATGCCATCCATTTCAAATACTGCCTCTGTCGGTGCGTCATCTTCCTTCATAGACTTCATTAATGCATTGAGGGCTTCCAAAAGTAGACTCACGCAACTCTATCTGTCGAAGTTCTTAAAGGTTGGCATTATTTCTCCAGCCGGCCCGTCTAGTTTATCCTCAAGCAGATCTTCTTCTTCAATCTCGCCTTCTTCTAGCTGGCACAGTAGAGGTTCTTCTTCTTTTTTTTCTACCACTGTAGGGTGCTCTGGCTCAGATTCTGGCATTCTTTCTACAGTCGCTCCAGTATCAGCTTTCCTTCCAGGTTGCTGCACTGGCTAGTTTTGTAGGGTCGATCCACAGTGTCTTGAGTTCCTCCCTCCATGTCTTCTTTTTTGGGAGGGGGATTTCCTGATGAAGCCTCTGGGGTATTGCTTCTGGAGGCATCGATGGGTCATTGAAGAAGTGACAGTCGTAGATGACCTCTATTGTGTACATACCGCGCAGTCCATGTAGATCTTCCATGTAGAGATCTTCCAGTGGGATGCCCTTATTGATGACTTCCATCATTCTTAGCACGATAAAGGTACAGTCCCATGTTTCATCCTCCTCTTGGGGGACTTTCTTGCAGATGGAGAACTGCTTCCACATCCCCATGTATCTATTGTCTGCTGATTGTATCACTCTTTACAGACGTAACGACACCTTTAGAATGTCTCTTGCTTCTTTGTTCTTATAGATAAGGGATGTGATGTCCAGTTCTCTTGTGTAGTAATTGAACATCATTGTTCATCTTTCATATAGTTTGACGACAATCAGAGCCCAATGCTTCACAGTCCTTATGGGTAGGATTACAAATATGGTTTCTACCTTGCTTACTGTGCATTGTAGTTAGATCACATCAACAACTTTATCGTTTTCTTCATAAAGGAGACCTTCTAGATGTGTGGTGCCATTGAACACATGATGTACTTTATCTGTATGTAGAAGTTCTTCAAGAAGGGTGGAACATAAAACTTTAAATAGTTTCTTATTCATGAGTGCTCTTGTCTAAAACATCCCTCTAAAGTGGTCTCTGTTGAGTGACCTGCCCTTGTTGTGGTAGATAATGTTCGCTCTGGGCAGGTTGTGATCCAGTATATCAGTGAGGATATGGATGTCTCTGCATGTTATCCTTGACAATGTTGTCATGTCCATACCAGCATCTTATAGGGCAGAGGAGGAGCCACACCTAATTCTACCTCATTGACTGGTATGCTCCGTTTCTTGGCTAGCTCATTCACAAAGAAAGAAGCAAGCCCACCTTCCTCATATTCTGAGGCACTCTCTTCTACCACTTGGACTTATGTTATTGGTGCTACTTCTATAGGAGGTGAATCCCTTATTTATGTTAGTATCTGGGTTGTTGCCTCATCTTTTTCTTGAGTGGATGTCTCTACAACTATTCCTTCTATTGGGTGACTCACTTCTGATGGTTGCTCTAGCTCTGCAGCATTTAGAGCAGCTAATGTTGCCAATGTTTCCATCATAGAAGGAGTCATCTTGATCATATTGTTTTGAGTTCTTCAGGAAGTTATTGCAGATGTCCATCTTGTACGTCAGGTCATCTAGGAACTTGTTTAGATCTCTGATTTCTCTTGATGTGAGATCTTCTATCACTATTCTCTTTGCTCTGGTAATGACGTCATGCGTGGGATCTTCTAGTGCAACCTTGTCTTCATTCAGGCTATTATTCATGTCAAAGCCCTTTGACAACGTGTTGGTTTACATTGTTTCATTGTCTTTATGAGTGTCTGACTGTGGCAGTGCTTCTTTTATTTGTGGTTCAGCCATCGGGGAAGCTTTAATGTTGGCGCTTTCTTCCTTTGATGTTGCTCCTACACCGATTCCCCTAACGTCTTCATCATCTTTGTTGGGGCTTGAGGGGATCGAGGAAGCGTGTGAGGTGGAGGGACTCGTCAGATGCTTGGTCTTCTTTATTTGCCACCAGCCGTGAATTTCTTGGCATTCGACTTCCAACTGATGTCATTCTTCATCTAGGCATTGACGCTCCGTCTTGAGCTCATGCAATACTACCTCATAGCCTTTCCTAATCAACTCCTTATCTACTCGTAAGCTGTGCCTCTCCTTCCTGAGGTCTACCATCTCCTCTCACTACTACAGAAACGGACTTTTGCGTCGGTCGTTTAACCCCATTTGGCGTCGGTTTCTGACCGACGCCTATGTGGGCGCCGCTAAAGGTCGAACACTTCGGCGTCGGTTTTTTAACCGACGCCTATATTCCATATAGGCGTCGGTCTTTTGGTATATAACCGACGCCAAAAGTGTTCGCGCCACAAAAAACGGCATCATCTAGGGCACTTTCTGCGTCGGTTATTTACTAAACAACCGACGCCTATATGGAATATAGTGTCAGTCTTTTAGTAGATAACCGACGCATAAAGTGCCCTAGATGACGCCATTTTTTGTGGCGCGAACACTTTTGGCGTCGGTTATATACCAAAAGACCGACGCCTATAGGTTAAATAGGCGTCGGTTTGATATGAATATCCGACGCCATTTCCAGGACTGCTTTGGCCACATCAGGCGTCGGTTTATTGAAAAAAACCGACGCTGTAGGTCTTTCCTGACGGTTTTCTATAAATAACCGACGCCTATTTATATTTTTTTTTTCATATCAGTTTGCAGGCCTGCTGTGGCTGGTCAGCAGGATGAGAACCTGCAGTTCAGTTTTCTGAACTGCAGGTTTACGACATCCATTGATATCAGCCTACAAACAGGCCGCAAACCTGCAAAAGTCACAAGCAAAATTCTACACAAGTACATACATTCAGACATCAATTCAATTCTCACATTCACACATATAGAAACATTCAAATACATGTATTAACATTCAGAAATATTCATTTACATAGTATCATTCATTATCGCTATCAACATCCCAATTATATCTTACAGTTGCCACTGCTTGTATGGCTTTTGCCCATTCTTCTCTTACTTCATTTAATGCTTCCATCGTATATGGAGCATGTATATTTTTTAAACGTTTACCTGTAGTGTTGTCAGTTTTAAACACCTGCAAAGAGAATGATGTATATATATAAGTAATAATATAAAAATAATATAAGATTGATATATTGCATACTAACTAATGAGACTATATATAATACCTCATGTATGGTATCGATGTCCAATGCGGCATATTTGATAATCATCTGCATAAATCGCATCACATAGTATGCGCATGCCCAGCCATTGTCTTGTGTAGCACACTATAAATTGAAACATACAAAATAATACAACTAAGCACAATTCACATCAATAATATATATATTCGAGTCGGGAACTTACTTGTACGTTCTGCCAATTTATTGGCTGGTTCTTTTTCCTTGGGACCGTTCCTCCAGCCTTTTTGAATGCATCTAAACCCCTACATGTTAATATAACACAATAAATTGCATAAGTAAATAGTAATGTAATAAAAGATGTTAACGGATATAAAAATGAAATATTTCTCACCAGAATAATGGCATTCTCATTACGTGTCCAATTTTAGTGTTCAATGTACTCCCCGCAGGATCTAGATAATAAACAGTGAATGTCCCGAGGACAATAACTAGTAACTCCCAATGTCTACCGCTAGAAGTAAGAAGTTAACAATTAATAACTCAAAATGCAAAATAAAAATGGAATTTTCTTAAGTCCAAATTATAAATAAAGTAAACTTACTTGACATTGAATGGAGCTATTATTATCGTCTTCTTTTGCTGACCAAAAATTGTAAAAGCATCTATACAGTATTGTTGAACATTATCAGGGTCTTTAGCTACCAAACTAATCAATGATGGAATCAAAAATCCCACATGATCAAATGCAAATTGTTTGCAATGATCTTCGACTAGGTAGCTGCAAAACATATAGGCGTATGCATTAATATATAAGAAACCAGATCACCGGATCTTACACAAGGTATATGGATGTATAAACAAGATCTCACCTTATCCATGTCTCTATCATTGATGTATTCAGCCAATCATACATAAACAGCTCAATAATATCTTGTATAAATAAAGAGCTATCGTATGATTGACCTGCATAATCTGCATCTAAAGAAATAATTATAGGGCAATGTACATTATGTGCCCATAGCCAACATGCCATTCCCCTACAAGCAGGACCTAACGGGTATGTTAGGTCAGTTGGAACCCAATCGGGTAATGCGGGAAGTGGAAGTGGAGGCCTAGGTGCTCCTGGTGTCTTCTTTTTAACCTGTACATATAATTTCAGATCAGTTGACATCATATATACACATTAACAGTCTAAATCAATGTAAATTTATCTTACAATTTCAGTCGTGTAGACGACATCTACTTTGGGCCACAATATCACCCCGCCTTCTGCATCAGCAAGTCTATCAATATCCAGGTGGGGATATGGCAATGTAGCTTCTCTCCAATCAGGTAACACACGTATCGGGCTCACACGAACGTAGCCCTGTGGCATTGGAGTCCCGTGAAACATTGCCCCAGGAAGGGACGGGTAAGCCTGCGCCTCTGCAACAACGTAGTCTTGCATTCTTAAGCGGCATGGCTTCAATGCCTACAAATTTACGTAAAGAATATTATACATATATACATATCATCTTGAAAACATAACAACTTGAAAAGACTAACTACAATGTCATAAACAATACTTACAGCAGACGTGCTAGGCGATGGGTCTCCAGGATTACTCGTAGTCTGTGCATCAGGAGAATAGTGGGTCGCCATAGGCGTATTGGAAGCCTGAGATGCCTGCCACCGCAGCAATTCTTCCTTGACCTTCTCAGCAACTACATCGTTGATCTTCTTAGCAACTAAATCCTCAACTCTCTTATTCTCCTATACATGGATAAAAGAAACATTAGCTTCTTATTAATGAATTTCCTTTTGCAGTAACATTCTAAAAAAAGAATAGGTTACCTCTTCTTGAGAAAGTCCCGCTCTGGGTTTGCGCTGGGATGGCCCAAAGAATGCTTGGATGCCAACACCAGCGCCGGCACCTCTAACACGTCCAGGATGCTCTGGGTTACCCAGAGCAACTGTCAATTCATCCCTTGTGCCCTGAGGGATGAACGTGCCTTGTTTCCTCTGCTCGTGCAGCTCCCGCTAATCACCATAAACAGAAATTGGTAAGTTAACACCACAAATAAGCAATATTCAAACGATTTCTCTAAGAGTTGTATTTTACCATTTTTGTAGCCGCCTCAGCAGTTACAGGCTTCTTTATTTCACCCTTCTTGTTTTGCCTGCCAGCTATGCAGATATCATGGCGAGGCATGGGTGTGGCAGAAACCTGAGTAGGAGCAGACTCCTGAGTAGCCGCAGACTCCGCCTGTAGTCTTTGGCGAACGCTTGCATAGCCTTTTGGACCCATAGTGTGGTCATGCACATTCAGTGCACGCCTTGCTTTTTGTGCGTCACTGAGGGCCTAGTTAGTATGCACATTAATGATTTGGTTAGTAGCACTAAATGCTAATCTTGAATAGGTGAATACAATGTATATTAATTAAATTAGGAGTGACACCTAATACCTTGAATTCTTCAGATTTTCTTGAAGCAACAAAATTGTCCCAATCTTCTTTGTCCAAGAAGTTCCATTGTTCAAGGGCTGACTTCTTCTTCTTATCACCCTCTTTTATGTATTCTCTGTTCAGATTTGTCCTATAATTCCTAAGCATCTTTCCAGCGCGTTGCATCATATTTTTACGATGCAACTTCTCATCCAATGCAAACAGATTCTGTAAAATAGAAATGTTATTAACTAGTATCCAAAATAGAATTGCAAATAATAGAATTTGTAATCTACAAAATAGAATTGCAAATAATAATAACTCACACATAAATCCTTCCATATCAAGTCTTTTTTCCCTTGAGGAACTTTATGCCAATTGTCATACTTAACACCACAATGGCTCCGAGTGGTACACCCAAGATAGTTCACAAAATTATTGCGGTTCACTCCAATTGGATTTCCTCCATTATCAAACTCCACCACCAATTTAGATCCACTACCACTTAGCGCTAATAACTTCTTCAACAGAGTGATGCCCCTTTTCTTGTTAAGTGTCTGGTGTTGCGCATCAAGTTGCTCCAGTGCTTCAGTGGGTACAGGTGCATCAACCTAAAATTTGACAAAAATAAAACACACTAACTTAGCCCAATATAGAAATATAGGATATATGACATAACTAGAAGATAATGAATTTTATAGAAATACAGGATATGTTTTTAGAACTTACATTAGTATCCTCGCCATGCTCGTCATGGACAGCATGCTCATCATGGACTTCATGCTCATCATGGACATCATGCTCATCATGGTCAGCCATCTGAAAATGTCATTAAAAAGGCAAACATTTAGCATTTCTATTAACTAGAAAAAGGCAAACATTTAGCATTTGTATTAACTAGAAAAAGGCAAACATTTAGCATTTGTATTAACTAGAAAAGGCAAACATTTAGCATTTGTATTAACTAGAAAAAGGCAAACATTTAGCATTTGTATAAACATACATGTCTCTAAAATTGTGATCTTTTATCAATTAACAATCCTTCATTGTGATCTCCGCGCACATATAAGTCATCATTAGCTTCAATATTTTGTGGAGTTGGCAACCCAACTGAGAATGGACTGGAGTCATCATACTTATCATAGTACTCTTCTTCATCTATAGGATCTTCAATGAACTGTCTTTTACCATGAAGAACAACCGACCATTTATCATTTGCAGGATCATCGATATAGAATATTTGTTTCGCCTGTGATGCCAATATGAATGGTTCACCCTTCTCGCCAATCTTTTCAAAGTTCACCAAAGTGAAACCCAATTCATCCACTATAACTCCTTTGGTGTTATCAACCCAATTACATTTAAAGAGCGGAATTTTGAAATCTATGTAGTCAAACTCCCAAATGTCCTCAATGACACCGTAATATGACATTTTAGCTTCACGTGGACTCTTATCCTTTGCACTTGCAAAGTACATAGTCGACGCTTGAAGAGTGACCCCACTATTTTGGACGACACTCTTATCATCTTGGCGCTTTGTGTAATATGTGAATCCATTAATGTCAAACCCTTCATAAGACATAACATTCAGTTTTGGTTTAAAGGCGAGGCATTTGATAGTTTCTGTAATATCATTTGGTGTTTGAGATAGTTGATGTAAGACTTTATCTTCAAACCACTTAGTAAAAGTCTTATTATGATCTCTAGCAAGCCACATTGAACTTGCTCGAGGATGTTGTCTCTTTATGAAATTGGTATGTTCCTCGATATAAACACTCACTTCATCCATATTGAGTAAAATATACAAGTGAGCTTGTTCCAACTGCTCACGGCTGATTACTTTCACCCGTGATCCCAAAATTCCTTTGCCCTCCTCAATATTCTTGTCATTATCAGGAGTGTCATTACCACTGAGAAAGTCATTGCAAAAATCCATAACCTCTCTCGCCACATAACCTTCAATAATACTCCCTTCAGGCCGATAACGGTTTCGAACATCACCTTTAAAAACGCTCATGTATCGTTCAAAGGGATACATCCAATGCAAGAAAACTGGTCCCAACATTTTCACTTCCCTAGTCAAGTGGACAACAAGATGTACCATGATATCAAAGAACAAAGGAGGGAAATACATCTCAAGCTGACATAGGGTAACAACCACTTCTCTTTGCAAATTATCGAGAGTATCAGGGTCAATAACTTTGCTGCATAGACTGTTGAAAAAGAAACAAAGTCTGGTAATTGCAAACCTTACATGCTTCGGCAATATAGATCGAATTGCCACGGGCAATATTTGTTGCATTAGAGTGTGACAATCATGAGATTTAAGACCTATCAACTTCAGATCTTTCATTGATACCAATCTACGGATGTTGGATGAGTAACCATGTGGCACCTTAACATTTACCAAATATTCACAAAAAGTTTTCTTCTCCTTTCTAGACAACGTGTAACAAGCGGGAGGTAAGTATGTTCTTTTATTACCCATTTCACGTAATTCTGTTAATTCTGACCTTATTCCCATTTCACGTAGGTCCAGTCTGGATTTTATCCCATCTTTAGTCTTACCTGGTATATTTAATAGAGTACCAATGATGCTATCACATACATTTTTCTCAACGTGCATTACATCGATACAATGCCTGACTGTCAAAGAACTCCAATAAGGAAGATCCCAAAATATTGACTTCTTCTTGAATGAAGAATTGTCACTCCGTGTGGCCATACTACATTGTGATTTCTTACCAAATTCATTGACAATGTCTTTTACTCTTTCATAAACAACATCCCCTGGTATAGGTTTAGGTGCACTTCGTTCATCATTCCATCCATTGAATGCTTTGCGCTTCCTACGATACGGATGGAATTTTGAAAGAAACCTTCGATGACCAAGATATACAGTCTTGCCGCCATGTTTTAGTCTTATTGAATCAGTGTTTTCTTCACATATAGGACACGCTTTAGCTCCTTTGACACTATATCCAGACAAATTCCCATATGCTGGAAAGTCATTAATAGTGCAAAACAACATAGCGTGCAAACGAAATGTCTCTCTTGCTGAAGCATCATAGGTCATCACACCTTCAGCCCAAAGTTTCTTTAAGTCATCAATCAAAGGTTCAAGATAAACATCGATATCATTTCCGGGTTGTTTAGGACCCGATATCAACAATGACAACATAACGTACTTATTTTTCATACACATCCAGGGAGGAAGATTGTATATAACAAGCATGACTGGCCAAGTGCTATGTTGGCTGCTCAATGTCCCGTACGGATTCATCCCATCTGTACAAAGCCCAAGTCTTAGATTCCTATCTTCTTCACCAAATTTAGGGTACAATAGATCAATCTTCTTCCACTGTGGGGAATCAGACGCATGTCGTAGGATCCCATCATTATTTTTCTTAACATCTGCATGCCACCTCAAATTCCTCGCATCTTTCGGATTTGCAAACAAGCGTTGAAACCGTGATATTATAGGTAGATACCACAACACCTTGGCAGGAGAACCAGTTTTGGACTCCCCCGAAGTCGTCAATTTATACCGTGACGCACCACATTTTGGACAATCTTTCAAATCTACATAGTCCTTTTGAAATAATACACAATCATTCGGGCATGCGTGTATCTTCTTGGCCTCCATTCCCATTGGGCACAACATTTTCTTTACCTGGTATGTTGAGATTGGAAGCTCGTTTCCTTCAGGAAGCATTTCTTTCAACAAAGTCAACAATGAAGTGAAGTTTTTGTCGCTCCATCTATTGTTAGCTTTCAACTTATACAATCTCAAGACAGCGCTAAGCTTCATAAACTTAGCACAACCTGTGTATAACGGTATCTCAGCATCATGCACAATGTTTGTAAAGATAGGAGGTGGATCGGTGTGCTCTACCCTACAACTATCCAGCATCGCATCAACGATGTCTGCTGGAACTGGTTCGTTCACATTTACGTCATCAGAGGCAATTTCTTCTTCCACCCAAGCACTGCTATCGACATCTACTGGTTTCGATTTTGAAATCTCTCCATGCCAGTGCCATTCTGTATAGCCTTGTACAATCCCGTTGCACATGACATGACTTTTGATTTCCTCACCAGTGTTGACTTTCAAGTTGTTACCGCAATGCCTACATGGACAGTAGAACCTATCTGTAGGTTTTTTCCTATGTTCCTCAGCAAATCTAATAAACTGATCAAGACCAGATATAAACTCTGGGGTGCAACGATTACGAATGGACATCCATGATCTATCCATTCTATGATCAGAGAAAACAAGTATATATTAGGAAACAAGTATATATTAGGAAAAGATTAGGGTATACACTTACATCCTAAGCGTATAATGTGATGTCATTCTTATATATAATAAATGTGTACCACCTATCCCATCCTTGAACACCTAATCTCACTAGTAAGTGTATAATGTATATTTGGTTTTCAAGAAAATTTCGGCAGCATTTCCCCGCTGTTCTCTTAGTACATATGTACTTAGAGAACAAACGGGGAAATGCTACCGAAATTTTCTCGAAAACCCAATACACATTATACACTTACATCCTAAGTGAGATTAGGTGTTCAAGAACAGTCCCAAACCGGGGACTATCCAAGATTTACTCCTAATGAGTCAATCTTGGATGGGTTTCTAGGCCAACAAATACATTTGATGTCATTCTTATATATAATAAATGTGTACCACCTATCCCATCCTTGAACACCTAATCTCACTAGTAAGTGTATAATGTGTATTTGGTTTTCAAGAAAATTTCGGCAGCATTTCCCCACTGTTCTCTAAATACATATGTACTTAGAGAACAAACGGGGAAATGCTACCAAAATTTTCTCAAAAACCCAATACACATTATACACTTACATCCTAAGTGAGATTAGGTGTTCAAGAACAGTCCCAAACCGGGGACTATCCAAGATTTACTCCTAATGAGTCAATCTTGGATGGGTTTCTAGGCCAACAAATACATTTGATGTCATTCTTATATATAATAAATGTGTACCACCTATCCCATCCTTGAACACCTAATCTCACTAGTAAGTGTATAATGTGTATTTGGTTTTCAAGAAAATTTCGGCAGCATTTCCCCGATGTTCTCTAAGTACATATGTACTTAGAGAACAAACGGGGATATGCTACCGAAATCTTATCGAAAACCCAATACACATTATACACTTACATCCTAAGTGAGATTAGGTGTTCAAGAACAGTCCCAAACCGGGGACTATCCAAGATTTACTCCTAATGAGTAAATCTTGGACGGGTTTCTAGGCCAACAAACACAATAATAGATATGACAAATATATGCAAGCAAAAGATTTGTTCATATATGCAAGCACAAATGTATGACAAATATATGCACAAATTAGAAGTTCATAACCCTCATAACCCCCATCTTAGGATGATGAAGGTCCATCTTTGCAGTCCTTGGCTACCATATGAGCCAATGAACAAGGAAGTTGGTCGTTTGTCCCAGGATTAACATTGTGAAATTTGAGTTGAAGAACATGAACAAATTTGAGTTGAAGGTCCATCTTTGAGGTCGGTCATCTAGGTTCACCCACAATACAACTTATCAGAAGAACATGAACAACTTTCAGGGCAAGGTCAAAGCAAAAATCAGAATGATGATGACATTGATGAATTTTTTGTTGGTTGAGATTGAGAAATTCATGCCCAACTATAATATATTTCACTCATATTTTAAGCCCTTTTTAGTTAGAGGGACCATAGGGCTGAACGTATATGACCACATTATGACTTTATAGAGGTTCAAGTAAAATTAAGTATTGATTGAGATCTTGATAATAATGTTCTATCTGATCTTGAAGATTTTTGGATGGATAAAAAAGATATTATATATGAGGGTATGAAATTTCCATCCTTGAGGTGCTTATATAGGTGAATAAGTGGATTTTAATATTGATACTTTGTGACATAATAGTTATGTCTTGATTTGGTGAAATTCGGAGTAGTAATACTAATTTAGTTTGATTATTTACGAAATTAGACATATATGATTGTGTTCAATACATTATGCGCGTCTTGCATCTTAAAAAATATATTTAATAATGTTGTAGGGATGATTCTACGTTGAGGCGACTTTCAGGACTTGTAAAATCTAATTACAAACAGATTAAACGGTGTTTTCCTTTTTGTTTGGGAGAACAAATAGATAGGTACTCGTAGAGAGAGTGTTTATTTATGTTTAGGATATGTTTCTTGGGTTTCCTTTTTGGTATAGGAAAGTGACCCATCAGTTGCTAATAGTTAATGTTTTAATTAGATTTGCGTTTTGAGCATCCTTGTATCTCACAATCCGACATAGGAAAAGACGACCTGGCAGTTTGGTAGGGGAGGGGGTTCTCTCAATCACAATCAAATATGATTGAAAAATTAAACCGTTCTCCTTTGAAAAATTACAAGCAAATATAAATGACAAAATGAACCAAATTGCAATAAAAACAACAACATGTTGAATATGATTGAAGCAAAAATGAGCTGTGTAACTAGGTATAAAAACTCATAACCAAATGATTGACCAACAACTCAGAAACCAATCTGACCTTATAAAGAACACACATTGAAGGATCCTATAACAGAGTAAAATCGAACCTGTAAGTAGCAAGCTCGTGGAGGAAGAAGAGGAGTAGCTCTGTCGGTAGCGAGCTCCGTTAAGGAAGAAGAGCAGTGGAGGCGGCGACGTTGAGCAGTGGAGGCGGCGGTGTAGGCAGTAGAGGTGGCAGCGGCGTAGGGCAGTGGCAGCAGCGGCGGAGACGCGGGGGTCGTCAGGCGGAGATGCGGCGGCGGAGAGGCAGTGGCAGTAGTGGCAGAGACGTCGGCGGAGAGCAGCGGCGGAGAGCGAGCGGCGGAGAGCAACAGCGGAGAGCGAGCGGCAGAGAGCAGCAGCTGGAGTCGTCGGGCAGAGAGCGAGCGGCGAGCAGCAGGATGAAACAGGAAGAAAGGGGGAAGAGCTGGGTGATCGGGTCTATTAATTTGGTAATCAGCATCGGTTATTTAGAAAACCGACGCCTCTAACGCTTTAGCGTCGGTTGTCTGTAAAAAACCGACGCCCGTTTAGAAAACCTGTACCCTAAATTTTTTGGCGGGAACCATAATCAGCATCGGTTATCTGGCACAACCGACGCTGAAAGTGGGACATTTTTGCACAAATTTTCATTTTAAATAGGCGTCGGTGAATACCTATAAAACCGACGCTAAAGATGACCTAAAATGTTTTTGCTCGAAATTTGGATTTCGCGGGTGATTTTAGGCGTCGGTTTTTTATAAACAGCCGACGCTGAATATAAAGCGGTACCCGTGTCTGGCTGGTCTTCAAATATAGACGTCGGTTTGTATAAATAACCGACGTCTAATAGTATCGGCGTCGGTTTCCGTAAACAACCGATGCCCAGAAAAGCGACACTGAATGCTATTTCTGTAGTAGTGTCTGTGATAGTCTTTAACGCCCCAATTAACGCATTTTGGGTGCTGATCACCCCTTGTATGAATTGGGGGAGTGCTTCAGTCCTCTCATTTAGAATATGTACATGTGTAGTTAGCGTATATAGAGTGGAGGTAATGTTTTCATTTAAATTAGAAGTTTGATGCATGTGTTTCCACATGACATCAAACTTGTTGCCCAGTACATCATCGAAGGTGTACGGGCGATGTTGTTGCGGCTCCACAGGTGTTGTAGATGCTCTTGGCTCTTTTGGTTGTAGAGCTGGTATGGCTGGGCTGGGCACGCTCACCTCTGGTTGTTCTAGCATTTGTAGGATGACTTTTGGGATTATGGGATTGGGTACGGCCTCAGGCTCCTCGCGTGCATGGTTGATGTCTTAGTATGCTTCTACATGTTGTTCTGTTGAAGCTTTGAGGTATGCATGTTCAACCTCCTCTATTATTATGACTTTAGGTTGACGCCCTTCACTCGTTGCCTTCCTGGCTATGAAGTGTGGTGAGGGCGGGCTCGGGGTGACAATCCTTTTAGTTGTCTTGTTTTTCTTCTTTCTTATTACCAGCTTTTTCCTTTCCTCTAGCTTCTTTATTTCTTTCTCTGTAGATTTTGCTTTGTCACTTTTCTCAGCAGCTACCGATGACTGATCTTTGTAGTATGGATGGCCCCCGAGTACATTTTGTTAACATCCTCTTGTGAGGGATGCAACTTTTGGGTGTCGTCATATGTCATTTCTGGGAGGGGGAGGAGCATCTTGGATTAGCTTTTCTTATATAAGAGCTTGTTCCCCTTTTACGCCAAGATCCCTATGTTGATGAGGGATTTTATGTCTATCTTCGTGTGTCCTTCCGTATTTTTGTAACTCAACAATAGGTTTACATCCATGAAGTGATAAGAAATCTTCATGATTTGCCCTCCCATGTAGAACTCCTTGGTTTGTTTAGCCTCTCCTTCCACTACTGCTGATAGGAGTTCAATCAGAATCCTACCTATGTTCACTGGCCTCTTATTCAACATGGACCAAATGAAAAAGAGGTCTCCTTTTATCACACCTCTTGTCTCTAAACTCATGAATATTGTAGTGGTCGTGATATTCTACATGACTCGAATGAAACACGATGTGATGAGGGTCGCCTTGGAGTTCTTAGAGTTGTGTTCCAGCTCCCTTGTCAGCTTTTCCCACATCCTGTGGCTTCTGTATCCAATCGTGTCCTTCTCTCTGGGCGCGACACAGTAGGATTGCTTCCTAAATTGTTTGCATGAATATGGTTTTCATCATTGCTTCTGTTATTGTGTGGGCCTTCTCTCAAGTCTCACTTCCAGCTTAAAGTCACTACCGCCCTTTTTGCGTTCCCCGTCACTGACCAAGAATTTTTCTAGGGATGACATGAACTCTGCTTTCAGTTGTGTTAGAGGGGGGCTTTGAAAGTACAAAGGGTACGTAGGTTCACGCCCTCCAGAAAGTCAATTACCCTATCATAGACTCCCATCCTCTTGAAGTCTTCTACGTCCAGGTATCTGGTGGGTCCAAACCCTTTTGTCTGTAGAACCTAGTCAAAATATGACTGGTGCATGTCATCTTTAGGCACGAATGTTGGTCTTTTCCCATCTAGGGTTGCGTTCTCATTTTCCTCCACGTCTTCATGGGCTATTTCTTTCTCCCACCCCTTCATTTTCTCTGCAGCAGTCACCTTTTTCTTTTTGTTGCCCTCAACTTCCTTGGATCCAACCTTCCTCTTCTTCAATTTCTTCAGTTCAGCTGGTAAAGGTTGATACTCTAAGGTCTCCATCTTGGATGTACTATGAGACTTCTGTGACTCTTCTAGTGTCTTGTGGGCCAGGATATAGTCATACATTTTCTTTAGCAGTTGTAGATGGATTCTCTTTGATGGAGAGAGGTGTTGATAGTCATTCAGTGTATTGGTGATCTTCTCAAGGATTTCTTCAACACCCTTTAGTGAAGTTGCCTTCTTCATCAAGGTATCTTCAGTTGAGGTTGACATTATGAAATTTTCACATTAATTTTTTTGTTAGCACAATTGAATTAACTTTTAGTTAATCATCATCAATTTTATTCTATTATATTATATGTATGTGTGCATATATATTTTCCAAGTTCAAACTTGTCCTATCTTTTCATAGTGTCGCGACCGCGGTTATAAGAAATAGGTGAGCTGCATCCGCGGTAAGTGTAGCGAATGTGGATTCACAGAGCATGGATGTCCAAAAAAATAAAAGGATAGGCCATGACCATGGGATGGGTGCCAAAACCGCGGTCGTTTATACTTCAAAACTAGGGAACCCGCAACTACGGTCAAGAAACACCATGATCACTACAAATGTTGCAACCGCGGTCGATGCTCGGTTGATCCGATCCCTTTATGCTCAAGAAACTCCATGACCATGACCAATGGTAGGATGTCGCTACCATGACTCAAGATAGACTGTTCAATTGGGGAAGACGAAGGTCAAGGCGAAGGTCCAAAACCTACGTTTAGAAACCACTGGCCCAGGCCAAGCGGCGGTTACCGTGATCGAATTGCATTGCAAATGCAACTTAGGTCAAATCATTGTAGTAAAGGTTGCAAAAAGGGGTGAGGCATGGGTGAGCATCACTAAGTCAGAGGAGGTAGAGCCGTGGCGGTTGTCACGATGCTCACTAACGAATAGGTCGTCAAAAGTAAGGGATAGTGATGAGGCCTGAGAAAAATGTTGATTGGCAATCATAGATAGTCAAGAAAACAAAGGGTGAATACCTTGGTTAGAGTAAATGGTGCTAAATGTCATCGAAGGTGGGGGTAGAGGCTAGACGCGACGGAGGCATAGCTTCGATGGTGATGGTCAGAATCAAAGTAGGTTATCTTCTCACCCAATCGAGTCAAGTATCGCCTCTGAACAATTCATGAATTCTCAAATCTTGAAGGAAAGAAAAACCTTGTTTCAAAGGGTTTAAGATTTTATACCCTAGAGGTTCCACAACCACAGCATAATGGTCATCGCGACCGTGGCAAAAAAATTCCCTTACATAGGCCGCGACCGCGATCCTTCACTGCAAGGAGGAGGTACCACGACTGTGGTGTACCCCTCCACAACCATGGTCCAGTCCGCAACCGTGGTCCTTCTAAACCAAAATTCCATGAAACCAAATAAATCAAAACTTATTTTTCCAAACACTCCTCTTAGGTAGAGAAATATTAAAAACTAAGAAATAATTACATAATACCAGAAAAAAGAAAACTGATATATAGGAAAATGAGAGGTACATAGCTCATAGTACTAAGGTATGAGATAAAGAAAAACATCAACTAAAGAAAACAACAAAGACTTGGGTTGCCTCCAAAGAAGCACTTGTTTAGAGTCTTTATCTCAACTTTCCCTTTCATCATGTCTTCATTCTCCTTCCACAAATGCAGTTGTTGCCTCATTCATTTCATTTTTTCTAAGTTTTCTTCCCCCAAACTAAATTTTGTTCTATTTGCAAAGGCTTGGTCTTCATAATATCTTTTCACTCTTTGTCCATTTACTTTGAAAGTTCCTGTCTTTTCTCTTGCTATATCCATTACTCTCGACGGGTATATCTTCACTACAGAAAAGGGATCTGACCACCTGGTTCTCAAATTCCCCAGAAATAACCTGATGTTAGAGTTGAATAAAAGGACATTGTCTCCTTCACACACATCTTTGTTTTTTAGGTGAGCATCATGCCAGACATTTATCCTCTGTTTATAAATTCTTGCATTCTCATAAGCATACAGCCTCAACTCTTCGAGTTCAGGAGCTAAAGGAACCTTTTCTAACCAGCTTTGTTGAGATCCATGTTCAAAAACTTTATGGTACATAGGGCTTTATGTTCAAGTTCCACCGGTAGATGACAATATTTTCCATAGATCAACCTGTTGGGGGTCATACCTATCAGTGTCTTGTATGCAGTGCGGTATGTCCAGAGCGCATCATCCAATTTTGTGGACCAATCCTTTCTTGTGCGACTAATAGTCTTTTCTAAGATTTGTTTGATCTGCCTATTTGATGCCTCTACTTGTCCTGATGTCTGGGGGTGGTATAATGTTGTGAACTTATGCTTCACTTCATACTTCCTTAGGAGAGCTTCAAACTATTTCTCACTGAAATGCTACCCTCCAGCACTTATGATAGTGTGTGGCAAGGGGGTGGTAGAATGTTGTGAACTTATGCTTCACTTCATACTTCCTTAGGAGAGCTTCAAACTATTTCTCACTGAAATGCTACCCTCCATCACTTATGATAGTGTGTGGCACTCCAAAGTGTGGGAATATAGTTTTCTCAAAAAGCTTAATTACTGCTTTGGAGTCACATGTTTGGGTGGCAACAACCTCAACCCATTTGGAAACATAATCAACAACAACAAGAATGTATTGATTTCCCTTCAATGATGGGAAAGGCCCCATGTAGTTGACTCCCAATACATCGAAGATTTCAACTTCCACCCAGTCTGACATAGGCATTTCATTTCTACAAATTATGTTCCCCGTGAGTTGGCATTCCTTGCATGTTTTGACAAATGATGCAGCATCCTTGAAGAGCGTGGGCTAGTAAAATCCCAATTGTAGCACCTTTGTGGCCATCCTCTCCCCTCCATGGTGTCCTCCATAAGGTGAGGTGTAACACTCTTTTAAGATTAGAGGTACCTCTTCTTCATGTATGCATCGATGGTATAGGCGCATCTCTTAAACAGTAGTGGGTCATCCCAATAGTAATTCTTCAACTCAAAGAATAACTTCTTTTTTTATTATATGTTATCTCTGGCGGTAGTTTCCCACATGGTATATAATTATAGATATGGGAGAACCAGGGTAAGCTCTGCTCCTTTTATTGAGCCATTATAAGAACTTCATCAACATAATTGTCATTCATAGGGAGTCAGTTTTCTTCATTAAATATTATTCATGATAGGAGGTCTGGGACCACATTTTCTTTCCCTTTCTTATCAATGATTTCATGGTCAAACTCTTGCAATAACAATGCCCATCTCAAAAGCCTTAGCTTGGTTTTCTTTTTCTACATTAGGTACTTTATCACACCGTGACTGGTGTAAAATCTTACTTTTAATCCTACCAAGTATAACCTGAACTTGTTAAAAGAAAATACGATAGCCAACATTTCCTTCTTGGTGGTAGTGTAGTTCACATGGGCTTCATCTAGGGTTCTACTCGCAAAAAAAATCACATGGTGTTTCTTCTCTTTTTTCTGCCCGAGGACTACCCCATGGCGTAATCATTGGAATCACACATTATCTCAAAAGGCAACTCCCAGTCAGGTGCTTGCAGAATAGATGTTGTTGTTAATGCTCTTTTGAGGGTGTTAAAGGCATCTAGACATTTAGTGGTAAACTCAAACTCAACATCCTTTATCAACAGGTTCGATAATGGCATGGTGATCTTAGAAAAGTATTTTATGAACCTTCTATAGTATCCGACGTGTCCCAAGAAGCTTCGCACTCCAATGACTGACTTTGATGGCGGAAGTTTTGATATGGTTTCAATTTTGATCATATCCACTTCAATTCCTTTCTTCAAGACCTTGTCTCCAAGTACGATACCTTCCTGAACCATGAAGTGACATTTCTCCCAATTTAGGATGAGGTACTTCTCTTCACAGAGTCACGACTCTAAAGATAAATTTCTCAATCAAGCTTCAAAATATATCTTGTATACAAAAAAGTCATCCATGAAGACTTTTATAATGTCTTCCAGAAAGTCGGAAAACATGGATATCATACATCATTGAAAAGTTGTGGGTGCGTTACATAGGCTGAACGACATTCTTTGGAAGGCGTAGGTGCCATAAATGCATGTAAAAGTGGTCTTGTCTTGATCATCATGGTGAATTGGTACTTCATAAAATCATGAGTATCCATCCATAAAACAAAAGTAGTTGTGATGAGCCAGCCGCTCTAGGACCTGGTCGATGAATGGCAAGGGGAAGTGATCCTTCTTGGTGGTTGTATTTATGTTGCGGTAATCGATACACATGCGCCAACTTGTCACTATCTTCATGGTGACTTCATCTCCATCCTCCCCTCGTATGACTGTCATTCCACCCTTTTAGGGTACCACATGGATAGGACTAACCCAATTGCTATTGCTTATTGGGTAGATAATTCCAACATCTCATAGCTTAATAACTTCTTTCTTCACAACCTCTTTCAGCATTCGATTTAGCTTCCTTTGTGGTTGAGCCAGTGGCTTAGCTGTCTCTTCAAGGAGAAATTTGTGCATGCATAAATCTAGGTTAAGACCTCTAATATCCTCCACAGACTACCCTATGGATTTTCTATGCAACCTCAGCTCATCTAGCTACTTCTCCATCTGGTCATCAGTTAAGTTGGCATTGACAATATCTGAATTCCATTCTTCTTTATCTAAGAATTCATACTTCAACCCTTTTGGAAGAGGCTTTAACTCTAGCTTGGGCTTTAGTGCTTCCTTCTCCTCATCCATCTGCTCCAACGAAGCATACTTCTCTATTTCAATTGTCTCTTCGTCATCACTGAATTCTTCTTCTAGTTGGTTCAGATAATCTAAGATTTTCACAACTTCTTGACTCTCCATGGCATGAACCTGACTGTTTAGGGCTCAGATTAGTGGATCTATGATTTCTTTATATTCTTGCACCTTTTTGCAATATTGATTATAGATGTCCATGAAGTAGACTGACTCAGATGAAGTAGACTGACTCAGATGGAGACTATATTCAATTATAAAATAGGGGAACATCTTAAACTTACATCATAAGGATCCATGTAGAGGAAATCTAAACCACCTCAAGATTTTCTCCAAGCTTTAACTTTAAAATCTAAGTCTGGGTTCACATGTCAAGCCATCCATGTCCTCCACCTAGGGTTGGAATCATACCCCAGTAAAAGAGAAACAAAAGGAGACATCAGCAAAGGCTGGTATGTGCATAGTAAAAAGAAAATTGAGCAATTTATAAATAATAAGGGACATCAAAATAAATGCCTTCCCAAGCAAGAGATAAGGACCACCTAATCGGGTATCAAGAGAAAAGATCATAACAAAAGGGATACTTGCCATAACCAATAAATAATAAGACTGTGTTATCAATATAAACATCCACTACCATGGTGGGAAACAAAGCACATATCATCATCAACATGCATGCATGTGAGATAAGCATAGCCCTAGAACAATATAAAGACAATAGCGGCCAACCCCCATAAAGTTGAAGCCTATAGAGAATGGCACATAACCAAACTCCCAATATATATGAAATTTGGCCAACCCCCATAAAGCTGAAACCCAGGTATGTGGCACATAACCTCCATCCCAAAAGCATAAAGGGCACATAACCCCAAAACCAATGCAATTACACTACTTTAGTGCTACTGAATCACATAGCATGTTTAATGTAGAGGCAAGTAGAAAGTATAGTCAGAATTGTACAATGTTGCCATCACATAATGAACAACACATACATATAAACATCCACTTCAAAGTGGGCACATATCAACAAGTAAACTTCCACATCACAGTGGGCATATAGTATCAAAAGTTCACTTGCACCAAGGCAACAAGATAATATTCCAAGAGAATATCCATGATCACAAGATCACTAACAAGTAAGGTAGTTCACAAGAACCATGATATCAAAAGATAAGAGCAATGTGTATAGGCTATTGTCCATAGGACCAAGAGTAAGACAAAAATAGGTTAATTGCTCAAAAAGAATAATCGGAGATGCAAACATACCTCAACATCAGATTCAAATGATCCAAAGTCCAACTAGGTCCAAGCCTAGGCCTCCAAAGCACCTATTAGCATATATATGGGTTTAGGGTTAGATTTCCATTAATTACACAAAACCCTAAAAACCAACTTTTATCATTATATGAATTAGGTTACGAAAACTATGCCACTTATTGGATTAGGTTATTACGACTCCAAAACATATTTTATTATATTTTTCTGACTTATATATAATTATTTATGCTTTTTACAAGTTAATTCATCATTAATTAGATCTATTGAAAACACCTATTATTAATCTTTAGATTTAGTTATCAAAACATGTACCATTAGATAGGCCTTAATTTTCTGATTCCAACGAGTATTTATTTGTAATTTTTGGCCAAATAGATAATTAGTTGTCAATTTTCAAGCATCACCCAATTAGGAAATTCCATGTCAGCCAAAACGATTGCAAGCGAAGAGAGAGAGAGAGGGTCCAAGCATGTGACTTGGCCCAATGAACGTTGGCCAAGTCAGTGGGTCAAGGCTCGGTTGACTTGCTCCAAAGAAAATGATATTAAGAGAAAAAGATGGAAACGCCCCTGGGCGATAAAACAACTAAAGGAGATCAACGAAGGGCAAAAAGGTAAATAAAAAAGACACCATCTTCTTCCTCGCACTCGCACATGCAGCGATAGCAGGTTGATGGCCAGATTGGGCAATTTCGCAGCACATGACCAAACTCTGAGATGAGGGTACCGAAAGAAAGCCCAAGCGAATACGAAGTGAACCATGCCTTCAATTCATACAGAGGTGGTGAGGGCAGAGAGAGGGACCTTCCGCAAAAAGCTAGGACTTCCGGTTGATCTCCGATGACACACGCACAGAGTAGGGATCAATTGGGTTGAGAGAATCGCTACAATGACCTCTCGAGAGATGAGGATAGAGCTATATATAGACAAGGATGGGTAGGGAGGTGAGATCCGGTATGTTACACATAGTGTGATGATTCCTTCAGCAACATCTATTAAGGCTCTCCCCATTGCAAGGAAAGGCCTTCTAAATATCATGGGGCATTTGGAGTCTTCCAATGTGTCTATTACCACTGTATCACATGGTATGAAAAATCATCCAACTCGTATCAGAATGTCTTATACTATTCCCACTGGCCTTGTGAAGTTATGATCGGCTAACTCGATCCTCATCCCTGTCTTTACCATGTCTGTCAGCCCAAGCCTTTGGACTACATTCAATGGCATTAGGTTGATGCTTTCTTCCAGGTAAACTAACCCCTTTCTCTCCACGTTATCTCCAACATAGAAAGGTATGTTGAATGCTCTAGGGTCTTTCTTCTTGGTGGGTACCTTTGCTTGAACAAAAGCACTTGATATCTTTGTTAACTAGATAGTTTCAATGTGATCACCTCTTCTTCTCTTCGTAATCAAGTCCTTGAAGAACTTTGCATAGGTTGGAATTTCTTTTATTGCATCAAGAAAGGGCACATCCAGGTGCAGCTTCTTTACAGCTTCCATGAACTTTTCATATCTTTTCTTCAAGTGTGCTTTTATTAACTTATGGGGGAAAGGAACTCTTGGGGCGTATGGACTTTTATTTGAAAGGACGTCTCCCAGAGGGTCTAAGTCCTTTTCCTCCCCCTCCTTCTTCTTTTTAGGTGGTCCTAGTTCTTTGCCATGGTCAGCATGTTCTTTCCTTCTTGATTATTCTATTGCCTTTTCATTCTTAGAATGCTTATTAGCACAACTTATTCCTTCTTTTGTATTGTTAGTATTAGCACTCTCCATCGTTCTCCCAGATCAGAGAGTAGCCATTTTGATGGTCTTGGTATTTGACATGATCTTTCCTGAAGGATTTTTCATGAGCTCGGCTAACTGTGCAAGCTACTGATCAATCTGTCTCTGGTGAGTTTGCATATCCACCATTTGAGTTTGCATGTTAGTTAGCACTCTCGAATTTGTGAGAGAACTTTGAGCTAGTTGGTCATTCACCGATGCTTTCCTCTTTGATAATTTGAAAAGTGGAGCAATCATGTTAGCATGGTTATTACCTTTTACTTGGCTCGTCCCTGGGCCTTGCCCATGTCCTTGCCTGCTCACATTTTTATTATGGCCTTGATAGTTGTTTTTGTTCTGCTGGTAGCTGGTAGTGTAACATCCTAGGATTTGAGGCCTTGGATAAGATGATCTTAAAAGGAATGATTGGACTACCCATATCACCAAGGTGCACCTCCTTTTCTGGGAGCCCATCACTAAGAACTCCATAATTAAGCGTGCTCAACTTGGAGTAGTACTGGGATGGGTGACCAGTCGGGAAATTGACCCCAGCTTGCGCGTGAGTGAGGAAAAAGCACGTAGTTAAGGCTAGTGGTGGTTTGTGGGGCCAGTCGTCATTCCTGAAACTCTACTAGAGCCTAGGGTAGTGGGTCCGGGCGTTATAAATGGTATCAGAGCCAATTCTCCTCCAGTAGGTGGAGCCCACATGGGCCTGTGGCATGCCAGTCTTTGAGCCATGTGGTCCATGCATGTTGGAAAGGGCTATCAGAGTTGATGGAGCCGCCCATGTGCTGGTAGTGTCCAGACATGTTGGAAAGGGCTATCTGAGTTGATGGAGCCGCCCTTGCATTGGCAGCCATGATTGGGAGCTGGGTGTACATGGGTCATTTGGGTCAGCACTGAAATGGGGAATGATTAAGGCTAGTGGTGGTCTGTGGGGCCAGTCGTCATTCCTGAAACTCTACTAGAGCCTAGGGAAGTGGGCCCGAGCATTATAGGTAGTCTTGGTGTATTGTGTTGGAACTCCTTTCTTCTCAAACCCTGGGGGAGGTTTATATGAACTACTCATCTCATGTGCATTCTCCGCAGCTTCTTTGTTTCCATAACTAAACCCAGGGTGCACTTGAAGTTAACATAAGAGATGTTCTCCGTGTCTTCTTCACTTTCACTTTTGTCACTCTCCTCAGGTTGGATATAGATATAGTTATCGATCCCATGCCCTCCTTATCACACAGGTGACACACTTCATGGCTTTCTTAGTATGCTTCTTGCCCTTAGATCCAGTATCTTTTAGCTATTTGACATTAGTGGCTTTTTTTTGAATTTATGCTATTATGGTCTCCTAGGCTTTGGCTTCAATAGATGGTCCTTCAGACCCTACCTTCTTTGCTGATCCTCTATCATTCCTGTCATAATCCATGCCTGCTTATCATGCAGCCATGTAATCTATTATCTTCATAGTTATGCTCAACTTCTTTCCAAGAAAGTCACTACCAGCAACTGCATTCAATGAAGTCCTCTCAGTAGGAGTCATCCCATTATAGAAGGTGGTCAATAGGAACCCTTTACGGTAATTATGGAGCGGACAATCCCTCTTATACTCCTAGAAGCGTTCCCATGCCTCGTGCAAGTTTTCTCCTGACTTTTGTGCAAAAGAAGTAATCTTCTACATGTTGCAGATAGTCCTCTCGGTAGGATAAAACTTAGTAACAAAGGCATCCACCAGGGGTCCCCACCCATCTATGGATTGGTGTGGGAGGTTGAGGTTCCATGATAGAGCCTTATCTTCAAGAGAGAAGTTGAAGCCCTTATAGTATATCACACCCCTAAGGACTCCACTCATCTTGATGGTATCATAGATATTTTTAAAGGCATCGAGGTGATGGTATGTGTTTTCACTTCTCGAATTCTTGTAGAAAGGTTTATTCTGGATCATCGAGATGACAGTTGGCTTCAACTCAAACTTTGTTTTGTTGAAGTGTGGGATGACGATCGGGCATCTAGATTCATTGGCCCTAGTTGCTTCCGGTTCTCTAAGAGTCTTCCCCTCTTCATCATCCTCACTGTCGATGTCCCGACCAACGAGCTCACATTCATTGTCACAGTGATTACGATGGTTCCTTCTACGATTATGATAGCATCGTTCTTCACCATGTTGGTCTTCTTCACGAAGATCTTCCTCCCTACGTTCTTCTTCACATTGGTGACCGTCTGAGTAACATCCATCTCTGTCTTCATTTGTCCCTGGTGGTGGTGGGTTATGTTGAATTCTCGCATTCCTCTCATCCCCAGTGAGAGTACCATCTACACGAGGCATCATATTGAGTCAAGGTTAAGTAGAAAAGTCAAATGAGTTTGCTTCCCTCTGGGTTCCCTGAGTAGACCGCACAGTCGAGTTAGTAAATGGGATGTGCTAAAATGAATTATTCTACACAAACGCAGGGTAACAAATTTAAAGATTTCTATGCGGTCAAGCTTATTACTAAGCTTGAGGCACGGGAGTATAGTGAAAGGACTCAAGTTCTTAACAGTGTCATTTTGCCTTGTTCCTAGAAATGGTGCCAAAAAGTTGACCGGCCTAAATCGTGCATCCAAAAGGAGAAGATTCAGAGTAGTTAGACTCTTAAGATAACAACCTGACACTCAAGCCCCCACAACTGTTATATGGGGTCTGACATAGTAATTGGGATTGAACTACAGGGACAAGGTTAGCAAGTGTTAAGCACACATGGTCTAACATTCATATACTCTGAAAAAATAGATGATTTAAAAAGGTTCTTCCCTAATGAATGATGGTGCTCAAACCAAAATAAAGAAAAATAAAATCAAGAAAGAAAATAACAGCAAGAGAAAACAAGGACAAACAATAAGAAACCAAGATATGGAAGGGAACTCAAATTGGGTTTCACCTACTAAGGTCTCTCACCAACATGCAAAACTCACTCCCCTTTGTATACTCTTATCAAGATTACAAGCAATCATAAAAGTGTCTATTCCCTCCTCTCTCAAGATAAGGATAGAACTAGGATCTAAGGGTGCCTCCCTCTCGAGATGAAAACCTTACACCCACAAAGCAAAATATATGACCATAAACCTTAGAATTCTAACATTTTCATGCATTCATACTACTCCATAACACTAGATAAAGAAGATACTACTCTTTTGAGGTACCAACTATCGAACATCACAAGATGGTAGCTAAGTCATACAAGTGAAGCATAAATAACTAGTGTATGGAGATAACCTTGATATATATATATATATATATATATATATATAAGGGAGAAAGAATATACATGTTAGGAGGGCCTTAGTAGATACTCCCAACCTGAGTTAAGTGTTTAGCCACACATGTTAATGGGAAGCATAACCGCGTTACAAAATGATAGATACATCATAACCATGAATAGGAAGGGGTACAACGTAGCAGAGATGATACATCTAGAAGAGAGAGAGAGAAGATGGTGATACACAAAAGTACTCCTTTAAATCTTGATCTGTGATGGACAATGAAGATGCTCTCCTTCTTTCAAGGGAGAGGGGTCTTCAATCTTCTCTTTCCTCAACTTCCACCTTTGGTGATCCAAGACTGATTGGATGGATGAGAGTGGGTATGGAATTTTGTAGCACTTTGTAGTCCTTGATAATTTGATTATGTGACAAGTTGAGGTGGGTGGCCTATTTATAGGTGTTTTACATCGACTTAACCACCCACACCCTTGTCGAGGCTTGACATCGGTCAAGGCTTGATTGCTGTCGATCGAGGCCCCTCCGCGGTCAAGGACACCACTGCGATGGGTCGAGGTATTGTGCTACCGCAGTTGCGTTCTTTCCTCAGTCGGGGCACTCGATTGCCTTGGTCGAGGGTCTACCTTAGTCGTGACATGGTAGTACCTCGGTCACGGTGCTACCTTGGCCGAGGTCGACCGAGGTTTACTTGAATGCACTGCGGGGCGTGACTAAAAGGCTGGGTTGCTTACTATAAGGACCCTGACCTCCGTTTAGGGCTTATCCTGTTTGCTTTGCTTAACCTTGATGCTTAGTTGCTTGCTAATCACCTTTGGTGATGATTAGGGTTTGTTGGTGCTTTGTTGAGAGCTGGAGGTGCTACTTGCAATATACCCAAGTTTATGGTTTGTGGGCAAGTTTGTCATCTTGTGAGGTATTCCTCTCTCTCTCTCTCTTTGCTTCATCTAGTGTTGAGAGGAAGGGTTGGGCTCGTTTCTTGAGTTCCTTAGGCTTGGTTGAGCCTTGTTGGGCCTTGTTGTGCTTTTCCTTTGCTTCTTTGGACCTTGTGTCGGGAAAGAGTGCCCTGTGTCGGCCTAGGTGTGTCGGCCTGAGCTTTTATCGGCCAGTGGTGTGTCGCCTAGGGTTTGTGTCGGCCATGGTGTGGGTGTGTCGGCCATGGCATGGAGGTGTGTCGCCCATGGACCCTTTGACCTTCTTTGACCTCGTTTGTGTCACCACTAGTGGACACTTGGTGGTTGATGCTTGCATGTGGCATTGGCCTTAGACATGTGTTTTGGGCATGTATGAGTGTTGGCTTTGCTCATAGGACAAGTGTCCCTAGGTGGGCGACACCTTGCTTTGCTCTACCTTGGTTTCTCCTCCATCCTCTCCTATATTTGTGTTTCCTTTCCCTTGCTAAGGATTCCTTTAGTTCCTTAGTCTCCCTCTCCCTTGGTGCATGACACCCCCTTCCTTTGCAAGCTTGGTGGCCGATCCTAGCCTTGGAGTCTCCTTCTTCCTCTAGTGGTGGCCGAACCCTAGAGTGTCTTGCTCTTCTTCTTGTGGTGGTGCTTGGAGGTAGGAGCTTGGAGCTCGCTTAAGGTAGGTTACATAACTCCTAACCCTAACTACATTACCTTCTTTTATGTTCTTATATGTTGCTTATGATCATATTGGTTATGTATGTTGCTAGTTTAGTTTCTTGCTTAGTTGTTCCTTGTTGGCCAATCCATGTCTTGGGGTTTCTTGTTGAGCAACACCCCTCTCCCTACTTTGGTCTTGAGAAGTGAGCTTGAACTCTAGTGATATGAGTAATACTCCTCTCTCGTTTGAGTTGAGAGGTGAGCTTGTGTTCTAGTTGCTTGAGCAACACCCTTTTCTCACCATGGATTCGAGAGGTGAGCTTTGTGGTAGATGTGAACCTAGTTAGGGTCGTTCCTTGTGTTGCCCGATTGGTGTTAAGAAGCTTGGCAAGACCCCTCTCTCTTGATAGTTGAGAGGTGAGTCGTCTTCTTGATCCATTAGGGTTTTGGTGTCCTTGTGCTTGAGGTTGGTGGTAACACTGTTGGTTTGCACCTTGGCCGATATGGCTTGGGGTGAAGTTGCCTGATACCCCTCTTGACCTTGAGTCTTGGTCGACATGCTGCTATGGCTGTGATGGGCGATACACCATGGTCCTTGACCTTTTGTGTGTCGGGCGTCACACTATGCTAATGCCCTGCCCGACACACTCAGCCTTGTTATGGTTGGGTTGAGCGTTAAACCTAGTTCCTGCCCTTGTGTGTGCCGGGAATCACACATGGTTGAATACCCTACCCAGAATGCCTAGTTCATATGGTAGCTCGACGTCGTTACACCTGGGACAATGGGGCATTGTGATCTGGACCTGCGTTGCCTTGAGTGTTGGCCGATAGGATGAGGGTAGGCTGGTTGGATGACAGGTTTCTTTGTGGCCGTTTGAGTTGTATCCTTGGGCGTCATACCTTGTAAGTGATGCTGGCTGATACACTTAATCTGAGACGGTAACCTAGTGCATAATGCACCATTGCACGACATAGCCCGAGCTGCATGCCTGGATGCCCGATATCCATGATGCACGACACGTGTTTCACAACACACGTGGGTGCACGATATGCCTGATGCACCGTTGCCCGATGCATGTGGTTGCATGACACATGATGTACGTTACACCCTAAGGTAGCCCGACACCCTTGCTGTTTTGCCTGGCCGATATGTGCTGGTCTGCTTATCTGTTATGCGTTTCAGTGTTGGGCGATAGGGGAGAGTACCCTGCCCGATACTACCTTTGGTGAGGATGCCCTACCCGTCACACCTTTGGTGAGGGTAGTGGGCACTTTTAGCGAGGGTCTTGTTCCTTTTGGAAAACCTATGTGCTAGATCTTGTTCTATGATGTCACGTTTGGTTTACAATAGTAACCCTTAATATCGTTCCTTGTGTTGCCCGATTGGTGTTAAGAAGCTTGGCAAGACCCCTCTCTCTTGATAGTTGAGAGGTGAGTCGTCTTCTTAATCCATTAGGGTTTTGGTGTCCTTGTGCTTGAGGTTGGTGGTAACACTGTTGGTTTGCACCTTGGCCGATATGGCTTGGGGTGAAGTTGCCCGATACCCCTCTTGACCTTGAGTCTTGGTCGACATGCTACTATGGCTGTGATGGGCGATACACCATGGTCCTTGACCTTTTGTGTGTCGGGCGTCACACTATGCTAATGCCCTGCCCGACACACTCAGCCTTGTTATGGTTGGGTTGAGCGTTAAACCTAGTTCCTGCCCTTGTGTGTGTCGGGCATCACACATGGTTGAATACCCTACCCAGAATGCCTAGTTCATATGGTAGCTCGACGTCGTTACACCTGGGATGATGGGGCATTGCGATCTGGACCTGCGTTGCCTTGAGTGTTGGCCGATAGGATGAGGGTAGGCTGGTTGGATGACAGGTTTCTTTGTGGCCGTTTGAGTTGTATCCTTGGGCGTCATACCTTGTAAGTGATGCTGGCTGATACACTTAATCTGAGATGGTAACCTAGTGCATAATGCACCATTGCACGACATAGCCCGAGCTGCATGCTTGGATGCCCGATATCCATGATGCATGACACATGTTTCACAACACACGTGGGTGCACGATATGCCTGACGCACCGTTGCCCGATGCATGTGGTTGCATGACACATGATGTACGTTACACCCTAAGGTAGCCCGACACCCTTGCTGTTTTGCCTGGCCGATATGTGCTGGTCTGCTTATCTGTTATGCGTTTCAGTGTTGGGCAATAGGGGAGAGTACCCTGCCCGATACTACCTTTGGTGAGGATGCCCTACCCGTCACACCTTTGGTGAGGGTAGTGGGCACTTTTAGCGAGGGTCTTGTTCCTTCTGGAAAACCTATGTGCTAGATCTTGTTCTATGATGTCACGTTTGGTTTACAATAGTAACCCTTAATATGTTGGATGGTAATTGCTATAGTAAATGCACATTTATGTAGCTTGACTTGATAGTACCTGTGTTTATAATCATCTTGAATCATCTATATAATGCTACGGAAATGGTAAGGATATACGAAGCTTTGCTTAATGGTATGACCTATGTCTAGGGTCATAGGTTGAGGCATGGATGACAAAGTATATAATCATCAATATTGCCCTATGTTTGATAATATGATCTTTCTGTACTAACCATGCAGGTGATGCATATCCAGGTAAGGGGGCATGGTTAACCCGGAGCGCATATTGTTGAATATGCGAGGTTTCTCCTAGCCTAAAATAGTGAGGATTCGAGTGCAACTATGGTTGCAGACTCAGGATATGTATAGAGCATGTTGAATAGGCCCATGGCTCAGGATATGTGATATGGGAGCATGAATGTGTTCATAGCTCAGAGCACGGTGAACAGGCCCGTGGCTCAGTTTCACTAGCGCCAAGACCTGTACCGAGGCAGGCTCGGTAGAGGGTAGCCTGCGGGAGCTGACCCTGTGGCTGAGGCCACTTAAGCATGAGATTGTAGTCCTGCTTGTGTTGTACTCGTGTACTGACCACAAGGTGGGAGGTTGTGGAGTCCGGCTCTCCCTTTGACCTTGTATGGCACTAGCTTTGGGATTTACAACCGAAGGTTGGATTTGAGCGGTACAGCTCACTTCCTCAGGGCATAATAATACGTAATTCAGCCGAATAGTATTTACCTCTTAAGGCAAAACATAGAACATTGGATGAGGCCTTGCTTGTATAGTTAATCTTGATATACCTTGCAGTTACTTATACATTCCTCATGTTATGTGGTAAGACCTTATAAATCTTATCTTATTAATCATGTTACATAAAGAGATATTTGGTATTATGTCTTCCTTACCTCAGGTAAGCTTGATGGTATGAATAGCTTTGCTATATAAACTTCTCTTGCTACATCTTCTATCAGTTATCTGCTGCCACTACTTTAATCTTCCTTTGGTTTTATAGTTCGGCGGGGAGTTATGTTTCTCGATGGGATTGTGTGTCTCACCCCGCTGGTTTACACCCTTTTTAGGTGGTCGAGTTAGACGTGGTGGTGGTCGCAGAGTTGCGGCTGAGCAGTAAGACGAGCAGTAGAAGGCAAGAGATGGACATGCTGCTATTTTGGTTGTTTTGTAGTAGAGTCTTAGAGTCATCCATGTACTCTCATGTCCTTGGAGGTGTTTTGACGTTGTTTCACGATGTATAGTTGTTGATGGTTTGTATATCCTACTGCTGGCCGGATGTGGGCCGTTATGTATATATAGCAGGTGATGAGCTCATGTGATGACAGGACAACTGATCTCCTAAGTTGTGGACACGTGTCAAGATCTTGTAAATGTTTATATAACTTGTTTCCTTGTAGGATGAGGATCTGAATGTAATAGTTTCTTGATTTATCTGCTTTCTGCAATCGGTTTTAATTAGCCGTGTTTTTGGTAAATCTGTGGTTATGGTGATTTCCGCACGTTTTTACATAACACCTTGTTGTCTGTGTGATAGTAGGATGTGTTGCCACACTTACACCGCGGTCGTGGAATCATCTGGGTGAATGGTGGCATCGGCCGCAGTGTGGGAGTCCTCCTTGGTCAATGAGCTGTGGTTGAGGTGCTGACCATGATTGTGGTTTGATGTGACCCTGCAAGGATGGAAAAAGTGTACAATTAAGAATCTTGTCATAAAAGTACTAAAATAACTCAAAAAGTCTACAAAAGGTATGCTTGAAGAGATATAAAATAGGTGCAAAAAGTGTATAAAAGTTGATGTTATCATTATCCAACCTTGTACTTGCTTCCATATAGGGAACAAGATGAAGCCATAGATCTGAAATGGTTTCCTCCAATTGGTTGAGAGGGGAAGCTACAAATCACTGAGTTGTCTGAATGAAGCAAGAACAAAGTTGTAAAATGACGGTTGTATTGAATGTTTTGATCCATGATAATGATCTTTAGGGAATTGCATAAATCAAATGCATTTTCAGGAGTCTAATTATAATCTCAACTTTAGTACAATTAGGAACAAGGTGAAATTTAATCATATAAAATTCATCAATTGAGCATAATCTGAGTGAAATTTATCCAATTGATTATATGGAAGGTTATGTATTGTAATTGAGTATCACATAAGTCATGATATTCATAATATCACATTAGAGTGAATAATACACACATAGGTCACAACTTTATACATTAAGTGGTTTAAGTAAATTCAATTGATCAAGAGGGAGGCCATTGGGTGCAAAAGAGCATTAATGGAGTGAAGTGTCTGTTTTGATAAGACAAAAAGGTCACTTTGTCATAGAGAATATACATTCAAGCCAATAGTACACTAATTGACTAACTCACCAACCGATTGGTCGACTCCCATATTATAGTTATTGACAAAGAACTTGAGCACCTCGAACTGGTCGATTGGACACCAAAATGAATCATTTGAAATTTGATTGAATGTCAGAAGAGGACACTTCTTTGAGATTAGTAAAGCAACTAAGCCTTTAGTCTGTTAGTTCATGATTTATTTGAGAAGCTCAGATGCTCTCCAGCTGACTTCCCCAACTTTTAGTTGACCACTCGCCTCTTCAATCAACCTCTTAGAAAAGAATCATGGAGAAGATTATCCCTTAATTAGTTGATAGTCCTTACTTGATCAGTTGATTCGCCCAGTTCTCAATTGGTCATCTCATTACAATAAAACACTCTCTTAAGCTAATGAGTTGAATAATAGTAATTTGAAAAACCCCTATAGTTATGTTCAACCAATTAGTTGATCATCTATTGATTTACAATTTAGCACATCAGCTAGAAGGAGAAACATCAATTGATTGAGTGAGTCACTACTAAATCGACCAATTCATCTAATTATTCCATTATATAATTATAATTTTAACCCTAATCTTAATTACATTGGCCCAAGGCTTAAAAATCTACAGATGAGTCCCCTTTCCTAGAAGAGGAGGACATCTCTCATGTTGGAATGAAAGGGAAGGATTTTTAATTGTGGTGTTTCTCACAAGAACATTTATATTGGGAAAATTCCCTAGATTTTTATCTAGACTATGTAGCAAATACAAGGATAAAATGATTCATTGTAAATATATAATGGTTTGCACGATGTAGATACAGTAAAGAGAAAATAATTAGACAATGGGGTTACTCCTTGCTCCCTAGAGAGAGGACTACTCGCTCATTATACCAGTAACAAGTATAATAATTGAAAGGAGATAGAAATC